>CM051258.1:8991842-9334342 GCA_027921565.1 Artemia sinica | reverse complement strand
GCCCCCTGGCATTGTGCGCTCTTAGACACGGGCCTAGTTGGCATATTGGTAAATCCCTGCCTGGGTATGATTCATTTTAGCTTCATTTTGTCTTAGGTTTCATTCATTCCTTCATTGATGGTGATTTCTGTTTGTTTGAAATTTGAAATTTTATTTCATTTGCTTGTTTGAGGTTTTGACATAGCTCTGTACTTTTTTTGAAAACTTCTATTTCAGAAGGGGTGGGGAATATTAAAAAAAAAACAAACTAATTCAAATAAAATAGAAAATTACGGGGGATGTGATGGAAATCTTGTGGTTATATATGGAAGTCCTGCTTCTATATAGAGCGTTCAGGGGTGTGGTATATGTAAAGCTCGTAAATAATCACTGATGGCAAGGATGGAAGCGAGTTGATGTGTTTCCTTTTTTTCAGTGGCATAGTGCTTGTCTATTATCCCATAATGTGTCTTACTTTTTTGTACATGTAGCCACACGAAAGAGGTACTTCGAAAGAGAAAAGGTACCTGTATAATTTAAATAACAATAGAAGGTAAGTGTCAAAATATTGCAAAAAAGATTACATTAGAAAATGGCACTCATCATAAAAAAGTGCGACATTTCATTGCACAAAGAGAATCCGAAAATAGGAAGAATTCCTTCCTTTAATGATATTATAAACAAATTTAATCGAATGAAGGATTGAGCTTGTACCCTTCCCTGAATACCTAGCATAAGAAATGCCAAAAAAAAGAAAAACAACAACGCTAGACCCGTTGAATAACCGAAGGGAAATGTCAGGTCGCCGTAAAAAGTTCAAATATTGAACAAAATAATATTATGCCCTGTAATACAGATTCTGTATTACAAAACATTGTTTAACAATGTTTAATAAAAATACAAGCAGGCTGTAACAAAAAAAGAAAACAAAAGAAGCAAAACGCAAATAAGTAAGTATATATGACATCGTATTATTAATGTTAATTTACCAAGTTTATTGCTCTAATAAAGAAGAGAAATTTTATTTTCGAAAAAAAACCGGTAAATTGAGTTATGAGTCTTTATAGCAAATTAAGTTTAAAGCACACAGGGGCAAAAAAAACGTTGGAGGTTAGATTCTATCAAACATTTTTTTTTTATGTTACTCAGTTTCCACAATTTTTTTCCATGTTATGTTATTTTATTTCATTTAAGTTATTTTATACATTAAATTGTATTTATGGGAACTTAGTTGCATAAAAAGGAGGACTGAGGAGCTAGTGACATTCCTTGTGAGTGTCGGATCATTAAAAAATTATTTCATATCGAGAACCTCACAAGATGTTTTTTTTTATTTTCAGTTTGGACAATGGAGATACCGAGTTGTTCGAGCTGGCCGAGTCTCAGCACGAGCGGAAGATGGTGCATATATAGATCGATTGGTCTTCGAACACGTTTCAAAACATGACAGTGGGACTTACGTATGTGTGGCAACCAATAGCGTGGGATATAGCTTCCGAGAAGCAAGTGTACGAGTCCTTCCACCGCCGAGCAATGACGCTGGTAATTTTTCTTTTCTGATTTGAACAATCTCGTTATTAAGATCAAAGAGAACAAGAGAGAATACTTTTCTGTAATTCCGTGGTAAAAGTGCGCTTTAATTTCTTTGCTTTAAGTCAGTGATGTATTTTCGTAGTCCAATCATTTTATTCCTCAAGGGTATTGAAAAAATCATACTTTTCAATACAAAAAGCAAGGAGAAACTTTAAAACTTAAAACAAACAGAAGCTATTCCGAATATGAATGGGACTGCCCCTCCTCAATCCCTCTCTTGTTATGCTAAAGTTTTTAGTACTTGAAAATAGCTTCTTATTCCAATTCAACGGCTCTTGTCTTTCAGCAATTCAAATCCGGCATCCCCCCTCCCTTGGATACGACCTTGGTAAGGAGTAATATTAAAACTTAAAGCAAACAGAAATTATTCCGCATATGAGGGGGGCTATTCCTTCCACATTCCTCACTCTTCACGCTAAAGTCTTAAAGTTCTTTAAAAAAATGTTCATTCAAAATCAACATCCCTTGTAGTCTTTTAATAAAGAGCAGTCTTTCTTAAAGAATTGGTACAAAAGTAGAATTTTACGTAAAGAGTAAGGGATTAAAGAGGGGGGTATCCCCCCTAAAATACGGAATAATTTCTCTTCGTTTTAACTTTTAGTGAAAAAAAGAAAAAAAAAACAACAAACGGGATTGCAGTCAGTGCAGAGAAAAGACGAAAAAAATGTAAAACAAACGCGGATATTTCGCCTGTATCCAAACAAGACGTCTTCAGCACGAAAGAAACACAAGATAAAACAAAAACAAGCTAAAACTAAAAACCAATAAAACCACCACCAAAAAAAAAATATATACAATTGACGCAAACTGATCCACGTAGGGAAAAGATGCTATTATAGAGTTACTTCAGTGAGAACACCAGAGTAACTAAGGAAAAAAAAAAAAAAAAAAAAAAACTGGAATTCCTTAGTTACTTTGGTGTTCTCACTGAAGTAACTCTATAATAGTATCTTTTTCTTACGTGGATCAGTTTGTGCCAATTGTTTATTTTTTTTGGTGGTGGTTTTATTGGTTTTTAGTTTTAGCTTCTTTTTTTTTATCTTGTTCTTCTTGTGTTTCTTTCGTGCTGAAGACGCCTTTTTTGGATACAGGCGAAATATCAGCGTTTGTTTTTACATTTTTTCGTCTTTTCTCTTCATTGACCGCAGTCTCGTTTGTTGTTTTTTTCCACTGAGTTTTTTCTCTTTGTTGCTTTTTTGTCATGGCTGGCCAGTTCGGCTTAAGATCTTTCATAAGTTTTAGTGTTCTCCTTACTTTCAGTTGAATATACTTTTTTATTTGATTAAATGTCTGATCGTTTTTCAAATCATGTCCAGGCCTAATTACATGTGATGTGAATTACCGGTCCAAAAAAAAACTTTCTTGCTGTTAGATTGTATTAGATTGTTAGATTGTTAGATTGTTGATTGTGTTAGATTGTTAGATTGTGTTAGATTGTATATAGCAATAATTGTAAATTGATTGGTAGCGTCCCGATTTTTCGGTTGGAGCGTAATTACCATTTTGAACAAAATTTGAATATTTTTTTTAAATGTTTTATGAATAATTTAGTTTCTTTGAATAAGTCCTTAGTAATATTTTTAATATGGAATTTCGGGTGGACAGAAAGGGGAATATTCTTCGTATGGATGGTAATTCTGTGTAACTTTTGATCTTCGAACTTCGACGCAGCTTAAATCATCGTAACGTCTACAATAGGGTTTTCTGATATTTTAATACATTATATACACGTGTTTCAATCCAGTGAAGTATTATATATAAATGGTAAAAGAGAAATATTACCATTTAAAATCGCTAAAAACCAAACTCCTGGTTGCACTTGCCAGCCCCTGCAAGATAGTTCCAAGTGAGGAACATGATAACCTTCTTAATTTTTCAACCCCTGTGCCAGTAGACATGTGAATGCAATATCTTATGCTACATAGAAAAAATATATCGCGATGTAGGGGCACTTTTACCCTCCTTATGACCAATAATATAGGCGTTGATCAATTATTTTCCGAGGAGTCAGGACTGATTAGATACTGATTTCCTTCTCCCCAGAAGACATTCCATATTTATCTGGGGGCTCAACGAGAGTTGGGATATTTGGGCATAAAAATAACTTTTTCAGGTGCCTGCCTCTCTACCCACAAATTGACCCGTCGCCCCTGCTTCATAATGGGTTATATGCAATCAAACATCATTATGTACAATTTTGTAAAATATGAAGCAAATCAATTTAGTTAAAAGAAATTTTAAAATAAATGCCAAAAACGTTTTTCTGGAACAAGGAGGGAGGTATGCTATTAAGTAGCCCCCTTATTCAGGCTTATTCTAAATGATGAGAGAATAGTTTCTACCACCCCTCCCTCCATACCCCTTTCTATATTTACCTGAAGGCCCGTGGAGAGTTAGACAATTTGGGCATTAAAGTGCGCTCTTTTAGGCATCTGCCACCCCCTGGCCTAATCAATGACACACCACCCACTCTTTATGAAATATCCATATCAACCATTTACCTTGTATGGACTACGTGCTTTTCAGAAACTTATGCGTCGATGTGCAGCATTAATTCCTTTGCAGCTGGGTAGCTCCGTATATAGTTCTTTTTATGGTTTTAAATCGATTGACCTTCTTAGAATTTTCAATCAATAGCAATTTCGTTTTCTTTTGGGTAAAATCAGAGTTCAATGTCACAAAATGACAGAAAACACCACTTTCCTCTCGTACGATTTTTTTGGCTACGTGCCATAGAACTTAAAAATTCCTTTCAAAAGAGCCTTATTCCGATCTTGAGTGTCATTGGGTTAGTATGGTCACCCCTAGGAGAAAAAAAACCAAATAGGGTGTTTCTGACCCCCTCTCATCAGGGCTTTGATTGATTGGTCATTGGTTGTGACAGCAGTTTGGCAACTTCATCTGAATAAGACGAATAAAGGCGGGGCTTAAAAAGTCATAGGTAAATTTCTGTCAGTTGAGTAAGTCTGTGAGTCAGTTTAGTAAGTCTGTGACAAATGGCTTCCCACAAAATATCGTAAATTAATAGCCCAATGTTGGATCAGACATTTTCTAGTGCTCGAGGAAAATTTACGTACACACGGTGATGCTTTCTCGTCTTAATAATTTTCTTGCTTCTAAAGATTTTTTTACAATTTTAAATTTTGTATTCGAACAAATCATTCAACAGAGCATGCTTGTGCAGTTTTATTGAATTATCTTCACTCTGACCTAGACTCCCTTTTCATTTCTGCTCCTTTATTTCTGGATGCTCCTTTATTCCCTTTTTTTCATTTCTGCTCCTTCATTTCTGCTCCTTTATTTCGTAAAGCCTTTGATTCTTTTGTCCAGGGCTTCCTAAACTTTTTTCATTCACGACCCCATTTATAATTGCAAGTTTCGTGGTGCCCCCATGTAAATATAATTGAAATACAAATAAATATTTTTGATGATTCATTTATTAGATAACAATATACATATATACATGAAAATATATAGTTTTAGAATTCGTTTAGAAACATTCAAAAATTTAAAATAAAAAAGTCCATAAAAGTTGAATAGTTGTCTTTATTATACTTACAAAAATTATATACCCTATTTTTCATCACAAATGCATTTTTTGCAATAACATAAATAAAATAGAATTCTGACCGCCTTCGTTCAATCGAGTATATTCAAACGCAGCCGTTGGATGGTAAATACTAAATTGAAATGAAAGGAAAAACCTTAGTGAGATGGATGCGCCTGTTTTTTATTTCAAAAAAATTAAATCTTGGTGGAAAGTTTGACACTGCTGGACGTAAGACATCTTCAACACTTTTTAGCGATGAACGGTATTAGGTTTGATTTTTGTTAAAGCTCAGAAAGTAACTTCGCATAAATATGTGCTGTTGAATGGCAGAATAACAAATAATGCCATATCTGTGATAGTGGGAAATTCAGTTGTAGTTCTTATCCAGAATTCAGTCAAGGGCTTTCTTGGAAATTGTAGTTTTAAATTTGAATCACTCGAAAGCTCAGCAAATTCCTCTTGAGCCTTAAGTGGCATATAATCAATCTCAGTTAAATCAATACAAAACGGATTTTGAATTCAAGCTACTTTTTTGAAATCAATATTTAATATAAAATATCTACAGAACTAGGTTTCTAGCGTTTTTAAGTGATCTACAATAATTTTTGCAATAAAAGTCTGACAATAATTTCTCTCGATTATAAAATTGTCGACACTGGAAAATATTTCCAACGATTTTTTTTCTATTCTTTCTTTCCAAATTTTAATCTTTCTAATAAAATTTGTAATTTTATCATTAGAAGTAAATTTACCGCAATTTTTTCTTTGAAGAGACAAGTTGAGATCGTTTAATTTCGCAAAGATATCCGACAAACAACACAGCTTGGATAGCCATAAGTCGTTTTGAAGAAATGCAGCAAGTTCACATTTTCGTTCAGTTAAGAATATTTCAAATCCGTCTTTTAATAATAATAATCTTCTTAAGCTTTGACCTCTTGAGAACCATCTTACTTCTGCATGTAATAATAAAGTTGCATAGACGGAATCCATATCATTGCAAAGATAAGAAAATAAGTGACTGTTAAGGGCATGGCTCTTAATAAAATTATAATCTTAACAGCATCCTGAAACACATTGTTCAATTATGGTGCTATTTTTTTGCTGCAAGTGCCTCTCAGTGGATAAGGCAGTGAGTAAAATTTATACGGTCAAAATGAGTAACTTGAAAAAATGATTTAAAACCAATGTTTTTGCCCATCATCGCTCTTGCACCATCTGTGCATATTCTGTGCACCATCTGTGCATATTCTACATCAATTTTTCCATGAAGTTCTTTAATTTTTAAAGACCTTAAGTCCTTAAAAATGAATCAACTTTACAATATATGTCTTTCCCTGTGGTATGCTCTATATATTTGACTTTAATTTTTAAACATTCGTCTTTAAAACCTCTTGCGGCCCCATGATTTTACTACGGGAACCAATAGTTTAGGAAGGCCTGCTTTAGCCGATAGTATTTTTCTCTCTAAACTTTCTCATTTTGGCGTAAGAGGTAGCGCGTTTCTTTGGTTAAAGTCACGCATGTCTGGTACAATAATTTCTGTTGATCCACTTTTCTGTTCACCGTCAAATGTTACAATGGGGCTCCTCAGGGGTTAATTTGAGGGCCAGTATTGTTTTTAATATATGTAAATGATCGAATTTTCGCAATTACAAATGAAAATTATCTATATTGTTGTCGTTTATGTCATACAACAGTCTCCCATGCCCATAACTATAGTTTGCATTTCTCGGATTCTCTTTGTTGCTTTTGAAATTTGAAGACATTTGGGATCTCAGGTATGAGAGTTTGCCCTTAGCCCCCCTTCCTGAGTATATGCCTTTATTGCATGTATGTCTTTAACTTGGTCAGTTTTTGGTTCAGCTAGGATTAGCTCCATTACATATTTGACTTTATTGTTTTACTTTTATTTTAATTTTATGTTTTTATCCGCATTTCCATGCTAGCTCAAGTGCGGCGACCCAACTTCTAAATTTTTATTTTTTTTTTTTTTACCATTTTGATTTATTTCAATTTTATGTTTTTTTTTAATTTTCAATTTTTATAAGCACTTACTTTTTTTTATAAGCATTTCCTTTTGGTATTCACTCTTATTTGTAAGCTCATAAGCTCATTAAATAGTGTTTCAGTTTCGAGCTACCCAAATACCAGATTGTTTCCGTTTGTCAAACCATCTCGTCATTAAATCGGTGGTAAGCAAAGGAACAAAATGGTTGTGAAATTTGAAACAATCTGTTTGGCCTTTAGTCAGCTTCCAGGTGGAAGTTCTCACTATCAGAAACAGAATATAAATAACATTTGTTGATATATTTCTGGAAAACTCCATTTGATCTCGCGGGAAGTAATTTTGCGCCTTTGATGTAAGTTTATCTGAAGCTAAAATATCTACTCTAGTGACTACCTATCTAACAAAATATCTGCTCTACTGACTAGAAAAAATATCTAATTACTGGCTAAATTTAAACACAAAAGAATGCTAAGAAAACAGAAGCGATAGCAATTCTTAGGGGTATGATTTGTGCTATTTTGTCATGAACTGTAAGTTTTTATGAAGTATAAGATATTCATTTTTTGTCACTATTTACTTTCCTTTGAAAAAACTTGTTGTTTTATGTAATCAAGACAAAAGAGCTTAATTAAGTATTTGGCTTCTGTATAAAGATTAACTTGTCATTTGTGGAACCGCTACTCGGTATACGTTATACGTAAACTCGGTTAGAAGTTGGTTTTAGAGTTTTCAGTTGGCTTTGTAGGAAGGCACCCATCAAATGGTAGTTATTTTATCATCAGAAATTTCTTTCGTCATATATTTTTGTGATTTATCTTATTTTGGCGAAGAGTTTTCCAAATTTGGAAGAAACAAACTTATTTCCGTCTTTGTTTGTTTTCATATGGCCAGGTTAATCTTGCTTTTTATTCTTTCGGTACTCTGTAGAAATGCTGACGATTTTTATCATGGAGTGATATATATATATATATATATATATATATATATATTATATATATATATATATATATATATATATATATATATATATATATATATATATATATATATATATATATATACTTCCCAATCTTGTCTTTATCGATGAGTAATGAATTGTGAGATCAAATTATAGATTTAAATTTTGACATGAACCATAATCTTTTCATAGCTAATAAAGTTGGATACTATACTCTACTAAAGGTCTCCCGTAGAGACAAATATGCAACTTTTTTAGTCGATGATATCACACTTTTTTCTCTCTTTTTTAAGCAATGGCATCACACTTTTTTGCATTGATCTGAAACCTTGAAATTGCATTGTCAGTAGTAGATTCCATGTATGTCGAGTTGGGAGGTGGGCGTTAGAGTTAGATAGGAGCTCAAATGCTGGGTATTAACCAACTTATATCAAACGCGGTCCTTCTATAAATATTTCTTGAGAATACGAGTTGAGGTAAGCTTTGACACAAAACAGTATATCCCCCATCCTCTGGAGGAACTCCCTAGCTAACCTAGGTCACCTTCGAAATTTGCTGAAATTCAAATTTTTTTCTTAGAAGGTGGGTCAATTATGTATTACATGAATTCAAAATTTGAGCATAAACAGCTCAAATAAACGTTTATGTTTATGGCCTTTTCCGGCATAAACAGCTAAAACTGTTCTTTCTCTGGGACGATTCAAGATAATTTGCGGTACTTTCCAATTTGGCTAACAATACTTTAAAAATATAATGATACTCGTTGTTCTGGGATCAACTATCGGGGAGAGGGCCTTCAGACCCGATCCTCCCTCCTAAATTTTACAGTTTTTATGATTCATCACGCATTGCTCTATATCTCCTACATGGCTCGCACTCATTCGTGTCTTTTTTTAATTGTCTTTCCCCTCCTAAAATTGAACCTGATATAAGTCTCAGCTCTATTTGCAAATTTTTCTCCTGGCTTTTAGTCTTATGCTGCAGCCGTCTGAAATTTTGTTTTTGGAAAATTCAGTTTACTCAAAACAATCCTGAAAATTCTGTTTTTTTTTTACTATTGATTAATATCATACAGTAGGCCTAGCCTAATCCACTCACAGGGAACGATGATTTGTGCTTCAGATTTTTTATTGTTACTACAAATTGGTGAAGGATAGTCGATTAAAGGACCCTGGGTGTGCACCTGCTTGATTGTCATAAGGATTGCCTCTAAGTGACCAGAGAGACAAAAAAATGAGTATTCCCTCTCCCAAAATATCTGGTCCTGGATTTTCCAGATTTGAACAATAATATTTTTAATACAAAAGGGCTTATGAAGGAGGGCACTTATTTTTCGCGAGAACATTTTTAAACAAACTGGTGATTTAGTTAAAGGTCCAATTGTCTATGACTTATTGTATCTTTGTTTCTTATATAATTTCTTTGTAAAGTACGACGTCTTACTGTTTTTCCGGTCCTCAACTTTTATTATAACGATTCAGAGTTTCTTAAGGACAACACCAGTCCAAAAAATTCAAGTTTAAAATTTATGTTTTTAATATTCACATTTTACTATATTTCCTGTAAAGAACTCTTTTAGTTTTAAATTTCACTTTTGAGTTTCAGCATGAAAATCAACGTAGATAATTCCTTCAACCAATATTGGCCTGCCATAGTGAAAAATAAAATTAAAGAAATGAAGTTTGAAAATGGGGTTTTTATGACCAACAAAAATACTGGACGAAACAAACCAATATTCGTTTTGCGTCTAGCATTTTCGCTGGCTTTAAAAAACTAGATACTTGATCACTATTTCTTTAATTTTATTTTTGAAAATTAACATAATTTACTATATTTCATGAGCTTTACTTTACCTTTTTATAAAGAAGCTCAAATCCAAATTAAAAACTCAGTTAGCTCTTTAAAGAGAATTTAGTCTTTTGTAAATATAGGAAACTAACAAATAATAATCTAATAATAATATTAATATCGCTCACACCCAAAATCTTGTCTCTATCATTTCTGACTGGTGACGGTAAACAGCTAAGTTCTAACAGGTGACGGTAAATTTCGTCAAGCAGAACCGAACAGCCAATATGGCCATGTAGATTGAAGCTGAGATGTCTGATTGCAAATACATTTTTTAAAGTCTTCTTAGAATATTGCGTCGCACAGATTTGGCGGTAGGAAAAAGAAAATCTAAAAATCTGGTTGGAAATAGAAGCTAGCCAAATGTTTGTGCATATTTCTGACTGGTGACGGCAAACAGCTAAATTCTATCAGGTGACGGTAAATTTTGTCCGGCAGAACCGAACAGCCAATATGGCCATGTAGATTGAAGCTGAGATGTCTGATTGAAAGTAAAATTTTCTAAAGTCTTCTTAGAAAATTGCTGAGAAAAAAGACTTCAATTCAAAATATCTTACCACGAATATATTTTACCAATTACCACCGAAGTCACACAATTTCGGCGGTAGGAAAATGAAATTCTAAAAATTTGGTTCAAAATAGAAGCTAGCCAAAATTTTTGTCTATATTTTCTTTTCTTTCATCGAGTGACGTTTCGATTTTCATATAGATTCGGTTTGAGATGTCCGAAAATAAAATTTTAATTTTTTTTTATAGCTGGAAAAAAGATTGATCTTTAAGATAAGTTACCAATTATAATTTTTTACCAATGCATGAGCCGATTTGACCCCACCTTGGGTGGCAGAATAATCAGATTTTAGAAGTCTAGTTTGAAACAGAACCTAGCTAAACATTTGTCCACATTTAATTTTTTTATTCATTCAGCTACGTCTTAACTTTTTTTGAAGTATTTACAACGTTGTCTTTTTGCCGTACTTTAGGAACAGACTTCATGCATGTTAGCTAATCTTTATAATCTCTAAATAATCACCTGCCTTCAATTATGGTTTCCGCAGTAGAGGCAACCTAGTAAATAACCTACCACAGCCCATAGTAACCAAAAAGTTAAATACACGTTAACTGTCTAGTGAGAAATGTTTTCTATAACAAGAAGCTTTGTTTACGGTCTCTAAATTAAATAATTTACTAACTGCCAATTTGTTATAAATCTTTTTAATTTCTAATATAAGCTATGGAGTACCATCGTACTTTTGCCCATATAATATACGCTATTACTATACACTAATATATTGAATATAATTCATACATTTATATTCCACTCCTCACTTCCTTTATTTTATTCTTTTTACTTTGGTAGGTTGTTGTTGAATGTCTCCTTTACGCTAATAGATATTAAGTTTTGTTAAATGTGTAAATATGAAATATTTACAGAAATTAATATTTACGTCGGATTTTAGTCTTTACCTGATGTAGTATAATTTAAAGTTGGCTTTAAAAAAAAAAAAGATAAAATATATCATAAAATATAGGCATGCGAGTGAACCGCGGGACACCATATTTATTTTACCATCAATATACTGAATATCACTACGTAGACCTTTATCCATCTGTGCTATATATAATATTAATAATAATAATTTATTTTTTACCCACTATGCAGCAACAGAATTGGAGTAATATTGCAAAAACAAAAATATCACAACAAAAATCGCACTTATTAGTAGACATACAAGACATGTAATTATTGTTAAATAACAGCTATTTTCTTGCAGGCCCACTCGCTCCAGGACAGACTTCCGGTCTTGATTCAACATCAATAATTGTCCTGCCTATTGCAAGTATAGCACTAATAGCAATAGTTGCTTTTTGTGTATATTGCATCATCAGAAGCAGATTTCAAAAACAAAAACACCTATACGTCAATATCAACTGCCTAACGAACAAACAACCCCGTGCCTACCCACACCTTTGTCTAATCTAACGGAGGGACATTATGCAGTACCGATTGACAGTTGTATTCATCAGCGTGAAAAAAGGGTAGTTTATCCACAAGTGACTTACAGAGACTCAAGATACCCAGCAAGTGATCAAAATGGGTATCTCGACCCCGTTCAAGTTCCTTACACTGGGTCTTATCCTTTACTTAGAGACAATTACGGGGGTAGGAACACACCAACTTACATACTACCTGGTGGAAACAGTTATAAGTCGTTCGGTCACTTAAGTCAGGATACTTCTAGTTCTAAAGAATACATGAGGTGTCCAGCATCGTCGATGCCCTGATATTGTTTGAAACATTAATGAATTACCTATTCTAAAAGTCCCTGGGCTGTCTAAGTGATATATCCGGGCATGGGACAGCAGAAGTCTTAAAGATTTTACCTTTAAGGGTCAGCAAACATCAGTGTCTTGACATCATATAAAGCATTACCAACACTCTCTCAGTGGTGGATAAGGGCGTAGAAGAGCAGAATTGCTAATAATTTGGCCCTTAGAACTGTCAGCGTTATCAGTGTCCTGACGTCCTTTTAAATATTGACATTTCTATACTAGACGCTATAAGCCCCAACACTCTCATATTGGTGCATCAGGCCATGGAACTGCAGAATCCCAAAAGACTCAGTCTTTAAAGTGTCAGCATCATTGGTGGCCTAAAATAGTCTTAAGCTCTGATGGCTTCCCTGTTTCGAAAGTGATGAGACCATCGAGTGTATCAGAGGCTGTATTAGCGTAGTGATTAAATCTCTTTATAGATTTTAACGTTGAAAGTTTAAATGCCATCATTACTACTGCTGACACTGGAATAAGGGCCAGGAACATTGACATTCAGAGGCTCTTTAAGATTTTGATGATTTCCCTGTTTAAATTGGAACGAGGTTATTTAGTCTTTGGTTGAGCCTTGGAGGGAATCAAGTCCAAAACCAAAAGCTTAAAGAAGAAAGAGTAACCTAACAGAATTAAAGACAGTGAATATTCATCAAATGTAAATAATTTGTAAGACCACATTTGTTAAGTGTGAAGGGTATAAATCACCTTGTTTACCAACGTTTTCTAGCATTTAAATGCTTGATAAAACACAGTTTTTTTTTCTGGAACTTGAGCCTCTCTTCTGAAGGAATTGCCAGTGCCTTTAACCAAGACTGTCTCAGCTTGTTGCAGGGTGAACCGATAAAGTAAGCACAGCTGCAGACAACTTTTTTGCAGTTTTAGCTTCCTTTGTCCAAGTATTATGTTTAAACATTTTTATTTCACATATTTTTTATTTACTGTACTTTAATTTATTTTAATTTTTTTTTCAAATTTACTTCTATAATTTTTTTTCTGTTTCTTTAAATATTATTTTATTAAAATATTTGTATTAAATATGCTAAAAAATTTAAATATTTCGTTGGATATCTAATTAATGCATTAATTTTAAGTTATTGAAATTTATAAATTCCGAAAAAATTATAATATAATAGTTCTACTTTAAAGAATAAAAGAACTCAATGTAGGAAGAAGATGGTAAGGGCTGGAAGCTGCAAAGAAGTTGAATCTGTAAAATTGTGGCGGATAAAAATGTAGGAAAATGGGGTAAAAATGACCATTCAGTCATTAAAGTTTGTTACCTACCCCTCGCTGTTTGCCACCCTTCGCTCCAAGCATTTCGGCAAATGATCCCTCTCTCTCTAATGTTGGGGCAACATTTGACTCTACCTTCACAGTATTAAGTCCATGTTCCTGGAGCAATCAGAGAAAACGGTTTTTTTAGAATATTATTTCTTGTTTGTTGGTAATAAAAATAAAAATCAATGGTCAACAAACGAGAAGCCAGTGTTCTCAAGTCCAATTTTTATAAATAAATTTTGATATAGATAAAATTTTTTGAAAATTAGTTTTTTAATGTTAAAAAGTCCATTTAAAAAAATAAATTTATTCCAAAGGTTTTTTGTGTCAAAGAGCTAAAATGATTTTAAGTCTAATAGTGACAATTTATTTTGCCGAAGAAAGAAAAATAGTTTCTTTAAAGACTAATTTGACTAAGTCCAACCTAAAAAAAACGCTTCAGGACGTTCTCTATGGCCAGTTACATAAGAACCAACCAATCAAACCACATATTTCAACTAAATATGCTATGTGCATATTGAAATCAAAACCAGAACTAAATCTTACTTTGATTCTCTACTCTGTTTGTTTATGGACTTAGTCGAACTGACCTCTCTACGGATCAACTTGTGTGCTAATTCAAATAGGGTTTTACCAATAATGATAGCACAATAATTGTACTATTATTTATTAATAAAAAGCTTTTACAGTCTTATGGTTATATACTTAATTACATTATTAAATATATTATAAAACATATAATATATTAACAATATATATTACTATATTTCAAAATGTATATTAGATATCAAATCTTATATTACTCCATTTTTCATTATCCTTTAATTTTTTCATGTCCAGATTTTTCAATAGCTTTTATTACTTCCCCTTGACGCTTTATCAATAGCTCTTGCTGATCGAAATGCAAAACTAATTAAAACAAAAATACAAACGACTTAATGGGTTTTTATATGTCCAGGTTTCACTAGCTGTTAGTAATTTATCAAAAATATTGCTAGGCTACTAAGGACAGCTGAAATGGAATCAGCTTGTTTTGGGTTCGTTAAGTGGCAGTACCAATACCTTATACTAGGTTAACAAGGATAGTGAAAATAAAATCAGCTTGTTTTGGGTCCGTTAAGTGGCAGTTTACTCGACCATATATCATTTTAAAAAAATAGGAAAATATTTTTTTTTAAATAAAAAACTTTCTTATGCAGTTAGACAGTTATTGGTATTAGCGGGTGTCTAATTTAAAGGAAAAAAATGTAGATGAAAGATTAGAAAAAATAAGCAAAAAAAATTGGCAACAAACAGTTTAAGAAGGTTTACCTTTCTTTTGAGGATGTCATTTTATTTTTGCATCAATAAATTGCTAATGTTTAAATTTTTACTAGCGAAAGACGTTGTCAAACCTAACTAACAAATAATCAGTGTTTATTTTAGCGGTTAAAGATGGCAACACTGACGAAAATATGATACTGCCCTAAAATGTTATAGCTTTGGAACAATCAAAAGAAAATGTTAAAAAATCGTGACTTTCAAGTATGAATAGACCTGAGATTGGTTCAGGGGGGAAAGGGCAAAAAACGTTTTTATTATCATGGCCTTGGTATTTTGAAGCTTTATCAATAGATCTTACTGATCAGTTAAATGAAGAAATTTTATAGTTTCATATTAAAACCTACTTTTTCATTGGGTATCTTTGTTGCAACAACTTCTTTTTTTAATGCTCATATTAGTAATACAAAAATAGTATTTATTATTGCTTGCTCAGCTTATAATTTAGGATATTGTTGTGATATTTATTGCTACGTATAAATTACAATTAGCCTATAGATAAATATTTATGAATACTATTTTAAACTATTTGCATTAATATAAACACGTGTGTTGGCTAGTCAGAATTTTACTTGTGAAATTGTGTGTGATTTATACTTTTATAATTAAAAAATGTTACAATTTCTTAAGCTTCGTTAACAACAATTTGTTAGTTTTTATCCGTCTAACGTATTTCTTCTAACGGATCTTCTTACGTATTTAGAATACGTATACCGTCTTATCCTTAGCCGAAGGACTTTTTTATATACCAGCTCAGCCCTATCATGCGGATCAGTGTTAGCTGTAACAAAAATGTGATCTTAACATAGTCTTCGAAAACATGGTAAGCTTGTGGGGATATTTTTTTTTATTCTGTAACTTCATCATTTCCTTTATATTTATGCAAGTAGTTTAGAATAATGGTTTAGGGTGAAACAAAGGAGTTGCCGAACTGTGATGCTTGCGCCAAACTTGGCACATTAGATGATCACAAGTAGCGCATGGCGTCCTTCAGTCTGTATGCACATTAAGTAAAAAAAGCAAGTTTTTAAACTGAAAGCAAGTAGCAATATCAAAACTTAAAACGAACAAAAATGATTACATATATGAGGAGGATCAGCTCTTCCTCAATACCTCCATCTTCAAGATAAAGCTTTTTAATACTAAAAAGAAAAAGCTTCTTATTGTTCAAATTAAACGACATTTGTGTTCAGGATTCGTTCTTAAAGAAATGGGATAAAAAAGTCAAAATTTAGCGTAAAGAGCGAGGTATTGAGGAGGCGATATCCCCCTCATTTACGCCATAATTTACGTTCGTTTTAAGTTTTGATGACACTCCTTACTTTCAGGTAAAAAACTTGTTTTTCTAATTTAAGTTCTGATCGTTTTTTTTAAATAATACCGGGAAATTTGGCTCCCCCTCCATGAAAAATTTCTTCCCCCACGTAAAATCCCCCCACGGAATTTTTTTCCCATGTAATATATCCCCCACCGATTCCATTTTCGCTAACAAAATTTCCCTCGAAAAGTTTTTTGTGGACTATTCCGGCTGAAAAATTTTCTTAGCACAATCTCGTTTGGAAAAGACTTCAATTGGGGAACTATGCCCTCAACTACTTTGTTTGTGTTAAGTTCCTCTTGGTCCGTGGATCTAAGGCTGCAAGTTTAAGATATCTCTAGGAGAACAATGTTTTTGACCAATATACAAATCCATAACATTCTCCCAACTTTAAACAAGACACAGTGGCCATCTTAGCCGAGGCAACAATCGTTCGATGTTTCAAGCGAATTGGAAACAATCTTTTGGGCTATTTATGGGCCATTTTTTATGGGGGGGGGGGGGGTATTACTGAACTAGAAAAATTGGTCATTTTTAGGCTCCATTTCCGGGGTAATAATTTTTTTTTAATTTTTTCTCTTGCATTGGAGTCTCCATCGCTCAATGACTTGAGGACGGGTAGTTTACTAATATGGTATTGTGTTTTTTGAGGGGGGAAGGGAGAATAATAAAAAAGAAATTGTATTGAATAATTTGAATAAAATGTAACCAGAAGTTTTTGAAGATTTGGAATTTTGGTGGGGAGGGTACAGGCCCCAAGGCCCCCGTGTGTACATCAGGGCCTGACCATATAAGTTTCTAGTTGACTGGAAAAAATTTGGCTCCTTTTGGGGTCTTGTTTCCCCTGAGACTTTTGTCCCAAAACTAAAATTGTTTTCGTATATTCGGGTCCTGTTGGTCCAAGGATTTACAATGTTAAATTTCAAGCCATTCAGACAAACTAGACTCTTGGCCCTATGTCGGAACCCGTTTTTACGTGAGCCAGTATCCTCCCCTCCAGTCTGTCATTTTGCATCAGGATCTTTCTAGAATACAACCCTTGTGGTGTGGGGGCTGATCTCATCCCCAGAGGTATAGCTATTGAAATTTTTGAGTGTTCAGAACAAAATAGTTGTCCCAAAAATCTTACTAGATGTAATGAGAGGTTACTTAGAGGGTGAGTTAGCAAAACAAACTATGGAAGAGGGTCATCCAAGCCTGAAATCACTTTCAACTCTTCAAAAAAAAAAACATTAGAACCTTTCAATATCCAATTTATTAAGCTCATTCCCAGCTATCTTTGATCAAAGGGGATGTTCAAAAACATAAAATATTTGCCTTATCTGCCCCTTCTTAAAAAGTTATCACCGGATTGACGAAAGGCTAAAGCCTCCAAATGAAAAATTACATTAACCCCTATCAAGAGAGTATCAAAATATGACACAGAATCAGCTTTTAAATCTAGTCACAGAGTGAACTTGATCCCTGTCTACAAATTCTATCTTTATTCAATCCCTGTTAAATATCTTTCCAGAAAGCTTTTTACTCTGCAAACCTGCAACAGACCCCTCCTGATTACATTTATATGGTTCGTGTAAAGACTGAATGGCAAATGTCCCAAGTCTTTGCTCCAATGGAAATTACTAGTCACTTTGAAAAAGAAAATGGGTGGAAGGAAAGAAAAAAAAAATTAATTTTTCAGGTTGCCTGTTTAACATAAAAGATAAAAGTCAGAACATCCTGTTTACCGTAGTGACAGCCTAATAAAGAGCGACCCACTGGCTTAAGTTAAAAATAAGGTGGAAGACACACAAAAAAATACACATGGATCGGGTAGAGTTTAATTTCATATTTATTTTCTTTTATTTATGGTTATATGATTCTGTCAACATAAAAACGGACCTTAAGATTCTATCCAGAGGCACACCCTCCTTTTTACAATTTTTGATCCACCATTGATCCCAAGAACCCTGAAATCTAACGACAAAATAAAAGCAAGAACATCCTTATTGCATGAGAAAACAAAAATTGTCGATGAAGCTTTTTCAGATTTTCTCTGCAAGGTATAAAGTCACATCCAATTAAAAAAGATTGTCAAATTCCCCCTTCCTCTTTGTTTTTTACTGTTAATCAATACCCTCGTTCTTCTGTCTCTTCAACTAGTTCTGAAAGATAAAACTGGATCAAATCCAAAACTAATTCTCTCCTTTGAGGTTTCTACGAGGCTTTCTACATTTCCAACACAGGTGAATCTACTGTCACAGTTTTCCTTTTATAGCGATAATGGAGAGCCAAGGATTAGATTTGGAACAAAATGGATCCATCAGTTCGGTTAAAATGAGGGAGGGGGAGATATAATCCTTACTTTGAAAAATACATCATATAATACTTTTGGAGTAGTATATTTAAAGTTAAATCGAAAAAAAAATCCAAAACTGATTCTCTCCTTTGAGTTTCCTATAAGCTTTCCTATTTTCCACATTACTGATTCTACTGTCATATTTTTTTTCATTTATACCAAATTGGGAATCAGTGAATTGGAACTAAGGCAGGATCAAACCAATCAGTTTTATTTAGTAAGAATGCCACATCACCTTTTGAATCAATCCATCCACAACTGCCTTGACCAAAACTCAGTGTACGGTTGTTCTTTGCCTGACAAAACTCAGTGTACGGTTGTCTTAGAACGAACCGGCAATAAAAGAAAAGAAAAACAAATGGCAGCATTTGTGTTTTATTGATGTTTTTTCGTTTTTTTAATATTTATGTTTTAAGTTGTTTCGTTGCACTTTAATATTTTGCCGCCCTTTGCAACAACAATATAGGAAGATGTTTTTTTTTTCTATTTGAATATAGTTTAACAGCTTTAATTGAATCTTTAGCTTTTGGATTATTAAGTAGCTTTTAAATTATTTTTATATAGCCAATCTTTCAAATTAATTGCATTCCATATTATTTTTTTAATTATATTTTATATTATTTTCTTTGAAATAACGGGCTCGCTTAATTTTTTATAATATGTGTATATAAATACATTTCTTCTGTTTTTATGACCAAAAACACAAAATAGCAGCTGGAACTTTTCTATCACCAATTCCTAAGGTATACTGAATAATTGTGAGCGATAAACAAACCAGACTTGCTAATTAAATACAAACGACAAGTAATGAGAACCTATGTTTTATCATTAACTGTTTAATTTGATAACACGTGTTAAAAGCTAAAATTAGTACCTAGTAAATAAATTTAATTATGTATGTTGTGGCGAAGAAAAAAGACAAACGATAATTAAAATTAACAACATAAAAAAAAATGCCAGTGGGATAGAGGATAATTTCCTAATTTTAACTAATAATTTAATAATAATTTATTGAAAAATTTACTGATGAACAAAATAAAATTTTACTTAAATAAAGAAATGCGAATTTTGTCACCCACAGCTTTCACAAAATTATGCTTGTATGATACATATTTAGATATCAATATGTAGATGGCTGAAAGCGCGTACCACGTTTAAATTATTAGAAATTTTTTACAAGTTGATTAAGAGAGTTCACAATATTCAAAATATTTTGAATAATTAAAGTATGCATATCAAAAGTATGGTTTAGACCCCCCCCCCAAAAAAAATAGTTTCCCCTTTTTACTCCACTTGTAAAACGTAGTTTTTAAAAGTTTTTGTTTTTTATAAGGTATTTATATTTATTGGTAGCTTTTAATGGAAAACAGTATTTGTTCTAAATCGCAGGTTTTCATAAAAACCTGGGTTTTTCATAAAGAGTGGGGTTTTGTCGTGAATAGTACCCTCCCTCATATTTAGAAGAAATATAATTAATGATTTAAAGAATTTACGCTGAAATAATTTTTTATTCGCAAGTATTGTAGCCAAGGGCTTGGGGGAGTGTGGGGGCTTCGACCTCAACATCGAAATTTACAATTTCCATTGCTTCTCTGGGCCTCTTAGTTGACTAACCAAAACAATTTATTTTCTAAAAAAAAACTCTTGTTTACTTACCTGATTTTAATAAAAAATTTAATGCGTAAAGCGTGTGGGATTGAGGGGAGCTGCTAAAATATTTAAGACAACCTTAATAAAATTGAAAAACTTGACTGACAACGTGCCAATATAACGTGCCAATTCATGCGTACAGGGTATACTTTATGCGGCAATTCCCTTACAATGAAAAAAGAATAACTATTAAATACAATGTTTGATAAACTCCAGGAATCTCTATTGTCAAATATGAAATAACAAACTCATTAGACAGCTAAATAGAATATGTAAAATTAATCTGAAATGCTATAAATACAAAATAAACACTCCCTGTAAATGCCCTATCGCCATGTGGTCTATTATGTTCATGTTGTTCTGTGTTGTTCTCTGTGGTCCGGTTTTGTGCAGAGACATAAGAAACATTAGTTTCATTAATAGCTCTATTTATAGCACTTTTCGCTAATGAAAAAATATGTTTCAGTCTTGCGGAATGGCAATCCTGGACATAAATAGGGCTACCTGACCAAACTGCATAGGAAACTTTAAGGGCTGAAACTGGTGCTAAGTGTCAAAAAGAAAGATCATCAAAGCCAGCTGGTGTTTGGTGACTTTGTTTGACCCAAAACTGTAGCCCACTTGCACTTTCATGCACTTTAAAATATAGAGTAGGGTAAAGAAAGCAGTTTTTTTCCCCAGTAGGCCTACCATATTAAAGCCAACTAACCTACTTGACCAACCAGTATTTGCCCAAGACAGCCTAAGCCTACTTACTGCAGTACAGACTGGATTTTAGCCTTGAATAATTTTTGAATGTAAAAATATACTGATGTTTTATCAATTAGAGAGAAATTTCTGCTTTAGTTATAGTTCATGCAGATCAATCTTCATTGCAGATCAAGCACAATTAATCTGTTCTATGAGCAAAATTAGGGAATGCATCCTTATTATCGAACGTAAAAACATTATTTAATAAAAGAGTTCCATCTTCTGCAAACATTTGCCTCTGCCTGCTTATTTAGAGCTTTAAAAGACACAGATGGCTAAATCCATAGCCATAAAAGGTATATGTACTAAAGCCACGCTTTCAGTCAATCCGACAGTCGGCCTGTCATATTAAAGTCAACTAACCAGCTTAACTTACCAGTAATTTCCCAAGGCACCCTAAGCCCGCTTAATACAGACTGGATTTTAGCTTTGAATAATTCTTGAATGTAAAAGATGCTGATTATTTATCACTTATAGAGAAATTTCTGTTTGAGTTCTATTGCATTGCAGATTAATCTTATTAAATTTTCAATTTTCTTTGAAATTTATAATTTCTTAACGAAGTTGCCAGATTTTTGGCTAACAGTTTTCCATTCCGATTTTCCCATGCTAAATCACCAAATATCAAATTGAAAATCTATTAGAAGAGATTTTCTGAATGTAATGAGGTAATAAATTTGTTATTATAGCTTTGTGTTTTCTTAAGAAGGGTATAAGCTATATTTGTTTAATCTATAGTATAGGACAAAATTTACATAGAAAAAACATGTCATATACTAATGTCATTCTCATTGCGTCCTGGTACTCCCCCTCCTGATAAGGCTAAATATAACAATAAGCTATACAATTTTTTTTGAATTTGTTAAATTATTGTCTGAAAAAAACAAAGATTCCAGACATAACCCTAGGCTATATACAAAAGATAAGTGATTTTGTAGTTGTTTTGTTTTGAAAAATCTTATTTTTTATGTTTAACAACCTGCTCGGGATAAATACTTAGTAATCAAAAAACGAAATCCACAAAATATATTTTTTTAAAACCTATTTCTAGATCAAATAGGGGGGGGGGAGACTGAGGCATAATTACAACGGTAGTGGTCATTATACTTGGCAAGGGAATAAAACAGGGAATTAAATCGTATTCTTTTTTTCTTTTTGATTTCTGTTCTTTAAGTAAACTTAACCTGGGAGTGCGACCTTATTATTGCACATAAAAGCTTAGAAACATAACGGCATATCATAGGCAGCGCAATAGCGCTGCCTAAATAAGGCACGATGTTGGTACAATGGATTATTTAATTTTTTTTTTTTTTTTTTTAGACCAGGGCACTTCGTATCGAAGAAGTTGTCGTAGAAACTTCAAAAAGGGCTCATTCGATTAGAAATTGAAAGGGATAGTGCTCTTTTTAGTAGTCAAAAGTGATTGGAGGGCAACTAACCCACCTCCCACACCCACCATTTCCTCAAACACATTCAATCAAAATTTTGATATAGCCATGTTGTTCGATGTAGTTGAAAAGTCCGGAAATTATGTCTTTGACGATGATAACCCCCTCAGAGCCCTCAGGGCAAGGATTGTAAGTTATGCTCATTGGAAATTGAAAGGGCTAGTGCCCTTTTTAATAGTCAAAATTGATTAGAGGGCAAGTAACCCCTCTCACGTCCACCATTTCCCCGAACACAACCAATCAAAATCTTGAGATAGCCATTTTGTTCAACGTAGTTGAAAGTTCTGGAAATTAGGTCTTTGAAGATGACACCCCCCCCCCCCCCCCAAAGCTCTCAGGGCGAGAATTGTAAGTCATACACTGGGGATATACAAGGTTTTTATAGAAAGTGTTGTCGTAGAAGCTTCAAAAAGGGCTTATTCGATTGGAAACTGAAAGGGCTAGTGCCCTCTTTAAAAAACGAAAGTAATTGAACGGTAACTAACCTCCCTCTCACGCCCACCATTTCCCCAAACACGTTCAAGCAAAGTTTTGAGATATCCATTTTGTTCAAAGTAGTTGATACTTCTGGAAATTAGGTCTTTGAGGATGACACCCAACCCCACAGCCCTCAGGGCAAGGGTTTTAAGTTATGCCCTGGGGGCATACAAGGTTTTTATAGAAAGTTTTGTCGTAGAAACTTCAAAAGGGCTCATTTGATTTGAAATAGAAAGGACCAGTGCCGTTTTTGATAGTCGAAAGAGATTGGAGGGCAACTAATCCCCCTCTCACATCCAAGGTTTCCTCGAACACAGCCAATCAAAATTTGAGATAGACATTGTTTTCAACGTAGTTGAAAGGATAAGAAATTATGTCTTTGAGGATGACAAACCCCCCACAGCCCCCAGGGCGAAGGTTGTAAGTTATGCCCTGGAGGCATATAAGATTTTTATATATAGTGTTGTCGTAGAAACTTCAAAAATGGTTCAGAAGCGATCGGAAGATAAATGCCCCCCATGCCCATAATTACAAACACTTTCGATCAATATTTTGATATAGCCATTTTGTTGAACTTAGTTGAAGGGTCTGGAATTTAGGTCGTTGAGTACGACAAAGCCCTTGGGGCTAACGTTGTAAGTTATGTTCTGGGGGTATATAAGGTTTTTGTAGAAAGCGTTGTCGTAAGAACTTCAAAAAGGGCTCATTCAATTGAAAATTGAGAGGGCTATATACCTTTTTAATAGTTGAAAGTAATCAGAGGGAGAATCACCCCCCTCCCACGTCCATCATTTCCCCAAACATTAACGATCAACATTTTGGTATGATCATTTTGTTCAACGTAGTTTAAAGGTCTGGAAATTATGTCCTTGAGGATGACAACCCCCTCCCCCCATAGCCGCCAGGACAAGGGTCTTAAGTTATGCTCATGGGACATATAAGGTTTTTATGGAAATTTTTGTAGTAGAAGCTACAAAAAGGACTCATTCAATGGGGAATTTAGAGGACTAGTGACTTTTTATTAGTCGAACGGGATCAGAGAGCAAATTCCCCCCCCCCCCACGCCCAGCATTTCTACAAATACTTCTAATCAAAATTTTTAAATAGCCATTTTGTTCAACATATTTGAAAGGTCTGGAAATTATGTCTCTGAGGATGCAAAATACCCCCAGCCCTCAGGGAAAAGGTTGTAAGTTATGCCCTGGGGGTATATAAGATCTTTATAAAAAGCGTGGTCATATAAACTTCGAAGTGGATCATTGAATTGGTAATCAGACGCTCTAGTAGTCTTTTTAAGAGTCAAAGTGATTGGGGGGTAGCTTGCCCCCCCCCGCCCACACACACATCGTATTGTCCCGAAATGCGTCTAATAGAAATTTTGAGATAGCCATTCTATTCAAAACAGTCTAAATATCATATAACACGGCTTTTGGGTTAAATAAAATCCAGAGTTTAGGGACAAGGGTTGTAAGTTATGCCCAGGGAGTATTGAAGGTTTGTATGGAAGGGATGGTTGTTTAACTTTAGAAGAGGCACATTTGGTTGAAAATTGCAAGTTTTAGTTCCTTTTAAATTTCAAAAGTGATGAACGGCATTTAATCCCCCCCCCCTTCTACAACTCCTCCTTTCACCAAACGCATCTGATTGAAATTATGAGATAGAGATTCGTTTCAAAATAATCCAAAGAACATATAATAATGTCTCTAGGAATGACACAACCCCCCTGCGCCCTGGGGATAGGGTCGTAATTTAGTTTGTGAGGGAATATAAGATTTTTATTGAATGGGCGGTCGTATAAATATCAGATGAGGCTTATTAGATTTGAAATTAGAAGTTATAGTGCCCTTTTTAAGAGTCAAAGTGATTTGAGAGCAAACAGCCCCCCTCTACGCTCAGGATTTGCCTTAACACCTCCAATCAAAATTTGGAGATAGCAATTCTATTAATCATAGTTGAAGGTTTCGTAAACTATGTTTGCAAGGACGACACCCCCCCCCCCTACAGCTCTCAGGGAAAGGGTTGTAAGTTATGCCCTTGGGGCATAAAAGGCTCTTATAAAAAGGGCGGTTGTATATGCTTTAGAGGGTACTCATTCGATTGGTAATCACAAGTTCTAGTGCCCTTTTTAAGAGTCAAAGTGATCAGAGCGCAGCTACCCCCCCCCCCATACACACACAAAACCGTTGTGTTTTCCTCTGATGTATCCAATAGATATTTTGAGACAGTCCTTTTATTCAAAATAGTCCAAATATCATATAAAAAGGCTTTTGAGGTTGATTTAAACTACCAGAGCCTGAGGACGAGGGTTGTATGTTATGCCCCTGGGGCATTTAAGGTTATTATGGAAGGGAAGGTTGCATTTAGAGGTGGCTCATTTGGTTGAAATTGGAAGTTCAAGCTCCCTTTTAAGAGTTAATAGTGATGGAGGTCAAGTAGCACCCCCCTAACCAACTACCCCTTTTTTCACCAAATGCATCTGATTGAAATTGTGGGATGAAAATTTTGTTTAAAATTAATTGTAAAAGAAACTCCGAAAAAGAAGTTTTCTAAAGAAAAGTAAAGGCCATATTAAACTTAAGATCAGAAGATATAGAAACCTACAATAACTCAAACTCAAAACAACCAGCAATTACTATTAAAGGATAAATGAAACCCAAAACGAACAGAAATTAAATAAACAGTCATAGCAAACAAAAACCAATAGTTACTAATATAAATGAGTAAATAAATCTTAAAACGAGTGAAACTTAAATTTAATATGCAAATCCAGCTTGAAACGAGCAAAAATCTCTACAAAGAAGAGTCTAGGTTTTGGCTCCTTCTTTCATTGTAAAAGTCTAAAACCTAATGCGTCAATGGTGCTTTACTGAAAACTATTTGTGTCTTGAAAAGTACAAATGATATCAAACTGAATGTTTGATATATAATGTCATTAATGCAATATAATTCGCTTTCAGTAAAGCTTCAATGACGCAGTAGATCTTAGACTTTTCAAACGTTTCGTGGTAACGAACGGTAAGTAAGGAGCGATCCGGCTCAATAGTAACCGAAACTCTAAAAAACGGAAGCATTTTGATGTATCTATTCTGATATCAATAGATAGATCAAACAAATCAGATTTTAATGCTGATTTCAAATATATAAGTTTCATAAAGTTTAGTCTTACCCATCGAAAGTAACGCGCCTGAGAAAATTTGCCTGATTTTTGAAAAAAAGGGGAAATACCCCCTAAAATTTATAGAACCTTAATGAAAATCACACCATCAGATTCAGCGTATCAGAGAACTCTACTGTAGAGGTTTCAAGCTACTATCTGCAAAAATGTGGAATTTTGCGTTTTTTGCCAGAAGAAAGATCACGGATGCGTGTTTATTTGTTTTTTTTTCCAGGGGTAGTCGTATCAACCCAGTGGTCCCAAAATATTGTCGGAGGGCTCATTCGAACGGAAATTAAAAGTTCTAGTGCCCTCTTTAAGTGACCAAAAAATGAAAGGCAACTATGCCCCCTCCCACACTCATTTTTTCGCAAAGTTCCCCTATCAAAATTTTGAGATAGCCATTTTGTTCAGCATGGTCAAAAATATAATAAATATGTCTTTTAGGATAACTTAATCCCCCAAAATCCTCGGGGGGAGGGCTAAAAGCTATGAATTTTACCCAATGTTTACATATAGTATTGGTTATTGGGAAGTATACAGACGTTTTCAGGGGGGATTTGTTCTGGTAGTGGGGAGGGGGTCGGATGTTATGTGGAAGGTTCTTTCCATGGAGGAAGTTTTCATGGGGGAACGGGCATTGCTATGAAGAGGACACCGGATTTCCCAGCATTATTTAAAAACCGATCAGAAATTAAATATTAAAAATGTTTTTCAACTGAAAGTAAGGAGCAACATCAGAACTTGAAACAAACAGAACGTATTACGTATATGATTGGGTTTGCCCCCTAGTCAATGCCTCGGTCTTTAAGCCAAAGATTTTTTTTAGTACTTTCATAAGAGCTATTTATTCTAATTAACGGCCTTTGTGTTTAAGGGGTCATTTTTAAAGAATTGGAACAAAATTCGAACTTTAGCGTAAAGAGAGTGGTATTGATTAGGGAAGAACCCCCTAATATACGTATTAAAATATATGAATATAGAACTTCGTTACGTATGTTAATTCGTATGTTACGTACATTTATCATAGGCAGCGCGCTAGCGCTGCCTAAGTAAAGAACGATGTGGGCACAATGTGTTTTTTTTTTTCTCCATACCCGGGCACTTCGTATCGAAGGAGTTGTCGTTGAAACTTCGAAAAGGCTCATTCGATTGCAAATTGGAGTGGCTAGTGCCCTTTTTAATAGTCAAAAGTGATTGGAGGGCCACTAGCCCCCCACCAAGCCCATCATTCCCCCAAAGACATCCAATAAAATTTTGAGATAGCCATTTTGTTCAGCGTAGTTGATTTCCAGATAAAAAATATGTTTTTGAGGAGGACACTCCCCCACAACCATCAGGGAAAGGGTTTTAAGTTATGCCCTGGGGATATATAAGGTTTTTATAGAAGGCGATGTCGAAGAAACTTCAAAAAAGGCTCATTCGACTGGAAATTCGAAGGGCTAAATAGTCAAAAGTGATTTGATGGCAACTAGCCCCCCCCCCACGCCCATCATTTCCCCAAACACATCCAATCAAATTTTGAGAACGCCATTTTTTTCAGCGTAGTTGATTTCCAGATAGAAAATATGTTTTTCAGGCAGATATTCCCCCAGGGCCCTCAGGCCAAGGGTTTTAAGTTATGCCCTGCGGGCATATAAGGTTTTTATGGAAGGCATTGTCGTAGAAAATTCAAAAGGGGCTCATTCGATTGAAAATTCAAAGGGTTAGTGCCCTTTTTAATAGTCGAAAGTGATTGGAGGGCAACTAACCCCCCCTCCCCCTCCCAAGCCAATCATTCTCCCAAACACATCCAAAAAAATTTTGACATATCCATTTTGTTCAGCGGAGTTGATAGAAAATATGTTTTTGAGGAGGACACTCCCCCACAACCATCAGGGAAAGGGTTTTAAGTTATGCCCTGGGGGCATATAAAGTTTTATAGAAGGCGATGTCGAAGAAACTTCAAAAAAGGCTAATTCGATTGGAAATTCAAAGGGCTAAATAGTCAAAATTGATTGGAGGGCAACTAGCCCCCCCACGCCCATCATTTCCCCAAACACATCCAATCAAAATTTTGAGAACGCCATTTTGTTCAGCGTAGTTGATTTCCAAATAGAAAACATGTTTTTGAGGAGGATATTCCCCCAGAGCCCTCAGGCCAAGGGTTTTAAGTTATGCCATGGGGGCATATAAGGTTTTTATAGAAGGTGTTGTCGTAGAAAATTCAAAAGGGGCTCATTCGATTGGGAATTCAAAGGGCTAGTGCCCTTTTTAATAGTCGAAAGTGATTGGAGGGCAACTATCCCCCCCGCCCCCAAGCCCATAATTCCCCAAACCCAACCAATCAAAATTTTTAGATAGCCATTTTATTCAACGTAGTTGAAAATTTTGGAAATTAGGTCTTTAAAGATGACAACCACTCCCCCCCCCCACAGTCCTCAAGGTAAGGTTATAAGTTATGCCCTGGGGGCATATAAAGTTTTTACTGAAAGTGTTGTCGTAGAAACTTCAAAAGGGATAATTCAATTGGATATTGAAAGGGCTATTGCCTTTTTTAATAGTTGAAAGTGATTGGATAGCGACTAACGCCTATCTCATGCCCATCATTTTCCAAAACACATCCAATCAAAATTTTGATATATCCATTTTGTTCAACGTAGTTGAACGTTCTGTAAATTAGGTCTTTTAGGATGATAACACCCTCAGAGCCCTCATTTCAAGGGTTGTAAGTTATGCCCTGGGGGCATATAAGGTTTATATAGAAAATTATTGTACAAATCAGAGGCAGCGCGATCGCACTGCCTAAGCAAAGAACGGGGACACTCAAGAACGAGACAAGAAACGGGGACTAAATAAAGAGGAGGACACTCCCCCACAACCTTCAGGGCAAGGGTTTTAAGTTATGCTCTGGGGGCATATAAGAACGATGTTGGCAGAATGTATTATTTGTTAATTGTTTCCTTTAGAGCAGGGCACTTCGTATCGAAGAAATTGTCATAGGAACTTCGAAAAGCACTCATTCAATTGGAAATTGGGGTGGCCTGTGCCCTTTTTAATATTCGAAAGTGATTGGAAGGCGACTAACACCCCATCCACGCCCACCATTTCCCGAAACACATCCAATCAAAATTTTGAGATAGCCATTTTGTTCAGCGTAGTTGATTTCCAGATAGAAATTATGCTCTTGAGGACAGTCCCCCACAGTCCTTAGAACAAGGGTTGTAAGTTACGCCCTGGGGCATATAAGTTTTTTTTTATAGAAGGGGTTGTCATAGAAACTTTAAAAAAAGGCTCATTCGATTGAAAACTCTAAGGGCTAGTGCCCATTTTAATAGTCGAAAGTGATTAGAGGGCAACTAACCCGCCTCTCACGCCCACCTGTTCCCCAAACACATCTAATCAAAACTTTGAGATAGCCATTTTATTCAACGTAGTTTTAAGTTCTGGAAATTAGGTCCTTGAGGATGAACCCCCCCCCCCTTAGCCCTCAGAGCAAGGGTTGTAAATTATGCCCTGGGGGCGTATAAGGTTTGTATTGAAAGCGTAGAAACTTCAAAAGGGCTCATTCAATTGGAAATTGAAAGGGCTAGTGCCTTTTTTAAAAGTCGAAAGTGATTGGAGAGTGACTAACGCCCCTCTCACGCCCACCATTTTCCCAAACACATCCAATAAAGATTTTGAGATAGCCATTTTTTTCCATACAGCTCAAAGTTTAGGAAATTATACCTTTGAGCAGGACACTCCCCCCACAGTCTTCAGGGCAAGGGTTATAATTTATACCCTGGGGGCATATACAGTTTTTATTGAAATCTTTTTCGTAGAATCTTGAAAAAAGGCTCATTTGATTTGAAATTCAAAGGGCTAGCACCCTTTTTAATGGACGAAAATGCTTAGTGATATTTTTGTTGTTTTTGTTGTTTAGACCAGGGCACTTCGTATCGAAGGAGTTGTCGTGAGAACTTCGAAAAGGGCTCATTCGATTGAAAATAGAAAGGGCTGATGCCCTTTTTAATAGTCGAAAGTAATTGGAGGACAAATAATCCTCCTTCCACTCCCACCCTCCCACGCCCACCCTCCCATTTGCCCATTATGTTTAAAAACTAAATTTTGCCTTAAGATTAAATCAAAATGCACTGTGATAATTCTAATTCCCAATAAAGCATCCCAGCAGTATCCCAAGAACGACTGAGGTTATTATGGTCAAACTTTCAGGGCTACTACTGCTCTTAAAACTTAACCAAATCAAAATAGCGTAAGTGTATGCAAGCTATCATAGGCAGCGTGCTAGCGCTGCCTAAGTAAAGAACGATGTTAGCACAATAAAGAACAATGTGTTTTTTCTCCAACCGGGCACTTCGTATCGAAGGAGTTGTCGTAGAAACTTCGAAAAGGCTCATTCGATTGGAAATTGGAGTGGCTAGTGCCCTTTTTAATAGTCGAAAGTGATTGGAGTGCAACTAGCCCCCCCCCCCCCACACGCCCATCATTCCCCCAAACACGTCCAATCAAAATTTTGAGATAGCAATTTTGGTCAGCGTAGTTGGTTTTCAGATAGAAAATATCTTTTTGAGGAGGACACTCCCCCACAACCCTCGGGGAAAGGGTTTTAGGTTATGCCCTGGGGGCATATAGGGTTTTTATAGAAGGCGTTGTCGTAGAAACTTCAAAAAAGGCTCATTCGATTGGAAATTCAAAGCGCTAGTGCCCTTTTTAATAGTCGAAAGTGATTGGAGGGCAACTAGCCCCCCCACGCCCATCATTCCCCCAAATACATCCAATCAAAATTTTGAGATAGCCATTTTGTTCAGCGTAGTTGATGTTCAGATAGAAAATATCTTTTTGTGGAGGACACTCCCCCACAACCCTCGGGGCAAGGGTTTTAGGTTATGCCCTGGGGGCATATCAGGTTTTTATAGAAGGCGTTGTCGTAGGAACTTCAAAAAAGGCTCATTCGATTGGAAATTCAAAAGGCTAGTGCCCTTTTCAATAGTCGAAAGTGCATGGAGGGCAACTAGCCCCCCCCCCCCCGCACCCATCATTCCCCAAACAGATCCAATCAAAATTTTGGGATAGCCATTTTGTCCAGCGTAGTTGATTTCCAGATAAAAATATTTTTTTGAGGAGGACACTTCCCTACAACCCTCGGGACAAGGGTTTAAGCTATGCCCTGGGGGTATATAAGGTTCTTATAGAAGGCGTTGTCGTAGAAACTTCAAGAAAGGCTCATTCGATTGGAAATTCGAAGGGCTAGTACCCTTTCTAATAGTGGAAAGTGATTGGAGGGCAACTAGCCCCCCCCACGCCCATCGTTCCCCCAAACACATCCAATCAAAATTTTGAGATAGCCATTTTGCTCAGCGTACTTGATTTCCAGATAGAAAATATATTTTCAAGGAGGACACTCCCCCACAACCCTCAGGGCAAGGGTTTTAAGTTGTACCCTGGGAGCATATAAGGTTTTTATAGAAGGCGTTGTCGTAGAAACTTCAAAACAGGCTCATTCGATTGGAAATTCAAAGGGCTAGTACCCTTTTTAATAGTCGAAAGTGATTGGAGGGCTACTAGCCCCCCCCCACGCCCATCATTCCCCCAAACACATCCAATCAAAATTTTTAGATAGCCATTTCGTTCAGCGTAGTTAACTTCCAGATAGAAAATATGTTTTTGAGGAGGACACTCCCCCACAACCCTCAAGGCAAGGGTTTTAAGTTATGCCCTTGGGGCATATAAGGTTTTTATAGAAGGCGTTGTCGTAGAAACTTCAAAACAGGTTCATTCGATTGGAAATTCAAAGGTCTAGTACTCTTTTTAATAGTCGAAAGGGATTTAGTGCAACTAGCCCCCTCCCCCTCACGCCTTTCATTCCCCAAACACATCCAATCAAAATTTTGAGATAGCCATTCTGTTCAACGTAGTTGATTTCCAGATAGAAAATATGTTTTTGAGGAGGACACTCCCCCACAACCCTCAGGGCAAGGGTTTTAAGTTATGCCCTGGGGGTATATAAGGTTTTTAAAGAAGGTGTTGTCGTAGAAACTTCAATGAAAGCTTTTTCGACTGGAAATTCGACTGAAAAGGGCTAGTGCCCTTTTTAATGGTCGAAAGTGATTGGAGGGCAACTAGCCCCTCCCCACACCCATTATTCTCCCAAACACATCAAATAAAAATTTTGAGATAGCCATTTTGTTCAGGGTAGTTGGTTTCCAGATAGAAAACATATTTTTAAGGAGGAAACTTACCCACAAGCCCCAGGGCAAGGATAATAAGTTATGCCCTGGGGCATATAAGGTTTTTATTGAAATCTTTGTCATTGAAACTTGAAAAAGGGCTCATTCGATTTGAAATTCAAAGGACTATTACCATTTTTAATAGTCAAAAGTGATTTGGGGGCAAGTAATCCCCCTCTCTTGCCCACCTTTTCCCAAAACACATCCAATCAAAATTTTTAGATAGCCATTTTACTCAACGTAGTTAAACGTTTTGGAAATTAGGTCTTTATGGATGACAACCGCTCCCCCCCACAGCCCTCAGGGCAAGGGTTGCAAGTTATGCCCTGGGGGCATATAAAGTCTTTATTGAAAGCGTTGTCGTAGAAACTTCAAAAGGGCTCATTCAATTGGAAATTCAAAAGGGCTAGTGCCTTTTTTAATAGTTGAAAGTGATTGGATAGCGACTAACGCCCCTCTCACGCCCACCATTTTCCCAAACACATCCAATTAAAATTTTTAGATATCCATTTTGTTCAACGTAGTTGAAAGTTCTGGAAATTAGGTCTCTTAGGATGATAACCCCCTCAGAGCCCTCAATGCAAGGGTTGTAAGTTATGCCCTGGGGGTATATAAGGTTTATATAGACAGTTGTTGCATATGATTTATAGGATAAATTTTAAAAGCTACCACAAATCAGCATTGATAAATAAATGAAACCCAAAACGAACAGAAATTACAATAATTAACCGAGTCAAACTCAAAACGAGCAGAAATTAACATAAGTTGGGCGCAAAACCCCTATGCCTTTCCAAGGCCAGAACAAAATTTGCACTTTACTGAAAAAATACAAAAGAATGTGCATTGTCAGTTTAATATACATATACTGATATTTAGTAATCAAAATGTTAATATTATTTGATTTATTAAAGTTATAAAAGTAAAAACATTTATATTTTCCCAGTAAAGTGCAAATTTTGTTCTGGCCTTGGGAAGGCATAGGGGTTTTGCGCCCAGCTTATGTTAATTTCTGCTCGTTTTGAGTTTGACTTGGTTAATTATTGTAATTTCCGTTCGTTTTGGGTTTCATTTATTTATCAATGCTGATTTGTGGTAGTTTCACGCTTGGTAGATTATTTGATTTTAATTTTGCTCATTTTTTGTTTAATGGAGTTCTTTACTTTTCTTTGAAAAACTTATTATGTGGAAAAAGTTTTTTTTTAATTAATCAAAGAAAGTAAACAGGTTTTTTTACGAATGGTATCAAGTTTTCCATTTCAGGTCAACTACAGGAGGTATAAAACTAGATTCAACAGTACTATTTGTGTTCAGGTTTTTAAAAGGGTGTATGTTGTTAAAAATTGCTGAAAAATTTTTCTCCGGCTTACAAATAGCAGGCCAAACTATAGAGTCTTAAAAAAGGAAAAGATTGAAAGTATTATTTTCTTTTTCCCTGAAAAGACTATGTCAATATAAAACGAACAGAATTTAATTAAAAAAAATTTTCCACAAAATAAGTTTTTCAAAGAAAAGTAAAGAACTCCATTAAACAAAAGATGAGCAAAAATAAAATCAAATAATCTACCAAGCGTGAAACTACCACAAATCAGCATCGACAAATTTTTTGCAAGTGCAAATTTTGTTCTGGCCTTTGGAAGGCATAGGGGTTTTGCGCCCAACTTGTGTTAATTTCTGCTCATTTTGAGTTCGACTCGGTTATTTATTGTAATTTCTGTTCGTTTTGGGTTTCATTAATTTATCGATGCTGATTTGTGGTAGTTTCACGCTTGGTAGATTATTTGATTTTATTTTTGCTCATTTTTTGTTTAATGGAGTTCTTTACTTTTCTTTGAAAAACTTATTTTGTGGAAAAAGTTTTTTTAATTAATTACTAATAAAAACATTCGTAAATAAAATTAAAGAACTTTCGAGAAAGCCATTTAACGATATAAAAGTAAAATTAATATGCAAATTTTGTTTTAATTATTGATTTACGGTGAGCCAAAATCAAAACCTGCAAAAATAGACATTCATTTGAATTTTTTTCAGTAAAGTACAAATTATATTCTGGCTTTTAGAAAGAGTAGGGATTCCGAATCTCAAGGATCAAAATTTCATGATCCTTGTGGTTCAAATTTGACACTTCTGGTCCAGTTTCTAATTTTGATGGCTCTTGGACTATTCCTCGTCTGCTTGCAGTCTAAAATAGCTTTACTTATGCGTTCCACTTTTAAAATGGTAGTGATAGATGTGGACCCGGTTCAGCACCCTGTTAACGTTTCATATTGTGTTTGGCTCCTGAAAACAATACTGTGACGTTCATATTTATTTTCCACATTGCATATGAAACAGACAAAGGTCTTGACGAAAAAAAAAGTTTTCTAGTATTTTGCTTCTGATTTTAGTTTAGAGATTCGATAAGATTCGGCATAGCATTATAATTTTTTTTTATTTGTAAGTTATTGCCAATTGTTTGTTTTCTGCTGCTTGATGTACGATGTGTCAATGATACATACCTGATAAACATTGTGTCAATTCATTTACATTAAAACAAAGAAAATACAGATGTAGTCTGATTTACCCCACAGATATCTATTGTCATATATCAAGTAACAAAACCATTAGATAACCAAATAGAAGATGTAAAACTATCCCGGGATGTTATCTGTCAAAATAAACACTCCCTGGAAATGCCCTATCTTCGTGTGGTCTGTGTTCTTGGAATGTCAAGAATTCAGTCAAGAGATATTGAAAGCTCTTTATATAAGTGAAATAGCTAGTATTTTTCCATCTAAAATATTTTAGTATCATATCGTCAACATCACGTTTGGAAGGATAAAAAAGGGAGGATAAATGTTCTTCAGAGCCATTGCTGGCACAAAGGGCGTCGAATAAACGTTTCAGTTCCTGTGTCTTTTTTTACAAGGACAAGTAGCAAGCTTGTTGCCCAACCTTCCTACGGCGGGAATTGAATCCCGAGCCCCCTATTGCCAAGCAGAGCATCAATCCACTGGACTAGAAAAGGGCTATGTTACAAAGTATTGCTTTTGTTCACTTCTTTTCTATTGCTTTAAGTTGTAAACAACTACAAATCATATGATATTTTTTTTTTACCAGAGTGGTTCTCGTGTAAAATCTCCCCCGGAAAATTTCCCCCAAAAATTTCGTCCCTATGGAAAATTACCTCCGTGCCAACCCCCCCCCCTCCCCGCGCTGAAACTACCTCCAAAAAAAGCGTATATTTCCCTATAGCAAGTACTATGCGTGGACAATGGACATTTTGTATAAATTACAGCCCTTCCTCCAGGAACTGCAGGGGTCATGTCATTCCCAAAGAGATTTTGGACCTTTCAACTATGCAGAATCAAATGACTATAAAACAAATTGATCAGATGACATTAGAGCAAAAGTGTTGTGGAAGGGTGGCTAGTTACTCTCCTATATATTTGGTCACTTGAAGATGGTGCTATAGCCTTAGATTTTTGAACAAATGAGCCCTCTCCCTGGCTCTCCCGATCTTCTACGGCCACTTGTTGGATAGTCTCATCCTTGGGGGAAAAACAACTATCAAAAACGCATCTGCGATCTTTCTTCTGGCAAAAACGATGGAAAATTCCACATTTTGTAGATAAGAGCTTGAAACCTCAGTATTTTCTGATATGTTGAATCTGATAGTATGATTTTCATTAGAATTCTTGGCTTTTTGGGGTTAATTCTTCCCTTTATCGAAAATCAGGCAACTATTCTCAGGCTTGTAGTTTTGATTTGCAACATTAAACTTAATGAGCTCTATATACTTGGAATCAGCATAAAAAGTCAATTTTTATTAAAGTCATTCTTATAAGTCCCCATGACATAACTTACAAGCTTCACCGCATGGGTCTGGTAAGTTGTGTCAATCCCGGAGGCTTTGTTATATGTTCTTTGGAATATATTTTTTTGTAATATCTATCTCAAAATTTGAAGCAGACACCTTGGAAAAAAAGGGCGTAGGGAGGGGGGGCTAAATACCCTTCAATACTTTTGACTCTTCAAAGGGAACTAGAACTTCCCATTTCAGACTATATGAGCATCCTCTGAAGTTTACACGATCACCCATTCCATAAAACCTTTTATGACCCAGGGACATAACTTACAGCCCTCGCTCCCAAGCCCTGAGGGGTTGTTTCAATTGGAAGGCCTTGTTAGATAATTTTTAGTCTATTTTGAACTAAATAACTGTCTCAAAATCTCTATCGGATACATTTGGGAAAAAGGACGTAGGGGTAGGGCTAGCTACCCTCTTATTAATTTTGACTCTTTAAAAGGACACTGGGACTTCTGATTTATATTTGAATGAGCCCCCTCCGAAGTGTTTACGACCACTTCTTCCGCAGAAACCTTAAATATTTAAAATGGGCAACTAGTATAACCTGTAGCCCTTGCCCTGAGGGCTGTGAGGGGGGGAGGGGTTCATTCCCAAAGACAACGTTACTGGATCTTTCAAAAATGTGAAAAAATTGCTATCTGATAATTTTGATTGGATGTTTTTGGGGAAATGATAGGCTTGCGAGGGGAGGAGTCTGGTTGCTCTCCAATCAGTTTCGACTGTTAAAATGGCACTATAACTTTCAATTTCCAATTTAATAAGCACCTTTTGAATTTTTCATGTCAACTCATTCTAACAAAGTGCCCTGGTTTTGTGTCAACATTGTTTTTTACTTAGGCAGGTGTGTAAATATTTAGTTGAAACTAATAAATAAAACTAGATCCAAGCAAAATACTTAGCTAAATTCCAAAACTGTAATTTGAAGCAGTAAAAAGATATAGTGGAGGAAAGATACGGAAAGAAATGGTCAAACCTCGGGGAAATTGCAACAGAATTTTTTTTTACACCAAAATGTTCAGAAAAATCAGCTTAATCACACAAAAGAAATCCCCCCCGAATCCTCCTGCACAAGTATCCCAAATTCGCCCTTGAAGGGGGAAAATGAGGGGGGAAATCGATTTTTGGGGTTATAAATATTTTGGAGTTTGAATAGTTGTTTCCTATCAAATCAAGCATGCTGAATCCAAATATGAATTCAGATTTTAATTTTTCAGTACCCTAATGCCCATTTCCACCAATAAAGGGCGGAGGGTGGCGGGGTAAAACTTGAAATTATGAGGCTGCTGGATTATTTGGTCGTTTTCTATGAAATCAATGGCGGCGAATTCCAAAATGAAGCTAAAAACTTGATTTTACGTGGTCAAGTACCTCATCTTACCTAAAACGGCTGTGAACGTTGACCAACATGAACTAGTTATTTTAATCACTTATCAGTTGATTCACCATTTCCAATCAAGCTAGGAATGGCACCTTAGAATACGAGTCTCGAACAGTTTAATTTCAAACCAGTATTCCAGAATCCCCTTCCACTCCCCCTCAGTTTGCGGTTTCCATTCCTTAGTGTCATTCTTTATAGTCAGTGGAGACATCTACCATAGTACTTGATAGAAGACTGGCGTGTTCGAGGCTATATACAATGTTTGTGCCGTTTTTTTTTTTACTTACGCAAAAAAAAGACAAAAGAATAAACTGGGATCTGTGATTTTTAATTGACACACTGCACAATCTCGGCTTCTGCTCTTCGTACTCAGAGGTAAAAGATTTGAGAGATGTGGAGCAGTATATCAAACGTTGTTGGAAGAGTCCAAAGAGAAAGCATATTTTTTTCAGTATGTAGGAGACAACGTCAATTATGATATTGCTGCTATCGACGGCCTGAATACTTTTCATGGAATGGGTCTTATTGAAGTGTCTACACCTGAGTTTCCGGCAACGGAGCTTTCAGTGCCAAGAAAAGAACTAAGTGGAGATGAGATGAAGTCAATCGGCACCATGCCATTCTACACTTACCAAAAACCCGCCAAGTCGCAACCAAGGACTTTTGTTTGCTTGACAAAAAATGGTGACACTTATGACAATAAATGGAGGTTGAAACGCTCTGGCGCATCTCTGGCTTTTTCAAAAGCTCATACATGAGCTGGTCGGCCTTTATATGGTCAATACACCAAAAGCTACCTCATCCGGGAAAATCGAATATTCGTTTTTTGCCAAGGATTAACCACAACCCAAGCGATATCTCCTGTGTTTATTCTACACTTATGCATGCTAACGAGCGCGCTAATCGAGCTGGAAAAAACTCTAGTCATTATCTTTGACCAACCGCTTTACTGGAAGGCGAAGTGTATCGTCGATGCAGAGCCTGCCACAAGTGCTTTAAGAAATGCTATTGTTGTCCTGAGTGGATTTCACACACGCATGCGTTTCCTAGGAGCCATTGGCTTCCTTATGGCTGACCCGGGACATTTGGAATTCCTAAGTCAAGTATATGCGCCTAACACTGGGCGTAGTATGTTACAAGGCAAAGCTGACTCTCGTGCAGTGAAAGGCCATGGTCTGTTGGAGGTAGCCCTTTATGCGAACCTTTTATCATCAGAACTCGGTAACAGAGCGTTTGATGGCAATGACATGCTACCAGAGCAAAACGGAGTACGAGTCTCTCCTTGAAGGAGATGACATCGACGGATTGCAGGTGTCAGAAGTAGCAGAGCTTATCTATGAAATAGTTCAAAGTGCAAAAGAACGATTATCCGAGTCCAGAACTGCCCGTCTTTGGTTTCAGTATATGGACCTACTTGGAATCCTGAGAAAGAACCTGAGAGGTGAACGAAGTGGCAACCTGAGCTTTATCTACAGTCGTTGTTGGAATTGCTTCCTTACTTTGCTGCTTCCGGCCACAATCTTTACACGAAGTCTACTTGGTTGTTCGTGCAGTCGATGTTTCAGTTGAGGAAAGACAATCCAGGGCAGTACAGAACGTTACAGGAATACCTGTTCATCCGAAGAACTGACAACTACTGGGCAGCACTTTCTCCTGCTTTGGTGATCGAACAGACGTTAATGAGAATTATGAAAACGAGTGGCGGTCTGACGAGAGATAGAGGCATGACTGAATTACAGCAGACATTTTGGACATCTGCTATGCCTACTTTGGTTCTAGTTAACGAACGCATGCAGAAACTGACTGGCCTCGCGGAGTTGACTATTGAAAATCACGCAGAAGTGATATCTTCGAAGAGAGCTAGAGACATGGCGGACATCGAAAAGATAGTTCGACACATTGAGCCCCTAGAACCCTTCAGGCAGGAATCACAGCTGTTGAACGTGGTTACTGGTGTCCGCGCTTCATCATCTGTAAACGCAGACGATGCCAAATCTGGGAGAAACGATGCTGTAGGATATGGAAGCGAAAGATATTGGCAAATATGTTTTCAGGAGAAAGGAGAAAGCTGTAAATATGGCTGAGAAGTCATCTGTGGTGATAAATAGCGAGAGGGTAATGGTCGACCCTGTTCTAATCTTTCAACGCCTAGCTGCAGTGGCTAGCAACAGTGGTTCTGACTTGAATGAGGTTCTGTCGTTCGAGCTCTGTACTTTTCCACCATCGCTCTTTAGTTTGTTCGAGGTGATGAGGACAGCCGACAAAGCCTCTAACAAATGCACTGATAAAAACTGAGGGACTTAAGGGTCGAATGACATTGCCATCCTCCCAGAGAGTTTTGGACAGTGGCTGGCTAGTCCATAAAATCCCGTGGACTTCCGTATCCACATATTCTGAGATGGCAGGATCTTACGTAGATTATGTCACAAGACATTTCGGCCAGGCAGCGGTAGTTTCGACTCTTACATTGATACACCGACGACGAAAAATTGCACACAGCTGAAGAGAACCAAAGGTTTGTCGTGTGCAACGATTGAATTCTCTCCTAACATGAAGATCGTCAAAAGTAAGGAGAAATTTCTGAGAAATCCCAAAAACAAACAACGCTTCATCGACCTACTTACTGAGAGGCTGGCGAACTCAGGATGCACAGTTCTACATGCTCAGGATGATGCCGATGTCTTAGTTGTACAAACTTCAGTCAGTTGCGCTGAAACTTCATCGACCACTTTGATTGGGAATGATACCGACCTGTTAGTCCTTCTGCTGTATCATGCCAAGCTTGATGCATGTGTTATCTTTATACAGACAGACACACATGGAAATAATGGATGAGTGTACGACATAAAAAGGATCAAGAACAAACTAGGAACCGAAGCAGCAGAAAATCTACTCGTTTGCCAAGCAATGTCTGGCTGCAATTCAACATTTAGACTTCACGTTGTAGGGAAACCAGCAGTGGTTTCCTTGTCACTTAAAGATGGGATTTTTAAGGATGCTTGCAAGATCTTCATGACACCAGGATCCAACCACCAGAAGATTGCCGAAGCTGGAGAGAAAGCTTTGCTCCACATATGCAAAGGGAAAAGCAATGAGAAGATCCTGAAGGATGTACGGGTGCGAGCATTCACAATGCGGGTTGCAAGTACAAATGCTTTTGTTCAGGCAGAGCGGCTTCCACTGACTTTGGCTGCCGCAAAGTATCCCTTTTGCAGGTGCTATTTTCAAATAATGAAGTGGCAAGACACGTCAAATTCGCTAAAGCCCGAAGAGTGGGGTTGGCGCCTCTCTTCGTCACGGAATATGTATCTTCCCATTATGACAGATGCTTCACCAGCACCGGAGAGCCTACTGAAGATGGTGTGGTGCCAGTGCACCAGCGGGTGCGAGTCGCTCAGATGCAGCTGCCGTCGGAACCGTTTGCCCTGCAGCTTTGCCTGAGGGGAATGTAAAGGGGTGTTATGCACTAACGCTACAGCAAGACAGGATGAGGACGATAACGAAGACGAGCAGGAAGAAGAATTAGCTTTAGGTTGTGCTTTAAAATCAAAATGTTCTTGTGATTAATTTACCTGAGTTCTAAACGTTTTCTTTTATAACTGATTGATCTGAAGTTTTGATCTCGATTAAAGAAGTGGTTTTTCAAGATATTATGCTTAGCAACCCCTCATATTACAGGCCCCTTAAAGGTGGAAATGAGGTAAATAGTAAAAAAAACAACTAATTTTTGACCTCATTTTTGGCAATAAGGTACTTTATTTGATATAAAATGATCCTTTAGCCGCAGAAATCAGGCAAATAATGATCTGCTTAGTTTACCCCCCCCCCCGTTTCGTGAAGGTGAAAATTCATACTGGGGTACGGAAAACGTGATTTCTGACGTCGGATTCGGATTCTTCATGCTTGATTTGATAGAAAACGACCACTTAAACCCAAAAATACGTCCAAATAGATATTCTGATTTTCCCCCCTTATTTCCCCTTTCAAGGGGGATTTCGGGTAACTGTACAAGGGGGATTCGGGGGGATTTTTTTTTGTGTGATTAAGCTGATTTTTCTGAACATTTTGGTGTGAAAAAAAATTCTGTTGCAATTTCCCCGAGGTCAAACCGTATTTTTCCTCTACTAATAATAAAAAAAAGGAAAAATGTCTTGCGTTAATCTGAAGGGTACAACTTTGGATGTGCTGGCAGACAGAAACTGTTAAAACTAATTCTAAAAAAAACATATTAATATAACAAACTCTCAATCCAAATAATCCCCCCCTCCCAAAAAAAACAGCCATTTTCGTATCATTCTGAAATACGAACTTCAGACGTGTTTGGCAAAAAACTAATTATAAACCAAAAAATTACAGTAATTTTAAAAACTCTAATTCTAAGCTAAATACGCTAAACTGCAATGTCCAAATTTGAACGTGTTTGAAAGAATTAACCAAAATAATCTATATAAGCATAGTAGTTTAAAATTCTATTGTAATTTTAGACTTTGAGCAAATTTATGAGCAACTTTTAAATTCTAAGCAATCTGAAATATGCAACTTTCAATTTGTGTCTTTATTCCTTGTAAACAGAGCAGTTTTGTTGCAGAGCTGCTTCCCAAAATTTAAGTAAACTTCCAATGAAACCATAGTCCTTATCAGATCATTTTTATTTCCTTGTCCTATACAATGTTCCCCGTTTTGTGGCAAATGAGTAGTTAAAAGTCACGCAACATCCCACCCGATTCTGTTATTAGCGTCTGCCTTGAAGATTAAATCCACATTACTGAAACCCTTCTAGATTTCTCAATTTTAACACTGTGTCTAAATACAATATCAAAAACAGACATTGCTGTAGAGAAGGCATGTCTTCCATTAGCAAGTTCAAGCTAATTTCAAGAACAGTGACAGAAACGGTTATTTTCTATTAAAAGGGTTAATTTGTGCTGGACAATAAACTCAAGTCTTGGTTGGGGTGACCAAAGCAACCGCAGGGATTGAGAATTTTGGGAAGTGTGTTGCCCAAATACGAAGAGCCAATTTCCCTTTGTGCCAAAAATATAAAATGACCGTGAAAAGAAGGATACATATGGTAGGAGAATGATTAGGAAGGAGTAAATACAAGCTGGTGATTCTTCAGGTATTGTATGTTAAGCTGGAGGGCATAACGGGGAAAGAAAGAGCCCGACAACTGTCAAATTATATGGCAAGAATGAGGATAGGGCAAATTTTTAATGGCCCCCCCAATAATTGTTGGTTTTTTTAAGAATGGCAATAGGCCTCTGGGACCTGGGTCTGAAATAAGAGTTCAAGGATCGCCGTAGGATCTTGTTAAAAAGGTCGGTTTAATTTTTAAAAAGCTTTAAGATTTCATATTTGAAGACAGTAATAAAGCAAAGGGGGTAAATTAAAGTTGTAGACCCCTTTATAGATATGTAAGAAGTAGAAATATTTAAACACATTACATAAATTCTATAAAAAGGTATGTTTAGGACTCGTACGTCCGTCCTCACATCAGTTGAAACTTATTTGAAACAAAAGTTTGCTATGCCCTTACTTTAAAAGAAATCCGACATTTATCAATATCTGATATATTCTTCTACTTCTGTAGAATGGTACTATGTTTGATAATTAATACCCAATTATCTAGGCTGTATCCAAGGGGGTTTAGGGGGTTTAACCCTCCCCCTGAAATGTTTGTCCGAATCGTAAAAAACGTAAGTAGAAAGGGGGGTGCTACTTGTGACATTACCACGTGGTTTATGGTCCTAATATGGGCATAGCCTCCCTAGGGAGAACACGTGGTTAACGGGGTCAATGACCTCTTTTTCCAAGGTCGATTTATTTGTTGTTGTTGTTGTAAGTGCACGCTCGAGGCGAATGTCAAGGTGTCCAGAAATAGGAAACAGTATTTTGTTGTTGTTGTTGTTGTAAGTGCATGCTCGAGGCGAATATTATGAGTTTCCAGGAATAGGAAACAGTTAGATCACGTGTTTCCTTCTCAGCCAATCAGAGGGCTGGTTACATATTAGCGGTGGAGGGAATATGAGGAAAGGATTTTTGCTATAGTTTTATTAGTCTGTGAATAGAATTCAAAGGAGTGAGAACAGTTTTGACTTTACTCATTTGGATATATATTTGTGTGTTGATGATGACGAGTGGAATGTTTACCCTCTTAGAAGTTGATAGTGGAGTTGATGGCAATAATACAAGAGCACCAAACATTGCGGTGGAAATCACGAGAGGATCACGGCTTTGTCTGGAATGGGATAAAGTATATGCAAGATATGTGATATCCTTGAGCAAATTTAAAATGGAGGATCAATTATGTTTCGCTGCAAAAGTCGATATAGCACATGTGAATAGACTTCAATGTGCTTTAAGTGCATTGGTGAAACATATCGAAGACAATAAACTCTATCGCTAATTGTACATGCTTACTCTTATTGTTGTTGTAATTATTCAATAAAATCGTTTCGAAATCGAAAATGTTCCTTTCTTTTCTGATTAGGGCTAGCGAATCAGGGTCAGTCTAGAGTCAGCAGTCAGAGTGAAAGGATTGAAAAATGAATAAATTTGAGAAAGAGAGAATTAGATCAAATCTAGTGTTTATGGAAAAACATTTGATTTTGGATGGTGATTTTCTCGAGTTATCTCTTCAACGCAGGATATTCTCTCGTCAGGGAACACTTGACAATATAATGAGGAGTGATTCTCCCCCATTGGATTATTGTATGAAACTTTTAAAATGTGATTCAGATGCTTATACTCAATTTATTGATATATTAATTGGAATAAAGCAGAATCATATCGTGGATATACTTTTGAAAAAATTGCCAATGGATTCAATGTAGATGGCTCCTCCTTCGAAAGAGGTAACGTCACAGAGTTACTCCTCTCCCCATTCCTCCACATTGAATTTATCCGTCAGCAGGAACGATCAGTTTCGTTTTAGCTGTGAGAGAGTTGACATCGGAAACAAAAAAAAAAAATGTTCTATACATGTCCATTGTGCATGTACACTCTTGGCAGTAGGACTCAATGTGAGAATTGTACAATTATTGATGACTATAGTGAAAAGTGTCAATTATGTAATCCTTGTAAATTACATAGAGGCTATGCTGTACAAATTAAAGGATGTAATTCATGTCTTGAGGAAGTGTATGACTCTCACCCTAGAGGGCACCTGTGCTCCAATTGTCACTATGAAAAATGTGATCAGTGGGAGAATACTTACCCCGCTATGATTGGAAAGAATCCTAAACGTGATTTTAGTTTATTTCTACGAGATTGGTATCGTCGTGGATTTAAATTATTCTGGGAAGAGGAATCTGGTCTACGATTCAACTGTTGGGGTAACAAGACAATTTGGTTTCTACGTCATCGTTGTGACGACACTGCCTACTATGATTATAAGCCCACTGATTTTTATTTGGCAGTTACCGAATGTGATTCACCATTTGAAAACACTGTATGTGATATTGCTTCAAATAAGCAAAATGAAACATGTGAATTCTATAAAATGAATGAGAATAGTATCATTGACTATACAAAGAGATATGACAAGAGTGAAGTTACATTGTACTGTAGAAAATGTGACCCTGACTTTGCAGTCAATCAAGATCAATATACAGTGAATCCAAATGATTTACCGGCATTAGTGGTTCACGACAGTTGCCTATACATAGAAGAAGAAGAAGAAATCTAAAGTGAAGATTTAAAGACATTATTGTATATATATATGCATTTTATTAATAAAAAAATTCACAAACATTTTTTAAGCACTTTACTCTTAGGGCACTGAAATCAATACTGTATAGGTCTGAGAGGATATTTTCCACTAGAAAAAGTCGTTCAGACGAGGATTGTCACCATAAAATGTGGAGAAACTGCTTGTAAGTATAGCCGCGACATCGGAACACAAAATATAGTAGTGCATGGAAGCCACAGCTTTTAGTCGTTAGATCCTGCACCCTCTTCCGATTTTGAATAATAGTTTTCCCACTGCTCTCAATATAGTTGCTGATGTGGGGTGTGTAGAATGTATAGGGTAGACCAAGAGGATCAAAAAATTCAATCGTCTTCATTGTTTGAAAGATGCACAGCCAATGACCCTTCAGCACAGTCGACGGACTGCTATTAACAATAATCAAGGTATTGTTGACACTTTGAATTTTTCCAAGAAAGTCCGAGGGTAGACAATAGGATTTGTACTGGGACATGTAGGGGTCCATATTAAATACATTGATTATTTGACTGGTGCTCATGGCGCCAAGTCTAGTAGAACACTGCCTTCGGGAGTCATTTCCTAATAGGTTTCATATTGATTTAGTGAGATTAGTGCAATACTCTCAGCCAATGGATCGGCAAATGTACACTCTAAACGCACACTCCCCGTAGATACTATACACATATCCTGTGTGCCAGACAAATCCAGAACAATGATACCATGTGTTTTAGCAAACATATCTTCGGTTATACCATTTTCAAATAGTTTGAGAGTCATGATCAAGGGTTTGCATGGTCAACTCATACAATGTTCTATAGGATTTATCAAAAGATAGATTGTAGAGTGGGATACCGTTTACTTTGCACACAAGAGATGAAAGTCCAAACATCTCGAATTTATGTGGGCATTCAGTCCACGATCCTATTGCACTGGCGCTTTTTACAAATGCCAAAGCGAGTTTTGATGGAATTTCGCCATTGATAAAGGATGAATCGGTGAAGGTGCGTGAGCCCATGGCAATATGACGTTGATTGGTGATTGTATGAGGAACAAGTAGTTTAATATTATTTCCATTGGTTCTCAGTTTTTCCACTGCCAAAGCAACAGAACTCATGACCTGTTGTTTGCGTACATGAAGTATTGCCGAGGTGAGGGAGAGACTTACATCAGGATTGGCAGCAAGTTCTTTTCTCAATATGAAATTGGAGGGTGCAAGCGTCAGTTTTATATCCACTTTAACATTGGGCGGCAGCCATTGGGGTATATTAAATATTTCATGATATATTTTTCCAACTAGATGTAATTCACTAGTTGTAGCATTTTTAAGTGCATCTGTACTATCAGTATTAGTCATATATTCATATCCATTGGAGATGCCTCTCAATTCCTTGTATGACTTGGGTGTCATCAGCATGAATTGCATATAGCTTGTATAATTTGAGGGATTGTTGCTTGTGCTCACCAGCGTGCCATTGATGTAGACACTAATTTGACGAAATAGATTATGTAATTTACAATTTTCATAGGATATACCATCGGCCCGAATTGGCATTGTATTATCGGATTTCCGGACTTTCATTTGTAAATCTATAAATGTTGAAGACATGTCCATAAAGTAGTCTTCATTGGATTAAATTTGAAAGTGGATATTATCAGAGAGGGGTTGTTGTGGACAAAATTGTTCATAGTATCCATGCTTGACACTCACATCAACATTTTCAGCATTGAATAGATTCAATTAGGCGGTGATTGAAGGTTGAGATTCCTTATGTGGCAGGTAGGACATCTTAGGAGAAGAAATATAGTTTCCATCTGACAATTTTCTTCCTGGGGCTTCTTCTTCTGTTTACACTACGTGTCGGCTTTTTCCTTCTTTTCTTTGACAAGAGGGGTGATGTCTTTCGTTTCCGACCTGAGTGGAGACTGATGAGTGATGCAGTGTTTCTTGACCTTTTTAAGCCTTTACCATTTTGTTTTTAGTTGCTCACCAAGAGTTCGCGCACTGGACCTAAGATTTTCCGTAGCACTTTTTTTTAAAATCCTTGCCAGAGCCCCAATCGTATAGTGTAGAGGATGCAAAATCTGTCGTAGCCGGTACAAGATATTTTCTAGCAAGTGGTAGTGAAGAGCGAAAGAGCTTAGCAAACGAACTGCCAAGACCGTAGCCTGACATTGACGAGCGACCTTTGTAATAGTCCATTCCATTGCCCTGTTGTCTTGGTCCAAGAGTATTAACATAGCAGTAAATATCAGGACAAGTGAATACCACTTTTTTATTAGACATCTTGTTGAATTTGAACGATGGGACGAAAATGGCATGTAATCACAGCCAAACCTTTTGAAATTGCTATGGGATCACCCAATTCGGTTCTTAGTGTTAACTGACAGAGTTCTAAATAGGAAGTGTTTACGGGAATATACTGAAGATGCTTTATATTGCAGTGGTGAATACGTTCTTGATTGGTTTTTCGTTCAAGAACTCGTAGGAGGGGAACATTTGAATTACCAACCCGAGATGTTTCCACAAATGAAGCGTAGAGAAATATACAAGTGTCTGTGGAGAAGGCAGGTGGGTAGTCAGCAAAAATGAAATTAGTGTTTCTGGCACTTTTACCATTGATTATATTGAGCTTAAAGCCAAGAACATCCTTTAGGTTATCATTGAGAATGAACCTTTTTTGTTGGCAATTTTACGAGCGGAAAATTCTTTTATTAATAGAACGACATAAATCATTCATACAGGTGAGCTCTTTGTAGGGTAATTCAATATATGGATAATCCATCCAATTGATTTTTTGAATTTGTTCTTGATCACTTGGAAATGGTGGTGGCTTCCAATCATAGGGTCTAATTTTTATATCATATTTACGATCTTTTCTCAGGATGTCGTAGGTATTTTTGAGAATACAGTCGACAAGAGCCACTTCATACTTTCCGTCGTTGAATTTGATGGTGGGGGAGGGTTTCGTCCAAAAATCACTTGTTCTATTCAAGTCATTGTAGAGAGGATCGGAAACATTGGACATGAAAGTCACATAGAAATCATTGGGCATTGTCAATATCTTCAGCACTGACCCAAGAATCAAAATCTGAGTTGTATCCTAGCCAGCAAACAAGCAACTGTCTCTTGCCCCTACGAGTACGACTCTTTAATATCTTTTCAATTGATAAATTTCACTAGTGTTTCTAACTTTTTGCAGTTCATATTCATAAAAACCGCGAGAATCTCATCATCTTTGGTGTCTCGCAGTCGATATGTCGTGGGATCGGTGTCCAGGATTTTGGACACTTTAAAAAGTTCGGTGCTCCATAAATAATTCCCCTTTTCAAAAATATTGGTGGTTCTATTAATTCGAACAGTATCACCAACATTGAATTTCTTCTTCACATTTTCTTTTCTTTTTCACCATTGGAGTATTGCTTTAGAAAAGCATCAAATGTATTTTCATTGTAGTGAACATCCCGAGGGCTTGAGTTGGACAGAGATCGATGAGGTTGATGGTTGTATATCCGCATGAGTTTATCTAAATCATGAATAAAAAGCCGGTGTATTTTTTCAGGCTACAATATCTTGAAATTAATAGACGAATCGTTCTTATTAGTCGTTCAGCCAATGTAGCCTTTATCGGGCTGTGACTATGATAAAGTGATGTATTATATTTCAAAAGAACCTTTTGCACATGGGGATTAACAAATTCACTGCCACGATCCGATTGAATTTTTCTATATGAATCCTGTTCAAGAATACTTTCAATGGCCTGAGCAACTTCAACACCTCTCTTTGATCGCAGTGGAATGGCATAGGCATAGCGACTAAAAGACACTGATTGCCACCGAATATATTTTTGTAGGGTGCATTGTGACGCCGTTGAATTGCGTCTAAAGTTAAAAGATCCGTTTGCATTATATGCAGAGGGAAAATGGCTTTAGTTTGTCGATATTGTTTTGCCACGAAGCCTGCGATTCCGATGCAGTGTGTAACTCGATTCATTCTCTAGATAATCTTTTGTTTTTTTTCAATGTGGTGCCGGAGACAGCTTTAGAAAGCGTTTTGGGAGAACTTAAACTTCCCGCTTCACCAATATTTTCATAGACACCTTTCAGAACTTCATCCATTTTGAACGCAAGCACGTAGTGTAATGTCCACTCCCCTTTTGCACACTGGAGGGTGAATCAATTCGTCTTCGCTTTTGACTAGCAACCACAGGTGTTGTAAAAATCATTGCTGCTGATAGTATTTTCAAATATTGAATCTTGTTCTTCTTTTTTAAATGGTGTTGGTGTTGGTGTTGTTGGAGGACTATATTCTCTTAGTTTCTTTAGAATTTGCTTATTGCCAATAAGACTTTTGGGAAAGTTTGATACACTTAGAAAGGCGTATAGATTATTGTCAAAGGATAAAAGTCCTTTACGATTCGTCACCATATCACAAATTAAATCAACTAGATTATAACTTTTTCCCCTGAATTATAATTCGTTTCCCTGTGCTATCGACTTGAACTTGATCAGCAGTTTCCAACATGAGATAAGATAACACTCTTTTACTCTGTTCTCGATAGGTCACTGGCAATAGGTTTCCAATTTTCGATACAATTGAATTCAATTCCTTCTCCTTTGATTGTGCAGAATCTTGAGGAGATGTGTCCTGTTTAGAGGGATCAGTGGCGACGGCAATGGTCTCTCACGATATGGTTTATGTTTGTCCACACGTCGCAATGCATCTTGAAGTAAAAGCAGTTTTTTGTCATCGGCAATATTCTCATCATTAATGAATTTGTTTAGATTGTCTTCAAAATGTTTGACGGGCGAGAGGACAAGTTCAAATGGTGTCAATTTATAGGGTTTAGCCATTCTCTCTCTAGAGAAAACTGTTTACAAGTCCTGCAATTATTGGCAGTAAAAGTGTGAAAAGCTACCGCCCGCTTGAAGGAGTCGTTTTCTCTTTTAAAAATTTTTCCCTTGTTTTTACAAGCCAAGGCGCGTACAGTGGAACGATGTTGCTTTGTCTGTTGTCTAACACCTTCTGGCAGTTGAACATTGCCCTCAGTTAAATTTAAACAAAGTTCAGATATTAAATTAATGAAATCATTGTCAACACCATGTTTGAGTATGGCCTTCCTAAGCAAGGGTTTTGAAGTGCTTAAAACGGAAAATAAATGCCGTTGTTCGTGTAGTTTCTTCAGTGTCATAATGGCAACTAATAGCCTTTTCTACTGTTCACCGGAAGATATACTGTAATTTCATTGTTGAAAATGTCGGTGAATACGCGTAGATCCTTGGGTGTGCTCTGATTAAGATCCAGCAAAATGTAACCGTAGGGTTTATTAGTCGCCTGAGTGTACGCTGACAACAGAAATTTAGGGGCGCCGGGGGGTATATCTGTTTATTGAGAGTTATGAGCGAGCTAGAATCACGAACAACTGGATAGATAATATAGATAGTGCAATTCAAAGCAAGGGTTCGCATACATTTGCTCTGATGAAACAGATTGTGTAGAACTAGGGTTATGGAAATGTGTTCATGGTGGGAGCGAACAGTGAACAGTTGTAGCATTTCCTGTGAGAACTGTTCAATGGATTCAGCCAAATCATCAATAGTCAACCAAGAGTTCGATTCAATACTATTGAAAACATCAAGTCCCCGTATGAATTGTATTGGTATGGTCGTGGCAATAGCTTTTATTTCATCACAGGACTCCTGCCAAATACTATAGCAATAGTAGTTTTTTTCGGTTTTTCCAAAAACATTTTATCGCAATTTTTAATTATTTTAGTTAAGAGTGTTGTTTTCCCCGACATTGACGGCCCACACAGAAACGATCTGAATGGTGTTTTAAATTGATACATGCTACTGCTGCTGTTGACAACAGTGGGACTATAACTAACTGTAAATCATACGTGTCCAATGAATAAGTAGTAGTAGTAATAATTTTTCCATAGATCTATCTAGTACGTTAACAAGAGTAACAACAAAAAAACAATATTTCATGGCAGCATTTATTTCGGCAACATGAAAACTCTATTTGTTCAACATGAACAACGGTGAAAATAACACTTGTTCAACAAGAACAGTTGACAACAATATTTCATGGCAGCATTTATTTCGGAAACATGAAAACTCTATTTGTTCAACATGAACTGCAACGATAAAAATGACACTTTATGTACAACATAAAAAAAACAATTTTTGTACATCAACATGAACAACACTTATTGTCTTTAAACACTTTTTTTCCATCAACATGTGCAACACTTATTGTCTTTAAACACTTTTCTATACAACAACAAGAGGACTTGAAAATAACACTTGAAAAAAAAACACTTGGAACATGAACTAGCACAGTTGAACATTACAGTGAATTTAACCCGGGAACCGTGGTGGAAAAACAGTACAATAGTTGTCGTCACTGCTGCTGCTACAGATTAGTGGTTGGGTTAGTTGAGGTGGTTAGTTAATTTATGAACGGGTTTGTGGTGGTTAGTTAATTTATGAATGGGTTGGTGGTGGTGGTTAGTTGGTTAGTTCAAGTTAGGTTAATTTATCCAGACCAAGTTGATTGCGATAGTCTATGCATTCAACTCGGTCTGAAATACGGTAGTGGCCATGAGGCAGGACACTCACACCATTCTCGAGCACAAAAGACTTTGTCAGATATACATGACATTGCATTCTTTTCCACTCTCACAGTATAATTTCTATACTGTAGAGAGCGAATTGCAAGCACTTGTGCTCTCGGCACTAGGGTACTTTCTACACAGTCTCTGTACACGCTCATGTTGAAATTGCTCTTTACAAAATGTGTAGGCACCCCTTTACACGCCTTCTTTTCATCCCCACTATGAGTTTTAACGCAATAAACTTTAGGACCCGGGAACACCCCCCTGGATATCAAATCACTCCCCGTCTCTGATTTTAACATTAATAGTTGGTTGGGGGCTTGACGTTTCACCAACTCGGGGTAGAGTGATGGATTCCAGTTGGTGAAATCCATCCGCGAGCTGATGTGTTCCCCCTTTTCTAAATCACCCAATAAATCTTCGGTCCCATTTACCTTTAACACAAGAGAATCTGTATCCCCATAGTAAACTTGAACCTCCCCCTCCCGTGGCCATTGCACCTTGCACACATTGTAAATGAACGACAACATGAGCTTTTTGGAAATTCCCAGTACTGAACTGCCGCGCCGCTATATTCTTGTTCAGTACCACATTTCGCTTTCGCCTATGTAGAAGAACCATGCCAGTCTCTATGCTCGTGAACGATGTAAAATTGGGATCGGCAATAATTCGTGCACACTCTAGAGGGTCAGTCACGACGTCGCAGCGAGATCTGTTACGTACGCTTTCACACATTTTGCCAAACGCTGAATTTAGGATGAGTTTGTACATTTCCTTCTTCACCTTTGAGTTTTCCCTAGAGCGTTTGTCGACAAAAGTATCGATAAACGTTTTTTGTTTAAATATGGTCGCTGATTGAACTGCAGGACCCTGTGTATTTTGGTGATCTTGAAACCATTGTTCACCATCCAGTGCAAAAGCACATGGTGAACAACGATATTCTCCTTAGTGTCGAAATCAGCAATCAGTTTTTGCTTAGAGGGAGTCCAGTGCATCCCCATATCCTCAACCATGATCGATTGTAGGGGCTCAATGAGTCCCTGCTCACGGGCCGATTGATACAGGGAAAAAAAAAATCTTTGACAGAGTCGTGAAGCGCCAGAGGAATATGACCGTCAATTTCAAAGAACCATCCTTGTGGCCCATTGTCCTCAACGGTGGTAATGTCGGGTAACTCACAAGGATTCTCAAGCCATTGATAGTTCCCACACGGCAAAGAGTAGTGAGACATTGCCGAGGGTACAATGAGTTCATGTCCAAGAACACTGCATTTGACTTTGCACCGCTGTTTTGTCCGCTCGGATCGGTTGACAAGACGCGGTCCCCATGAAAAACATACCCTCCCCTCATTGAACGCTCTACAAAAAGGTGCTGATCTACATCGGTGATTAGGCCTATTTCCTCCCTACTAATTTTTAAAATCAAATCCATCACCAAATGGGAGGGGTGTGGAAAAATAGTAGCCTATATCTAACCCGAACTCTGAATAGATTTGGTCTGTGTTCTTACAGACTATATCCAACAGAGTTAAAACGTCACTGACCAAGTACAGTCTACAATAATCCCACCCATTTTTACAATCCCCCTTAGACCACACCTTCTTGGCAAACTCATACTCCCTCGGCTGTGCATTCACTGCTGGTCAGTGAATTGTAGAAAGCTTCAATTGGAGGTAGTTTCACTTCGCTTAAGCGAGCGCCAGAACAGTAATAATCGTATGCGTATATACCTTTGCAGGTCAACAGATCATACATTTCACTGTCTGGAAAGTGCTGTTTGAGCAAGGGAAAGCTATCAAAATTGTCGCTTTTCTGCACTTGAATCAATTGACTCAATGCCTTGGGAAAAAAAAACTAAAATAATCTAAAAACCTGGTTTTATTCCAACACGTATGCCCATTATCCACTGCCTGCCATTTCAGCTCGAGAAGCAACAACTTCTCGGCCGATTTGGGAAGAATGTTATAGGTAAATGAACTGTTTACCCATGGACTATCTACTCCCCCTCCCTCCCTATGCATACGTGCCAGTGCCAGTAAAATAAATTTTAAGTCGTAATTGAGTTGTGGATAAAAACAGGGATAAAAAAACTGCTGGCTAACATTTAAGTTACACGATTGATGCGCAACCCCTCTAAAATTACTACCCCCAGAGGATATTTTCCTGCCACAAGTGATTATGATCTCTGACTTTCCCCCTCCCAGCACCACCTCTTTTCCCTTTAGACCCCTTATCCTCCTCCTCTACAAACTCCCCCTTACAAACCCAACATATTTTTTGATTTTTAATCGCGAGATGATCCTCTGCAGACAAAACCATTGGGTAATGGGTATTTCTCAAACGAGAAATAGCACCATTAGCAGTGCCAATTAGTTTAGTCAGTGCCTTGACCATACACTCGTTCTCATCCAATGTTTCTACTATTTCTAACAACCGCATGGTGTTAGAACTGTCTCTTTGCGCATGAGCATACGACAATGCAATAGCTTGATGTTTCTTGGACTCGGTTTGAAATTGGGGTTCATTCACCTCCACCAGCTTAGCTTCACAGTCCAAAGATATTTTGTTTCACTGGAGGAGGGTGTTCTGGAAATTTTTGAACGTAAAATGGACCTATCCCCTGAAACTGTTTCCACTGTCTGATAACCATGCCGTCTACAATGCCTCATATGATCCCGTAGTTTTATATCACTACGGAATTGTGACAGGCATTTTGGACAGTAGAAACGTTCCACCTATGCTTACCACCCCCCAAAACTCTACTGATGTCTGTAATAGGGTTAAAATGGCAATTGAATTGGACAGGGCACTAGATGGGGGTGTATACAACAACCAAACCCAGTGTCTGACTAATTCAATTGACGGGCCCTTACATGGAAGACCACCCCTTCTTTTTTAAACGAACCCCATCTTCAAATTCAGTTTCATACTGAACCACAGTAACGCCGACATTTAAATGGGCATTAGCCCTTTCAAAAATATCAATAGATCGTAGCGTTACTGGGTATTTTCCTTCTAAACAAGAGAAATCAACAATTGGGAAATTGGACCCTTCCTTCCCATGCACAGCCCAATCGTCTAAATTCGTCTTGGTAGCGTCACGTGCTAGAGGCTGGAATGCTGATATGAGGAAAGCATACTTGAAACATTTTTGTCCTGTTTCAAAACAGATCCGCTGGACACCTTTACAACCTTCTAGATCTGGATTATATTTTAAAACTACTGCCCTTTCCCCACTCCCCCCTCTTAAAATAAAATCTTTCTTAAATTTACAAATATTCACACTTAAATTTTCAATAAATAAAACTACGGACCCACTACCGTTTTCGTTAAAGTTCTCAAGATGCGCTATAATTTGACCTATCCACTCCGAAAAAACACCCTCAAAATTTTCTAAATTCGAATAAATCAAACGCATCTCGGAATGTATATAGTGATGGTAAACTTCGCTTTTCCCCTCATTTAAATAGAATACCTTTAAAACAATTGAAACCTTAATTGAATCCCTCCCCCACAATTGAATTTGGTTCTCCAGCAGTGCACAAATTTTATCTACATAGTCATGCACAATTTCTACAGGATCGAACACAAATTTTCCCCCCATAAGTGAATTAAATGGATCCCCAAAATTTGCAGTGTAGACAACTATTGCTTTTTTAAAATCGAATTTGGCAATTGAAAATCTGGAAATGTTGTACCCCCTACCCCTCTTGTATATCATCAAGACTCCCTCCCCCAAGTTGTTCAACAATATTTGGGGTATGCGAATGTTCCACTTCAGTTGTTTGAAGTGGATTCGTTATGGTATCGGAGACTGGAGGAGGAGGAGGAGGATTCCCCGTTAATTCATTGGAAAAATCGTCTAAAATTAAACATGGTATTTGGACTTAGCAATGGCAAGTCCCCCTCTGAACTAGGAATATTACCTTGCTCAAATGTGGTAGGTTCTACATTGAAAAGAAAATCATCTATAAAATCATCAATATTATCAGGTATTTCATCGGAATTAACAACACCATCCCATTCATTGATATGTGAATTGTCCTGAATGACATGAAATTCCCTAGACGTGAGTTCTTCCTCTCCTTCACCAGCTGATGAGGACGATGATGATGATGAATAAGGGACCAATGCTCCAATCTATAAATGAAAAAAATAGCTTATTTTCAAAATGTTCAAATCATCCCTACTGTTTTTTTCAAATTTGGATTATTATTTAAAGTAAGCGCTTAGTAGTAGTAGTAGTATGCGCATATTAGCATTTGGTTAATTCAACTGAAAGTTCCAAAATATCAAACTTAATATAAGATATTTACAATCTAAAACGCCGCTTTACATAAAATTGACAATTTGATTTTGTTCAAACAACTCCCTTTCCCAATTTCCACTATTTAATGCTCCCCCCTCCGAGCCGGCCATCGCGGCGCTTTCCCGCAGCGCTTCCCGCGTTGCTTCCCGCGGCGCTTCTCGGGCCCACCGGCGCTTCCCGGCCGCTACGGTGCAAAAAGCTATCTTTTTTCTAAGCGAATTCCCGGCCCCATACGCGTTCACCAACGCGTGAAGAAACGGTTTTTTTTTTTTCACTTTACTTTACAATGATGCGGTGATAGAATTGTGTCATGTTTCTCCCTCCCCCCCCCTTTCACCAATGTCCTAAATATATTGTTAGACCTTAATTTGAAAATAACGAGATTTCACCGGTTCTCCAGCAAATAGAGATTGTATAGGCCTACGCTTAATAAATTGCAATTGTCTGCATGAAACCGTATTAATTTGACGGGAGAAAAACAACCCCCCCCCTTTTCAGCAATGTCATAAATAACAATTATTATTTTTGGGAATATAACTTGTTTCGCTCTTACATAGAATTCAAATTTCCTAAATATCTATTGCTAATTTTGCAAACAATTCCGCTATTTTCAGAAATAAACACAGAATTACGTAAAAGCATTGAAATCCTAGACTTGGCCTAACCACTAACCGCTAATGATAGAACAAAACAGGAAAAGGGGTGAAACAGATCTATTTATATGCTTGTGCGGAGCTTTATGCCAAAGATTAAAACAATAATATTCAATAGTGAAAAATGGCATTTTGAGTTTCATAGTGGAGAGATAGCAGTAAACTAGAAAATTACCTAAAAATATTAATATGAGATAGCGAAGCGATAGCAACAGAGAAAAATAGCAAAGATTAGAAAAAAAGAGCGGTTTATTTGCAAAAAATTACATTATATTTAGATATCTCCGAGGGAGGGGGGCAGAAAAATTTAAAACAATGGTTGGGGGCGAGGGGTTAATATTTTAATATCTCTGAGATACACTTTTACACAGTGTTGAAAAATAGTGAAAGGAAAAGACTAAAAAACATTGGAAGTAATAGATATATATTTCTATAACTAGAGGTAAAAATGCTCACATTTGCAAAGTCCGAGGGCAGTATTTGAATGTCCGAAGGCTCAGGTGAAACATGTTGTACCATCGGCGGCGGGCCTTGTGTAGACGGGGCAGGTAGTCCATAGAAAGCAGCTGTCCATTTAATCTTTAGTTTTTGACCTGGTTGCATTGTTGTCTGCACAGATGGTTGCAGTTCGGCAGTCAACACTTGTTTTGGGTCGTCGGGCCAGCATACTTAATAATAGATGGTCTCAGTTGGGGGCTGCCTCGTCCACTCTCGCTTTCTTAGTGGGAGGCGCCATACATTCTTCACAATTGGCCTTAAAGAAGAGAAAAAAAGTTAGTATCAAAATAGTTTCCCCCTTTTTTACAGAAGGAAAATTAGTACCCTCATCCATATAATTTTGTCTAGAAAAGCATTTATCACTAAGAAAGCAAAACGTAAGAAAATTTTGTGAAATATACTAGTCGCATCCTTTTGAATCTGAGAAAGATGAATTACGGCTCACTGAGCCGTTCAAAATTCAGCCTATAAAAGTCGGCCTAGTTTGTTTCTAAGCTGTTTGAAGAATTTCTTATTTTTAGGCGTTTCTGTTCTTTTCTGGTTTTAATCTGCATTGAGCATGCCTCGTTTGATGCATTTAAAGTATTAGCGGTATTTTTTATCTTTCCTTATCCTTTTTCGGTAGCTGGTATTTACCCCCCACCCCCAGAAAAAACAGTCCGAGGAAAATAATCCCCACGGAAAATATCCCTGAGAAAAGACATGGAAAAATACCCCCTCCCCCCCCGAAAGATATCGCATCCTTCTGAATCTGAGAAAGATGAATTACGGCTCACTGAGCCGTTCAAAATTCAGCCTATAAAAGTCGGCCTAGTTTGTTTCTAAGCTGTTTGAAGAAAATCTCCTTAATACTAAACGTTGAAAATGTGAATATTTAGTCATTTACTTATTTAGCCAAACATCGAAGCATTGATCTAAGCTATGGTTCTTTTTCAGTTATCCAATAAATAAAAACAAGTTTTTAGTGCATCCTTTTGAATCTGTGAAACCTTTGGAAACTAAACTGCTAACGCTAATGAACAGGAAGTGCTTTAAAAAGGGTCAGAGCTAATTATAGGCCTCGCGCTGGAGCCTTGTGTCAAAACCAGAGCGGGTTAATAACAACAGCGAGAGATGTCTCAGTTAGAGAAAAGATTACAATAGAGAAAAGTCTAAATTTATCGAGAAAGATAATTATTTCTATTTGCGAAAATTTTGTTGTAAAACAATGGGGGATGGGTTAGGTTTTGAGGGTAAAAAGAACATATTTTATGTTTTCTATCGAGTATAAAGATTGCATAGTGATGTTTGCATTAGAGTTGGAGGGGGGAGGGGATTTACCTGAATATACTGGAGGGTGACCAAGGAAAATAATTTTATTTTGAAAATAAAAAATGTACTCACATTGCTAATTGTGGCTGTCAAGGCTTCAACCTCATCAATTATGTCAGTTGTTATATCCATTGTGTCACAATACTTTCTAATAATTTAATCACAATGCATGTCCGTTATATGCGAAATCTCAAGGGTGAATTGTTATGTAAGCAAGCCCTCTGATTGGCTGAGAAGGAAACACGTAATATAACTGTTTCCTATTCCTGGAAACTCATAACATTTGCCTCGAGCATGCACTTACAACAACAACGACAACAAATACTGTTTCCTATTTCTGGACACCTTGACATTCGCCTCGAGCGTGCTCTTACAACAACAACAACAAATAAATCAACCTTGGAAAAAGAGGTCATTGACCCCATTAACCACGTGTTTCTCCCTAGGGAGGCTATGCCCATATTAGGACCATAAACCACGTGGTAATGTCACAAGTAGCACCCCCCTTTCTACTAACGTAACAAAAAAGAATGTGAAAAATTTTGATGCGTTTCACACTTAGGTTTTGCACAGCACCAAGTCTTCGAGAATGCCAGCTGTAAAAATTCGGAAGACATTTGCTAGAATATGTTTCAACATAATATGGCACCCTCCTCTTACACCCTATATAGAAAAATAGAATTTTTGATTTTCCCAAGCATTTTCATTGCAGTCACTTAAATGTTTTTTTTGTGATATTCTAGAAAAACTCATAGAACATTTTTTCGACTATAATTTTTCTCTCTTTCATCATTCTTAAAAGCAAAATATACCATCTTTTGTAATGATCATTTTTCAGTCAGTTTATATAGGGTTATTTTCGTATAACCAATTTAGGGTTGGTTGCCAAACTTTTTAACACTATTCGAAATTAAATGAAAAAAAAAAACAAGTTCTTTTAACTGAAGGTAAGCAAAAATGCTAAAGCTCAAAACGAACATAAATTCTTCCTCATATGAAAGGGCTGCCCCCTCCTTAATACCTTGCTCTTCACTGTTATTCTTAGGAAAAGGTAAGCTTTTCCGGGTTAGATGCATAATTGAATTCTTTAGTTCTGTCAAGTCCATTTCGTAGATGATTATATTAATTCTGAGTATTTGCTTTAATTCCTCTAAGTTGACAGATTAAAATAGGGCAGTTCTGTCCAGTGTCTCAATTCTTGGGATTTTCCCCCTATAATGGGATTTTTGAGGTCTTTTGGGGGCAAACTTTTTCATTTAGGGATTTTTTTAGGGATTTTAACTCGTCTTCTGGATTTTTTAAGGAATTTCTAGGGTTTCGCGGCCCTTGAAGATGCTCAAAACCTGAAAAATTATTTTTTTAAACAATAAATTAATTTTTTAAAACAATAAAAAAGCTTTAGCGTAAAGCGCGAGGCGTTGAGGAGGGGACAGCCCCTTTCATATACGGAATAATTTCTGTTCGTTTTAAGTTTTAATGTCGCTCCTTACTTTCAGTTAAAAAAAACTTGTTTTCTTATTTAATCTCTGAAATTATCGAAGTTTTTCAAAGAAAAATAAAAGAGCTCCATTAAGATCGGACGGTATGGTCACCGAAAATTAGCTATGAAGAAGAAATTTTACTGTACAAAAAAATAGGTGGTTATCTTTTTGGTGAATTCAAACGGGTTTAAAAGGCGGTCCTTAGCTTGATTAAATAAAAAAAAAACAAGTTTTTTTTTCAACTGAAAGTAAGAGAGCGACATTAAACTTAAAACGAACAGAAATTATTCCGTATATGAATGGGGCTGTCCCCTCCTCAGCGCTTCGCTCTTTACGCTAAAGTTTTATATTGTTAAAAAAAAAAGAAAGGGGCTGTCCCCTCCTCAGCGCTTCGCTCTTTACGCTAAAGTTTTATATTGTTAAAAAAATAGAGTTGTGATAAAGTCAAACTTTAGCGTAAAGAGCTAGGCGCTGAGGAGGGGACAGCCCCTTTCATATGCGGAATAATTTCTGTTCGTTTTAAGTTTTAATGTCGCTCCTTACTTTCAGTTAAAAAAACTTGTTTTCTTATTTAATCTCTGAAATTATCGAAGTTTTTCAAAGAAAAATAAAGAGCTCCATTAAGATCGGACGGTATGGTCACCGAAAATTAGCTATGAAGAAGAAATTTTACTGTACAAAAATAGGGTGGTTATCTTTTGGTGAATTCAAACGGGTTTAAAAGGCGGTCCTTAGCTTGATTAAATAAAAAAACAAGTTTTTTTCAACTGAAAGTAAGGAGCGACATTAAAACTTAAAACGAACAGAAATTATTCCGTACATGAATGGGGCTGTCCCCTCCTCAGCGCTTCGCTCTTTACGCTAAAGTTTTATATTGTTAAAAAAAAGAAAGGGGCTGTCCCCTCCTCAGCGCTTCGCTCTTTACGCTAAAGTTTTATATTGTTAAAAAAATAGAGTTGTGATAAAGTCAAACTTTAGCGTAAAGAGCTAGGCGCTGAGGAGGGGACAGCCCCTTTCATATGCGGAATAATTTCTGTGAATTCGTTTTAAGTTTTAATGTCGCTCCTTACTTTCAGTTAAAAAAACTTGTTTTTCTTATTTAATCTCTGAAATTATCGAAGTTTTTCAAAGAAAAAAAAGAGCTCCATTAAGATCGGACGGTATGGTCACCGAAAATTAGCTATGGAGAAGAAATTTTACTGTGCAAAAATAGGGTGGTTATCTTTTGGTGAATTCAAACGGGTTTAAAAGGCGGTCCTTAGCTTGATTAAATAAAAAAAACAAGTTTTTTCAACTGAAAAGTAAGGAGCGACATTAAAACTTAAAACGAACAGAAATTATTCCGTATATGAATGGGGCTGTCCCCTCCTCAGCGCTTCGCTCTTTACGCTAAAGTTTTATATTGTTAAAAAAAAGAAAGGGGCTGTCCCCTCCTCAGCGCTTCGCTCTTTACGCTAAAGTTTTATATTGTTAAAAAAATAGAGTTGTGATAAAGTCAAACTTTAGCGTAAAGAGCTAGGCGCTGAGGAGGGGACAGCCCCTTTCATATGCGGAATAATTTCTTTTCGTTTTAAGTTTTAATGTGGCTCCTTACTTTCAGTTAAAGAATACCTTACTTTCAGTTTTTTTATTTAATTATAGTAAAGATCGGTGTGGGTATAGCGTATTATTTTTTTTGTTGTTCTTATTGTTTAGACCAGGGCACTTCGTATCGAAGGAGTTTTCGAAAAGGGCTCATTCGATTGAAAATGGAAAGGGCTGATGCCATTTTTAATAGTCGAAAGTGATTGAAGTGCAGCTAATCCCCCTCCCACACCCACCCTCCCATTTGCCCATTATGCTTAAAAACTAAATGTTGCCTTGAGATTAAATCAAAATGCACTGTGTTAATGCTAATTCCCAATAAGGCATCTCAGCAGTATCCCAAGAACGACTGAAGGTATTATGTTGAAAATTTCAGGGCTACTTCTGCTCTTAAAATTTAACCAAATCAAAATATCGTAAGTGTATCCAGGCTATCAAAGAAAGTAAACAGATTATTTTTGTGAATGGTATCAAGTTTTCCATTTCAGGTCAACTAGAGGAGGTATGAAACTAAATTAAACACTACTATTTGTGTTCAGATTTTTAAAAGGGTGTATGTTGTTAAAAATTGCTGAAAATTTTTCTCCAGCATACAAATAGCCGGCCAAACTATAAAGTCTTAAAGAAACGAAAAGATTTAAAGTATTATTTTCTTTTTCCTTGAAAAGACTATGTCAATATAAAACGAACGAAAATTAATTAAAAAAAAAAACTTTTTTGCACAAAATAAGTTTTTCAAAGAAAAGTAAAGAACTCCATTAAACAAAAATAAGCAAAAATAAAATCAAATAATCTACCAAGCGTAAAACAACCCCAAATCAGCATCGGTAAATAAATGAAACCCAAAACGAACAGAAAGTACAATCAATAAACGAGTCAAACTCAGAACGAGCAGAAATTAGTATATGTTGGGCTCAAAACCCTATGCCTTCCTAAGGCCAGAACATAATTTGCACTTTACTGAAAAAAATACAAATGAATTCTGCATTTTTAGTTTAATATACATATATGATATTTAGTAATCAAAATCTTCATATTATTTGATTTATAAAGTAAAAACATTTATGTTTTGACATCTATGAATATAAGTGAAAACGAGGAGCGCACAATAGAATGAGCTTTATATTAAATAGATATCGAAATTGATCTAAATCATAAATGCATAAATTCATAAATGCATAATAAATCATAAATGCATAAATGCATAAATGCCTTACTGAAAACTATATGAGTCTTGAACAGTCTTGGGAAGTATAAACAAAATCAAATTGAATATTAGATATATAATGATATTAACTGTTGAAAGATCCATCAGTTCAAGATTTGTTTTCACTGTAAGTTTTATTTTCATTTTCAATGATGTAAGAACGGGAAAAGAATAAAATTTGTAATATACGAGTAATTAGTTTTCAGTGAAGCGCCAATGACGCAGGGAGGTTTTTTTGTTCTTTTGATTCTTTTGTTAGGGAGGAGGGCAGATACCTACGAGGTGTGTGTTAATACCAAAACATTCTAACTCTCATTGATATTCAGGCATATACAGAATCAGTTCAAAGGAAGGGGTGGGGTGGCTGTAAAGGTCGGAACTACATCTACATCAATTAATTCTGGATGTAAATTCTGTAATAAAAACATAACATTTATTTCTTTTCAACGTCATCGTATTCTTTTTTTTTAAATCATTTTAAGTATTTTTTTCATTTTTAATCTTAGTGTACAACTAAAAAACAATAAAACATCGAAACCTTATTGCCTTTATGACCTTTAGTTTTCTATTGTCTAAAACTTAGTAACATAAGAAAATTAATTTAAAAAAACTAAATTTGTTTATTAATTTACGTTAATATCTATTGTATGTTTGTTTGCATTGATTGTTTATTTAATAATTGTTTGATTGTTTATATGCCCCCAGGGTACAACTTACAAGCCTACCCCCCGGGCCCTGGTGGGCTGTGTCGACACCGGAGTTTTTTGTTATCAGAACTTTGAACTATTTTAACAAAATGTCTATCTCAAAATTTGTATCTTATGCATTTAGGGCGTGGAGGTGGAGGGTGGGGGTGGACTAGTTGCCCTCCAACCTCTGTTGACTCTTAAAAAGTGAACAAGGACTTTCAATTTCCAACCAAATGAGCCCTCCCTAAAGTTTATACAAGCATTACTTCCATAAAAAAAAAAAATAATATGACGGATTCGGAGAATCCTTAAATTACAACCCTGCCCTTGAGGGCTGTGGGGGAGTTGTCATCCTCAAAGACCTAATTTCCAGAACTTAAATCTACCTTTAATAAAATGGCTGTGTAAAAATTTTGATTGGATGTGTTTGGGGAAAAGGTGGGCGCGAGAGAGGGGGTTAGTTGCCCTCAAATCACTTTCGACAATTAATAAGGGCACTAGCCCTTTGCATTTCCAATTGAATGAGCCTTTTTTGAAGTTCCTACGAAGACACCGCCTTCTATAAAAACCTTATACGCCCCCAGGGTATAACTTAAAACCCTTGCCTTGAGGGTTGTGGGGGAGTGTCCTCCACAAAAACATATTTTTTTATCTGAAAATCAACTACGCTGAACAAAATAGCTATCTCAAAATTTTGATTGGACGTGTTTTGGTGAATTATGGGCGTGGGGGGGGGGCTAGTTGCCCTCCAATCACTTTCAACTGTTAAAAAAGGCACTAGCCCTTTGAATTTCCAATTGAATGAGCCTTTTTTGAAGTTTCTACGACAACGCCTTCTATAAAACCTTATATGCTTCCAGGGCATAACTTAAAACTCTTGGCCTAAGTAGGTGCGCCATTTGGGGGGGGGGGCAGGGGTGGGCCATTGCCCACCCTAATTTTTCCGGGGGCCCAAGCTTCCTCCCAAAAGGCCTTTTTTTTTTCTTTTACAAAATATACAGGAACAAACTTACAATTAGCAATTAGTCAAAATTTGAAACTGCTACATTTATATTTAGATTAACTTAGATAATAGTGAGATTAATAGTGCAACTGGGTCGTGCACAGGGTTGCCAACTGGACATATTTTATGTCCAAAGAACATATTTCTATGTGCCTGGACATAATGACATAATCGGGCAAAAAATGGAAACATTTTATACATTTGGGACATAAAGTGGACACATTTTCCAAAATTATTACGTAAAACAAATTACTTTCATAAAAAAAATTTCATTCATCACCAAATGAGTGCTAAGACTTATATCTACTTTTTTTTTAGGCTCTGTATTTATTTTCAGGGGCTGCTTGCTCTTCCCTGAAGCAAACTTTCTGAAAATGCCTTCAAAATTCTTTCACCTATAAATGGTATTATTGCCCTGATTTTTAGTCGGCACGGTCAAGATAAAGGACAAACTGTCGCCTTTTTCATATAAACTTACTTCCGGGCTTCCGAACGTCACACAAAAATCAATGAAAAGTTAACAAAATGAAACCTTTCGATTGTTGACGGTCTGAAATCAAAACTAAAGCCAAGTTGTCAAACAACCGGGGTACATTCCTTCAGTTTGAAAATTTTCATCACGGGAAAGGAGCTGAGAGAGAAACTTAAGTAAGTAAAAACTTAATGTTAGGTGATATAGCTCAATTACATATATATATATATGATATATATATATATATATATATATATATATATATATATATATATATATATATATATATATATATATATATATATATATATATATATATATATATATATATATATATATATATATATATATATATATATATATATATAATATATATATATATATATATATATATATATATATATATATATATCTTATATATATATATATATATATATAAATATATATATATATATATATATATATATATATATATATATATATATATATATATATATATATATATATATATATATATATATATATATTATATATATATATTTTATGTATAGGTAAATTTTTCGCAAATCATATTATTGACTTACGAATAAAGTAAACATACCACTCGATGCCTTTTTTTATGTTCTTTCCAAATATAATAATTCATTCCGCGTCGGAAATGAATTTACCCCCACCACTATATATACTAATTAATGGCATATATTTGCACATTAGGGGGTGGGGGGGGGGGAGGTGGGGGTTAAGTTTAAACTTACCTCCCATTTACATCAGAAATACAATTTACACCCCCCCCCCCCCCCTTAATGTGCAAATATATACCCTGAATTAGAATAGGGGTGGGGTAAAATTCATATCCGACAAAAATGATTCTTCTATTTGGAAAGAGCATAAAAAAAAGAATCGAGTGATATGTTTACGTTATTCGTATGTCAAAAATATATGAACTGCGAAAATATTACCGAGGGGTCTCCATGTCTGGTTTCCTTATACAGTATATAGCAGTGGGGGGCCGCATAATGCATAAGTACCTATATATACATTTAGTAGTAAATATATATAGTATACATAAATACTGTATATATTTACTTAGTTTATAATACTATAAAGTAATATATATAGTATAAGCCTAAAATTGAGGCTATTGAAGAGGAGATGTGTTAATAAGACAGTTCCTATTTTTATAATATGCAAAAATTGTAGTTATCAAACTTTGAAATTGATTTCGCTATACTTACCTCCCAGCCCCTCTAATATGCAGACGTATAGACAGACGAATTTTATTATTCCCATATGTTTCCCCGTTTCTTGCTTTCGTCCGCATTTATTTGATTTACGGTTATACTAGTTGAAAAAAGAGTGATGCATGGCAAAATGCATAGAAAAAATAATTAATTTTACTATATTTTTTCCACATTAAGGAGGGAAAGCATAGTGGAATCACTTTAATATATATATATATATATATATATATATATATATATATATATATATATATAATATATATATATATATATATATATATATATATATATATATATATATATTATATATATATATATATATATATATATATATATATATATATATATATATATATATTATATATATATATATATATATATATATATATATATATATATATATATATATATATATATATATATATATATATATATATTTTTGAGGAGTGGGACAGCCCTTTTCATACACGGAATAATTTCTCTTCATTTTAAGTTTTAATATCGCTCCTTACTTTCAGTTAAAGAAACTTGTTTTTTTTTATATTAATTTCTGAACGTTTTTGAATTAATGCAGCTTTGATGTTGGCTCACCGTACATGAATACTTAAAATGAAATTTGCATATTAATTTTACTTTTTTGGCTAAATGGCTTTCGCGTACTTTTGATCTGACGTAACTTTACAAATTAACTTACGTAACCCTTAGTCAATACCTCGCTCTTTACGCCAAAGTTCAAATTTTCTTCCAGTTTTCTAAGAATGGCCCTTTAACCACAAATGCCGTTAATTAGAATAAATAGCTCTGATGAAACTAAAAAAAAAAAAAAAAAAATAGCGCAAAGAGCGAGGTAATGACTAGGAGGCGAACCTAATCATGTACGTATTAATTTCTGTTTGTTTTAAGCTTTGGTGTTGCTCCTTACTTTCAGTTGATAAAATGCATTTTTATTTAATTTCTTATTGTTTTTTAAATAATGCTGGGAAATCCGACGCCCCCTTCATAGCAATGTCCCTTCCTCCGCGGAAAGCTCCTCCCACGTAAAACCCGACCCCCTCCCCAACTACCAGAAAAAAATACCCTGAAAACTTTTGTAATACTTCCCAATAACCAATATTATATGTAAACATTGGACATTATTCATAACTTGCAGACCGTCTCCTGGAGACTGTGGGGGTCATCCTCAAAGCCATAGTATTGTATTTTTCGAACATGCTGAGCAAAATGGCTATCTCAACATTTTGATCGGGTGACTTTGGGGAAAAAATGAGCATGGGAGGGGGCCTAGTTGCCCTCCATTTTTTTGGTCACTTAAAAAGGGCACTAGAACTTTTATTTTCCGTTCCCTTGAGCCCTCCAACGATATTGTAGGACCACTGGGTCGATATGATCACCCCTGGAGGAAAAAAAAAATAAATAAATAAACACGCGTCCGTGATCTTTCTTCTGGCAAAAAATGCAAAATTTCACATTTTTGTAGATAGGAGCTTGAAACCTCTACAGTAGGGTTCTCTGATGCGCTGAATATTATGGTGTGATTTTCATTAAGGTTCTATAACTTTTAGGGGGTCTTTCCCCCTTTTTTTGAAAATCAGCCAAATTTTCTTAGGCGCGTAACTTTTGATGGGTAGCACTAAACTTCATGAAAATTATATATTTGAAATCACCATTGAAATTTGATTCTTTTGATGTATCTATTGGTATCAAAAACCCGTTTTCTAGAGTTTCCGTTACCATTGAGCCGGGTCGCTCCTTACTTACAGTTCGTTACCACGAACTGTTTGATTAAGATTACCTCTATGTTGTTTTGTTTTGTTCTTTTTTTCTTCTGCAAAGCACTGTTAATTTTATGGATATCAATGCTACATGGGTTGAGGGGCATAAGCCAAAGATTGTCGTTTTTTTTTCTTTTTTTTTATTGATGGAACCACAAAGTTTGGCAGTGCTGTTAATTTTATGGATAACAATGCTACATGGGTTGAGGGGCATAAGCCAAAGATTATCGTTTTTTTTTCTTTTTCTTTCTTTCTTTTTTTTTATTGGTGGAACCACACAGTTTGGCAGTGCTTATAGCATTCGATTTGCTACAATGCCGACTGGTGATATGAAGCCGCATTCGATTTGCTGTAGTCACGCTTCACGTTTCGCCATTTGGTCCAAAATTATGAACCTGTTTGGCGGTCACATTATCAGTAGTTCTTCAGGCTAAATGGGAGAACGTCGCAGAAAAAATGCAAGTAAGCCCACAACGGAGAAAGACGTAACTGAAACTACAGCAAATCGAACGCGCCTTTAGCTTATTTGCGATCTGTCATGACACCCGAATCATTCATTCAAGGACTACTGCAAAGGCTTTTTGCGATTTAGGTTGCTATTGCATTAAGCCCAAACTTTCTATTATTGTCTTTACGGGTAGATAAGGATCAACGCATGTATGATCATCCAAAAAACGCCCTCTTTGGCTTTGCTGAAATTTCCTGTTTTTTTTTTTCCGAATTGATATACTTTAGTAAACTGTCACACCATGGAGGAGTTCTAGCACTATTTTTCCCGAACTGCTGTGCCGAAAGCGGAAACTGCTACGCAGTTTGGACTTAACATACTAAAAAAAAGCAAAACTGTTTAAATGTTGAAAATGAGTTCAATAGTGCTTCAAAGTACAAGAGTGGCTTTTAACCTTTGGGTATATCTCTCAGGTGCCTGACTCAGCACCCGAACAATCCATTGCCGTTGCTTTGGGTCCTTTGAAGGACGTGGTGGTCGGTCAGACCGAGCTAGTAGAAAAACGAGACGACTCAAAGAGACACTGCGTCTGTCACTGCTCAAGAGGCACAATCTGGACGAGATACGACTCGAGATGAAGAGCACCATCGTTCAAGTGGTCCTACTGATATTTCTTCATCCTCCCACGACCATCCATGTCAACCACAGCTGCTACGGTACCCTGCACAGGTTTCAGCAAACGGCAAGCTAAGACGTTCATTTAATATTTCGTATTATGGAAAGCATCCTTGGCTTGAGTACTCAGTTAAGGAAAATTTGGTTTTCTGTTTCTGCTGCAGACACTTTGGCGGCACGTCAACCCTTCACGGAAGAGATACAGGGCGAGGCCTTTCATCGAGACCAGCGCTAGAAGATGGAAGGACATCTCAAGCGTTCTAGAAGAGCATGCGAAAAAGTGACCGCCACAGGGACAGTGCAGTTTCGTGGACGAAGTTCAAAGCTATACAAGCCAAGGAGATGCAACCCATCGCATCTGTTTTGTCAACGAACAGGAATAGAAGATGAATGAAAACAGGGAACACGTAAAGGCTTTATTGAAAGTAACGGCCCTACTGGGGTGACTGGGTACAGCCTTTCGCGGCCACGATGAGACTGAATCTTCGGCAAACAAAGGATATTTCGTCGAAACTTGCAATCTTCTCGCCGAGTATTCTCCAACGCTTTTCAACAAGCTAAAAATACGATACGGCCACTATACGTCCCACGAATACCAGAACGATCTAATTTCAGTTATCGGATCTAGTCTTCGGTCTACAATAGTGCAAGAAGTTAAGAGTGCCAAATACTTTGCTGTTCTTGTGGACGACGAGACAAAGATAATTCGAAGAAAGAACAGCTCGCCAAAGACGAGGGTATACGAGAAAGCCAATGGATGCTACCATATGAAAAGCCTGCTGAGAGTTTAGCCAGCTTCATTCACGACACAGTGGCGAAACTTGGTCTCGACTGGAACTATTGTGTTGCTCAGTGCTACGACGGAGCAAGCGTGATGAGCGGTCCCTTCTCTGGTGTTCAAGCGCGACTGAGAGCGAAAGCGCCACAAGCAATATACATTCATTGCCATGCGCATAGACTAAATTTGGTCATTGCAAACTGCGTTGAAGGTGTTGGGACTGTTGGCTCATTTTTTTCGTTAGTCCAAAATCTGTACACGTTCATTTCCAATAGCAACACCAGACATCAGCTTTTTGTCAAGTCCCAAAAGGCTACTCAACTGCCAGTCCTGGAATTAGAAAGGAGTACTGCGACAAGATGGTCATACTGTTATCGATCAATATCGAAGATAAGACTCCGATATGAATGTGTTCTGGCTGTACTGTCTGCAGTCAGCGAGGGAGCTGATAGTGAGGCTCGAGCAGAAGCAGCTGGGCTCCAGAGAAAAATGGAATCTTTCACAGTTATATTCCAGTTGCTCTATATGGAAGCAATTCTGAGGACGACAAACTCCCTTTCTGAGCAGCTTCAGGCAGTTGATCTGGTAATATCTAGGTCCCGCACCTTGATTCAAGCAACAAGGAAGGAAATAGCTGAACTGCGCTCTGACACTTCATTTTCATCGCTTTTGGAGAAGGCAAAAGAGTTTGCTGAAGGTCTTGAAATTGAAGTACCTGACGTGAATGGACCCGCGACCGGATCCCCCTCTGCGGGTCAGAAGGGACGACCTAGAAGAACCCAAAAAAATTATCAAACACCTGAAAGAATTCATGACCACTTCGAAGTTAGGAAAAACTTTGTTGAATCCGACAATAGAGCTCCAACTCTAGCGGAGGAACTGAAAAGAGAATACCTGGAGACTGTAGATCGTCTGATTGCGGAATTCGACAGACGGTTTACAGATAACCTTCCAGTGCTCAGTAGACTCGAAGCTCTGGACCCCAGCTCTACCAAGTTCATGGATGCAGGGCTCCTCAAGCAATTCTCTGAACTTTATTCTGAAATGGACATTGACCAGATTCTTCTTGAGGCCCAAGCTGGTATTGCCAAGCGGTTTTTTGCTCGAGGAGGAGGCAAAGCCGAAGAACTTAATGAATGTCATCGAAAATATCGAGACACTTCCAGTGGCCTATTCAGAAATTATCAAAGTCTTCATATTGCTGCCACACTTCCTGTCACGACAGCCAGCAATGAACTCTTGTTTTCTGGGCTGGAAATAGTGAAGAACTATCTGCGCTCGACCACAGGAGACGATCGTATTAGTCACCTGCTTTTGATCTTTGCAGGGAAGGATTTAGTTAAAAAACTTGGATTTTGACCAGCTTGTTGACGACTTTGCGAAGATGAAACCACGACGGTTCCCCTTGTTGCCTTGAGTGTTCACTGATCTGTTTCAAAATTTTGTTGTATTTTTTGATTTTGTAAATATACTTGATCGAGCAATGTTTTGCATCGTCATAGCCAGAGCGTGACTCCGACTTGGACTAAAGTATTTACTGTAAGCAGCGAGCTGAAGAATTCGGCTACAGAATATACTTTAGTCAAAGCGTGAGTTTCTACAGAGCTTCGGCTTTCGTCAAGTTATAGGTTCGGAAAAGTGGAAGATTCCCAAACGGCTGTTTTTTTTTTAACATCGCACATACCGTTTCCACTTTCTTCAGATATCTGGCCCTTTCCGAACCTATGGCATAAGAGCGAAAGAAGGAAAGGCAAAGCAATTGAGACAATTTCCTTAATTTTTTACGGTAACTCCCGCGGAAGGCAGTTTTTTTTCGGATAAAGCTAGAGGCAATTTTTTTTTTATACAAGCCTGCTTTGGGGCCAATGTCGATTGCTTGCCCACCCTAAGGTTTGGCTGAAATGGTGCTTCTGGCCCTAAGGACCGTAGCGGAGTTTTCTCCTCAAAAACATATTTTCTATCTGAAAATCAAGTACGCTGAACAAAATGGCTATCTAAAAATTTTGATTGGATGTGTTTGGGGGAATGAAGGGCGTGGGGGGGGGGGGGAGGCTAGTTGCCCTCCAATCAATTTCGACTATTAGTAAAGGTTGCTAGCCCTTTGAATTTCTAATCGAAAGAGCCTTTTTTGAAGTTTCTACAACAACGCCTTCTATAGAAACCTTATATGCCCCCAGGGCATAACTTAAAACCCTTGCCCCGAGGTTTGTGGGGGAGTGTCCTCCTCAAAAACATATTTTCTATCTGGAAATCAACTGGGCTGAACAAAATGGCTATCTCAAAATTAATTGATGTGTTTGGGGAAATGATGGGCGTGGGGGGGGGGGCTAGTTGCTCTTCAATCACTTTTGACTATTAAAAAGGGCACTAGCCCTTTGAATTTCCAATCAAATGAGCCTGTTTTGAAGTTTCTACGGCAACGTCTTCTATAAAAACCTTATATGCCCCAGGGCATAACTTAAAACCCTTTCCCTGATGGTTGTGGGGGAGTTTCCTCCTCAAAAATATAGTTTCTATCGGGAAATCAACTACGCTGAACAAAATGGCTATCTCAAAATTTTGATTGGATGTGTTTGGGGGAATGATGGGTATGGTGGGGGGGGGGGTGCTAGTTTCCCTCCAATCATGTTCGACTATTAAAAAGGGCACTAGAACTCTCGATTTCCAATTGAAATGAGCCCCCTTTGAAGTTTCTAAGACGACTCCTTCCATATGAAGTGCCTCTGCGGAAAAATAAATAAATAAATAAATAATAAAACATTGGACCCGTATGGCTTTTACTATAGGTAACGCTACAGCGTTGCCTCTGATAAAATCAACTCGCTACCTGATAAAGCTTACAGGTTGGAACGCAACTAGTTATATATAATCGTTAGGATCTCCCAAAAGCAAAATTTGTAATTATTTCAAATGATGATTCTCTATTTTGACCAGGGATTACAACAATTCAATAACCTTAAAAAAGAAAACCAAAGATCAAACTTGTTAGAAATCAGACTAGCTTCAATAATCAAATATCATTGAAAAGACTTCAGTATGAAAAGACATTGATTTGCGTAAAGAGCAAAAAACTGGTAATTGCAAAAATATTTTTATATTGTTTAATAATAGATTTATTTTAACAAACCTTAAAAACAAAACCAAAAGTGCGAAGCTTAGTAAGTAAGTAAATAGTCTTACTGCCCAAAAATTCAGATAGAATTAAAACGGAGTATAACAAAGAAAAAGAAAAGAAAAGTCACACTTCGGAGCATCATCAAACATATTTACATATTATGTACATTAGCAAAACCACTGGCACAGGATGGCTAGCTACGGGTTCGCTCTTCCCTTTGCCTTTTTCAGAAAATTCTCGGCAAAACAGTTAACACAGAGTGTTAGATCGGATAGACCATAATTACGCATGATATAGGAGTTACTCGTCCATGGTGGAAGTCTCAGAGGGAACTTCACGAATCGAAGAAAAAGAACTCTTACTTTTGCACATTGAGTGGACGACAGGCATTTCCAAAAAGGTGCTATATACAGTACGTGTTGAAGGGCATTTGCATTATACAACGAGGCAAGATATTTACGGCAGAGCTGATGTTTGTATACCAATAATTGACCCGTACACAATCCACATTTTCGTTTCTACGTAGCGTACAAGCAGCGTTGTCTCAAATTGTCTGCTGTTAGAAGACAAGCAACAATAAGAATCCATATATAGAAGCCTGCCAAGTGCCGAGTGCCGGGGCCAAGTGGCGAAGCGGTAGGGCTCCTGATACTAAATATATATTTATGTAATAATCTATGATAAAATTTGTGCACGCTTCTCTTAGTGTGAATTAATAGAAGCGAGTACTATTTTCTGGGCTAAAAATTATACATAGGCTAGTAGGGGCCAATAGAATACCTACTGTCCGTCACTTGCGCATTTAAGAACAAAAAGAAGAAAAGTCCAATATTTTATTTTACCAAAAATGAGTTAATGAAAGGGGAAATCAATGGAATATTGATATTTTTTTTTCATTGACATTATAAGAAAGAGAGAGCACAATTCTGTTCATGTAACGAAATGACAGTTGTGCAAGCCACAATTGCTTTAAAATTATCCCACTCACACATTTTCTAGGTTTGAATTTTCTGCATGAACTATGTGTGATAATTGAAAACATTTGGTTTGCAAATTTTTCCCACTATGAATGGGCACAGAGACTAAGGATTATACGCGTACTGTTTAATTGTTTTTTTTTCGTAAGCCTGGACATTTCTTAAAAGTGCCAATATCGGAATAACTTTGATATACTGCTTCGACGACCTGTGTTCTATAGTAAACCTGAATAGCAACGTTCAGCAGTTTAACTCTCTTCTGTTAGAGATGTTTCACAAGTTTTTTTCCCACTAAAGTTGTAGTGGTAAGTGAGTCCAATAAGCCATGGATCAGAAGCGATCTCAAACAAATGATCAAGATGAGGTGCAAGCTGCACAGTTCCGGACAAATAGCCGCGGCGGCGAAACTTAGAAATCGAATTGTGGCCGTCAATCGTTTCAAGCGAAGAAATTATGTTCGGGAAAAGGTAGTACCCCTTCTCCAAAGTCGCAGTCGGAAGTGGCATTCCACAGTGAAACAAATGACTGGCAAGTCAGTTAACAGTGAGCTAAAAATACCCAAGCCTGACGGATCTCAAATGAGCGCTTCAGACATAAACGAGTTCTTTGCTGGCATTTGTACCACCTACCCCTCAATTACAGAGGCCGAACTGGTTGATCTCTTAGTCGATTGTGAAACTGACGAAATAAAACAGTTTACCGAATTTGCTGTTTTTAAAGAACTTAAAAAACCAAAACCGAATTGCTCTTCCTACCCTGGTGAGTTGCCGGTCAAACTTATTCGCGAATATGCCTTGTTTTTAGCCAAACCATTGGCATCGATCATCAATCAGTGCTTCAGTGAACAAACCTTTCCCGATACTTGGAAGCGAGCCTATGTTCGCGTAATACCCAAAGTTAAAGGACCTAAGACATGTGATCAGTTAAGACCTATTTCGATCACACCGAACTTTGCTAAAGTTGAAGAATCTTTCATATATCGTGAACTTCTCACGGACATTTCACCGTCACTTGACCCCTTCCAGTATGGTTGCTTGAAGGGATGCAGCACGTCTGTTTATTTAGTACGACTTTATCACCTAGTAGTTGAATGGTTGGAGTTTGGAAGCTCGTTTGTAGATTTACTTCTGGTAGATTACCGAAAGGTATTTGATTTGATTAAGCACCCTCTTGCCGCCGAGAATCTCAAGTCAATGGGTGCCCGTAAGCACATTCTCCAATTAGTAGTTGATTTCCTACGTCACAGGTATCGAAAAGTGTACGCCCTTTTTCCGGTGATATTGAATCAGAATGGGTGGAAATTACATGTGGCGCCCCACAAGGTACCAAATTAGCAGCTCTTCTTTTCCTGGCTGTTATCAACTATGTACTTTCTGACTTTGACGATCGTTTTAAATTCGTCGATGATTTGTCTGCGCTTCTTAAATACCACGTAAAGGATTCGCAAGCTGTAGCCCAGTTCGACCCAAATTTTTCGATCAGTATAAATCACAGTGTACTGCGAACAGTCTTCAAATTAATGAGAATAAATCAAAGGTTTTGAGGTTCAACCCACTTTAAACGTGATTTTACCTACCCCGTGACTTTGTTCCCTTCTGCTTCGTGTGCGACTATCTTGGGCGTCACCTTTAGTGTGGACTGTTCGTTCTCTATTCATGTACAAGAGCTGGTTAAGAAGGGACATTATGCTATGCGGACACTGGTAGCGATGCGCCGCCTAGGTTTTCCAGTGTATCAGCTGAAAACAGCGTACCTCACTTTTATTCGACCCATCTTGAATATGCGTGTCCCGTCTGGGGCCCACAAGTTCATCACATAGATTACTTAAGTGATGATTTGGAGGGGATCCAGAAACGAGCCATAAAGATCATTCTTTGTATGTACAAATATGTAGATTACAGCTCCGCTCTGAAGTCACTTGAAATACCAAGCCTTCGCGATCGCCGTTTTCAGCTGATGATTCGTTTTGGCCAGTTTTTATTGTCTAGTCCTGTACATAGGACAATATTACCACCTAAAATGCCTGTTCGCGCAAATACCAGAAGCAAAAGCAAACTTATGCCCGTCTCGTGCCGCACAAACAGACTTAGTAACTCCTTTGTTCCTTTTTTTACAAGTGCTTTTAATAAAATGTAGAGAAGTGTTTTCATGTAAAAAACAGCGCTTTTTAGTGCATTTTTTTAATGTGTCTATGACAGCTGTTTTCATTAAAATGATTCTGATTCTGATGTTGTTTGTTTACTTTTCGCCCGGGAGAATAACACCCTTTCAATTAGAAACTTAGAAACGCCTACAATTTGTTATCTCGAGGTGAGTATGCACTCGATTTATCATTCTAATTACCCATCTGGCAATTTCTAGGTAAAAATGACAAAAGGACCCCCTTGTCTTGCCTCATTAAGAAAATCCCTTTTCGGTCTTTGCTATGCTCTTCTAATAATGCCACGGGATGAATTGTTGCATGTTGCTAATGATACACCGCTTGGCTTTCAAAATTATCCATCACTTCGCAATTTAATTGGAGGCAAAGATCCGGAACCGGGGAAAATATTCATTTTAGATTTTAACGAGTTGATTTTGTTTTTGTGATTGATTTAAAAATGTTTTGTTCAAGTTTTCGTTTATAGGGGACGTTTATAGAGTCACAGGACCTAGGGAGTAATGAGTGTAAAAAACCCAAGCTTTTAGGATCCTGGGTGGGGGTGGAGGCTAATACTTTTCTCAAATACTGCATATATTCCTTTTCGCTCCACCTCCTTGCCGTAAGCATACATAATGATTTATCAGAGGGGAGAAGTTACCTTTTAGCTCGCTTTTGAGAATTATATGTAAAAATGAAAAAAGAGAGAAAATAAGAACAAAAATTAAAGAATGCCAAATTACTTGAACAACAATTTCAAAAGAACAAATTATATGGAAAAAAACTAAATTATAAAAACTTTCAAAAAAATGCTGAAAAAGAAAAAATTACTTGGATACACATTAAAAAAAGGAGAAATTACTTGAACAAAAATCAAAAAGGAAGAAATTGCTTGAACATGAATTAAAAAAGAAGAATTTACTTGAACAAATATGGGTGAAATAAAAACCAAAACTGATGATCCACTACCTCTTCAAAAAAGATACATGTGGTGCTGATGAAAATTTTAATCCTCCCTGGACTCTAAAGAACAAAGTGGATAACCCTCAGACCGCTCCATTGAATTTCCCAGCTGAAGGGCCATGCCACAGATATCAGAGGCCAGAATTGACTATGAAGTCTAGTACCGTTTGCTTATCTTTTGTAACCTCCATGCACGGTAAGATCTAGGTCTTATTGTCTTGAGGTTAAAAGCAAATTATAGGGCGATGATTTTCCCTGACAACCTGACAAGTTACACGTGAAAAGTCAGCAAAAAAAAACGACGATTTACAAACTCCATAATAGTCTTATTTACATACTTTACAAACAAGAGTTGATATGAATCCACTCTTGTTGGTAAAAAAGAACCCTTCAGACCATTTTGTCATCATTGCACCCTGGATAAATGTAAATGCTTTTTTACGTGACAACGTCACGTAAAACGTCGCTTTTTTACTTTTTTAAGTTACACGTGAAAAATCAGCAAAAAAAGCGATGATTTACAAACTCCATAATAGTCTTATTTACATACTTTACAAACAAGAGTTGATGTGAATCCACTCTTGTTGGTAAAAAAGAACCCTTCAGACCATTTTGTCATCATTGCACCCTGGATAAATGTAAATGCTTTTTTACGTGACAACGTCACGTAAAACGTCGCTTTTTTACTTTTTTAAGTTACACGTGAAAAATCAGCAAAAAAAGCGATGATTTACAAACTCCATCATAGTCTTATTTACATACTTTACAAACAAGAGTTGATATGAATCCACTCTTGTTGGTAAAAAAGAGCCCTTCAGACCATTTTGTCATCATTGCACCCTGGATAAATGTAAATTATTTTTTACGTGATACTGTTATGCACTACTCCAGTGAAGCTGGCTCAAATTTTGCAATCTATTTTTAATTGACTGATTCACAAGAAAAAAAAACTCCATAAATACCAGCGGGGGAGAGTTTTGGCTGTTGATAAATTCAAATATGCAAGTAACTGCAACAAATTACAATGCACCTAGTCTCAATGGTGGTTCACTCTTGACTCCATTCCTTCGAGTTTCTACTTCCACCCGAAGTATGGCTTTCATTTTGTTTGCCCAAGCTGAATTGACAAAAAGCACTATTTTTGGGAACATATCATCCACCCGTCTACCCATCTTATCATCTCTTTCATTATAGCCCTAGGAGGCAGAATCGAACAAACTTTTCTGAAGAACTTTTTTTATGTATGCTAATTCAAACACAAAAAACTATCCTTGGGTAATACCCCTGGAAAACATCTACCACATATTCCTCAGCATCTTGAAGTGACGAATCTTTATGCACCATGCTTGACAATTACTGTTACAATGACTCACCATGAGTCGTCCCTGAGGACTCAAAACGTGTATTCCTAGTGTAAAATATAAATGTTTTTAATTTTATAACTTTAATAAATAAAATAATATTAACATTTTGATTACTAAATATCAGTATATGTATATTAAACTGACAATGCAGATTCATTTGTATTTTTTTCAGTAAAGTGCAAATTGTGTTCTGGCCTTGGGAAGGCATAGGGGTTTTGAGCCCAACTTATGTTAATTTCTGTTCGTTTTGGGTTTTATTTATTTATCGATGCTGATTTGTGGTAGTTTCACGCTTGGTAGATTATTTGATTTTATTTTTGCTGAATTTTTGGTTAAGGGAGTTCTTTCCTTTTCTTTGAAAAACCAATAATGTGGAAAAAGTTTTTTAATTAGTGTGTGTTTGTTTTATATTGACATAGTCTTTTCAGAGAAAAAGAAAATAATACTTTAAATCTTTTCGTTTTTTAAAAAAATTTTAGTTTGGCCTGCTATTTGTATGCTGGAGAAAAATTTTCAGCAAGTTTTAACAACATACACCATCTTAAAAATCTGGACACAAATAGTTGTGTTTAATTTAGTTTCATGCCTCCTCTAGTTGACCTGAAATGGAAATCTTGATACCATTCGTAAAAAAAATTTGTTTACTTTCTTTGATAGCTTGGATACAGTTACGCTATTTTGATTTCGTTGAAATTTATGTGAAAAAGCAGCCCCGAAAGTTTGAACATGATACCCTCAGTCGTTCTTGGGATACTGCTGAGATGCCTTATTGGGAATTACCATTAACACAGTGCATTTTGATTTAATCTTATGCCAACATTTAGTTTTTAACATAAAGTCAAATGGGAAGGTGGCGTTGGAGGGTGGGCTTGGGAGGGGGATGAGTTTCCCTCCAATCACTTCCGACTATTAAAAGGGCATCAGCCATTTCTATTTTCAATCGAATGAGCCCTTTTCGAAGTTCCTACGACATCTCCTTCGATACAAATTGCCCTGGTCTAAACAACAACAACAACAATAAAATAATACATTATACCCACATCGATCTTTACTATAATTAAATAAAAAAAAAGTTTTTTTAACTGAAAGTAAGGAACGACGTTAAAACTTAAAACGAACAGAAATTATTCCGTATATGAAGGGGGCTGTCCCCTCCTCAACGCCTCGCTCTTTACGCTAAAGTTTTTTTATTGTTTAAAAAAATAGAGTTGTGAAAAGTCAAACTTTAGCGTAAAGAGCGAGGCGTTGAGGAGGGGACAGCCCCCTTCATATACGGAATAATTTCTGTTCGTTTTAAGTTTTAACGTCGTTCCTTACTTTCAGTTAAAAAAACTTGTTTTTTTTATTTAATTTTTGAACGTTTTTTGAATTAATGCAGGTTTTGATTTTGGCTCACCGTACATGAATAATTAAAAACAAAATTTGCATATTATATTTGGTTAAATGGCTTTCTCGAAACTTGTTTAATTTTATTTACGAACGTTTTTATTAGTAATAAATATACGTAACTTAGAATTAACTTACGTAACGAACTTCTATATTCATAAATTTTTAACACGTATGTTAGGGGGTTCGCCCCCTAGTCAATACCCTGCTCTTTAAACTATAGTTCGAATTTTTTTTCCAGTTCTTTAAAAATGACCTCTTAATCACAATCAGTTGATCAGTTGAAAAACTTGTTTTTTTTTTGGATATTTAATTCCTGATCTTTTTCTTTAATAATGCTGGGAAATCCGGCGCCCCCTTCATAGCAATGCCCCTTCCCCCATGAAAACTTCCTTCATGGAAAGATCCTTCCATATAGCCCCCGACCCTCTCCTTCCCCCACCTACCAGAAAAAATCTCCTCTGAAAAAGTCTGTATACTTCCCAATAACCAATACTATATGTTAACATTGAGTAAAGTTCATAACTTTCAGCCCTCCCCCTGGGGACTTTGGGGGATCAAGTCATCCTAAAAGACATTTTTATCATATTTTCAACCATGCTGAACAAAATGGATATCTCAAAATTTTGATCGGGTGACTTTGGGAAAAAAATGAGCGTGGGAGGGGGGCCTAGTTGCCCTCCATTTTTTTTGGTCACTTAAAAAGGGCACTAGAACTTTTAATTTCCGTTCCAATGAGCCCTCCCACGATATTCTAGGACCACTGGGTCGATACGATCACCCCTGGGGAAAAAAAAAACAAACAAACAAACAAACAAATAAACACGCATCCGTGATCTTTCTTCTGGCAAAAAATGGAAAATTCCACATTTTTTGTAGATAGGAGCTTGAAACCTCTACAGTAGGGTTCTCTGATACGCTGAATATGATGGTGTGATTTTCATTAAGGTTCTATAACTTTTAGAGGGTCTCCCCCTTTTTTTTCGAAAATAAGCCAAATTTTCTCAGGCACGTAACTTTTGATGGGTAAGATTAAACTTAATGAAACTTATATATTTGAAATCAGAATTAAAATTTGATTCTTTTGATGTATTTATTGGTATCAAAATCCCGTTTTTTAGAGTTTCGGTTACCATTGAGCCGGGTCGCTCCTTACTTACAGTTCGTTACCACGAACTGTTTGAAAATGTCAAGCTTTCCAATCATTTTCGACTATTAAAAAGGGCACAAGGCCTTTCGATTTCCAATCGAATGAGCCCTTTTTGAGTTTCTACGACAACACTTCCTATAAACACCTTATATGCCCCAAGGGCATAAATTACAACTCTTACCCTAAGGGCTGTGAGGGTGGTTGTCAACCTCTAAGACCTAATTTCCAGAACTTTCAACTACGTTAAACAAAATGGCTGTCTCAAAATTTTGTTTGGATGTGTCTGGGAAAATGATGGGCGTGAGAGGGGCGTTAGTCTTTCTCCAATCACTTTCAACAATTAAAAAGGCACTAGCCCTTTCAATTTCCCATCCAATGAGCCCTTTTGAAGTTTCTACGACAACGCTTTCAATAAAAACATTATATGCCCCCCAGGGGATAACTTACAACCCTCGCCCTGAGGGCTGGGGGGGGGGGGGGTTGTCATCCTCACAGACCTAATTTCTAGAACTTTCTACTGCGTTGAACAAAATGGATATCTAAAAATTTTGATTGGATGTGTTTGGGGAATGGTGGGCGTGAGAGGGGGGTTAGTTACCGTCCAATCACTTTTAATCATTAAAAAGGGCACTAGCCCTCTCAATTTCCAATTGAATGAGCCCCTTTTTGAAGCTTTTACGACAACTCTATCGTTAAAAACCTTATTTGCCCTCAGGGCATAACTTACAACCTTTGCCCTGGGGACTCTGGGGGGTTTGTCATCCTTAAATTCATAATTTCCAGAACTTTCAATTACGTATAACAAAATGGATGTCTCTAAAAACTTTGTTGGATGTGTTTGGGGAAATGGTGGGTGTGAGTGATGTTGGATGTAATGGTGGGTGTAATGGGAGTTAGTTACTCTCCACTCACTTTCGACTATTAAAAAGGGCAAATTTAATTTCCAATCAAATGAGCCCCTTTTGAAATTTCTACGACAACCTTCTATATAAACTTTATATGCCCCCATGGCATAACGTACAGCCCATGCACTGGGGGATCTGATGGGGTTATCATCCTAAAAGACCTATTTTCCAGAACTTTCGACTACGTTGAACAAATGGATATCACAAAATTTTGATTGGATGTGTTTGGGGAAATGTGGACATGAGAGGGGAGTTAGTTGCCCTTCAATCACTTTCGACTATTAAAAGGGCACTAACCCTTTCAATTTTCAATCGAATGAGCCCTTTTTGATGTTTTTACAACATCGCTTTTTAATAAAAACCTTAAATGCTCCCGGGACATAACTTGAAACCCTTGCCCTGAGGGTTGTGGGGGGGATGGGTTGTCCTCCTTGAAGACTTAATTTCCAAAGTTTTCAATTGCGTTGAATAAATGGCTATCTAAAATTTTTGATTGGATCTGTTTGGGGAAAAGGTGGGAATGAGAGGGGGGTTAGTTGCCCTCAAATCACTTTCGACTATTAAAAAGGGCACTAGCCCTTTGAATTTCCAATTGAATGGGCCCTTTTTAAAGTTTCGACGACAAAGATTTCAATTAAAACCTTGTATGCCCCCAGGGCATAGCATATAACCCTTGCCCTGAAGACTGTGGAGGGAGTGTCCTGCTCAAAGGTATAATTTCCTGAACTTTAAGCTGCTTGGAACAAATGGCTATCTAAAAATTTTGATTGGATATGTTTTGGGGAAATGGTGGGCGTGGAAGGGGTGTTAGTTGCCTTCCAATCACTTTCAACAATTGAAAAGGGCACTAGCCATTTCAATTTCCAATCGAATGAGCCCTTTTTGAAGTTTCTACGACGACGCGTTCAGTAAAAACCTTATATGCCCCCAGGGCATAACTTACAACCCTTGCCCTGAGTACTTTGGGGGAGTGTCCTCCTCAAAAAAATAATTTCTATGTGGAAATCCACAACACTGAACAAAATGGCTATCTAAAAATTTTAATTGGATGTGTTTGGGGAAAAGGTGGGCGAGAGAGGGGGGTTAGTTACCCTCAAATCACTTTCGAATATTAAAAATGGCAAAAGACCTTTGAATTTCCAATCAAATGAGCCCTTTTTCAAGTTTCTACGACAAAGATTTCAATAAAAACTTATATGCCCTCAGGGCATAGCTTATAACCCTTGCTCTGAAGACTTTGGGGGGAGTGTCCTGCTAAAAGGTATAATTTCTTGAACTTTAACTGCGTGGAACAAAAATGGATATCTCAAAATTTTGATTGGATGCTTTTGGGGAAATGGTGGGCGTTGAAGGGTTGTTAGTTGCCTTCCAATTACTTTCGACTATTAAAAAAAGCACAAGCCATTTCAATTTCTAATCGAATGAGCCCTTTTTGAAGTTTCTACGACAACGCGTTCTATAAAAAGTTTATATGGCCCCAGGGCATAACTTACAACCCTTGTACTGAGGGCTGTGAGGGGGGTTGTCATTGTCAAAGACCTAACTTCCATAACTTAAAACTACGTTGAACAAAATAGCTATCTCAAAATTTTGATTGGATGTGTTTGGGGAAAAGGTTGGCTTGAGAGGGGGGTAGTTACCGTCAAATCACTTTCAACAATTGAAAAGGGCAGTAGCCCTTTGAATTTCCAATCGAATGAGCCTTTTTTTTGAAGTTTCTACGACAAGGCCTTCTATAAAAAACCTTATATGCCCCCAGGACATAAGTTACAACCCTTGCCTTGAGGGTTGTGGGGGAGTGTCCTCCTCAAAAACATATTTTCTATTGGAACTCAACTACGCTGAACAAAATGGCTATCTCAAAATTTTGATTGGATGTGTTTGGGGAAATGATGGGCGTGGAGGGGGGGGGGGCTAGTTGCCCTTCAATCACTTTCGACTATTAAAAAGGGTACTAGCCCTTGAATTTCCAATCGGATGATCCTTTTTTGAAGTTTCTGCGACTACGCCTTCTATGAAAACCTTCTATGCCCCCAGGGCATAACTAAAAACCCTTGCCCCGGGGGTTGCGGGGGAGTGTCCTCCTCAAAAAGATATTTTCTATCTGGAAATCAACTACGCTGAACAAAATGGCTATCTCAAATTTTGATTGGATGTGTTTGGGGCAATGATGGGTGTCATGAGGGGGGGGGCTAGTTGCTCACCAGTCACTTTCAACTATTAAAAAAGGCACTAGCCCTTTGAATTTCCAATCGAATGAGCCTATTTTGAAATTTCTACGACAGCGTCTTCTATAAAAACCTTATGTGCCCCCAGGGCATAACTTAAAACCCTTGCCCCGAGGGTTGTGGGGGAGTGTCCTACTCCAAAACATATTTTCTATCTGGAAATTAACTACGCTGAACAAAATGGCTATCTCAAAATTTTGATTGGATGTGTTTGGGGTAATTATGGGTGTGGGGGGGGGGGAAGGGGCTTGTTGCCCTCCAATCACTTTTGACTATTAAAAAGGGCACTAGCCCTTTGAAATTCCTATCGAATGAGCCATTTTTGAAGTTTCTACGAAAACGCCTTTTATAAAACCTTATATGCCCCCAGGGCATAACATAAAACCCTTGCCCCGAGGGTTGCGGGGGAGTGTCCTCCTCAAAAAGATATTTTCTATCTGGAAATCACGCTGAACCAAATGGCTATTTCAAATTTTTATTGGATGTGTTTGGGGGAATTATGGGCGTGGAGGGGGGGGGGGCTAGTTGTTCTCCAGTCACTTTCAACTATTAAAAAAGGGCACTAGCCCTTTGAATTTCCAATTGAATGAACCTATTTTGAAGTTTCTACGACAACGCCTTCTATAAAAACCTTTTATGCCCCCAGGGCATAACTTAAAACCCTTGACCCGAGGGTTGTGGGGGAGTGTCCTCCTCAAAAAGATATTTTCTATCTGGAAATCAACTACGCTGAAGAAAATGGCTATATCAAAATTTTTATTAGATGTGTTTGGGGGAATGATGGGATTCGGGGGGGACTAGTTACCCTCTAATCATTTTCGGCTATTAAACAGAGCACTAGCCACTCCAATTTCCAATCGAATGAGCCCTTTTCAAAGTTTTTACGACAACTCCTTCGATACGAAGTGCCCGGGTATGAAGAAGATGAAATAATACATTGTGCCCACATCGTTTTTTTACTTAGGCAGCGCTATCGCGCTGCCTTTGATTCCGAATAGATAAGATTTATCAAGTTTAGTGCTACCCAGCAAAATTTACGAGCCTGAGAAAATTTGCCGAATTTTTGAAATAGAGGGGAAACACCCCCTAAAATTCAAGGAACCTTAATGAAAATCACACCATCATATTCAGCGTATCAGAAAACTCTACTGTAGAAGTTTCAAGCTCCTATATACAAAAATGTGGAATTTTGCTATTTTTGCCAGAAGACAGATCACGGATGCGTGTTTTTTTTTTTTTTTCTTCAAGCAGTGGTTGAATTGGAATAATAGTCCTAGAAGATTAGAAGAGGGCGCATTTGAAAGGAAATTAAAAGTTCTATTACCCCTTTTAAGTAACCAAACGGATTGGAGGGCAACTGACCAACCTCCCATTTTCCCCCAGAGTTACTTGTTAAAAATTTTGAGATAACCATTTTGGTCAGTATAGTTGAAAGACCAAATATTTATGTCATTAGGTGTAACATAAACCCTTGCAGTCCATGGGGAGAGGCCAGTAAGTCATGAAATTTACCTCTTGTTTGCGTACAGTATTTGTAATTGGGAAGTATACAGAATTTTTTTTAAGGGGGAGGGGGGTTGTGCTTGGGGTGGATTTGTACAGTGAGAGTCTTCCTTGGGGATATTACACTAGGGGGTTGACAGAATTAGGCTACTATACGAAATTTTTGTAATTGTCTTACATTCTCTTTGACAAAATTTTCCCGTGGGAGATGTTCAGGAGGAATTATACGGTGACTGTTTACCGCGTATTTTGATTTTCGGGAAATGAGTTCCAAGGGAGGGGGCATTTCTGGAGTTATCGAGAAACCGATTGGAGATTAAAGTCTTATTCAAATGAAAGAAGGCTAAGGAGAATTTTTCAGCCTGAATCATCCTCAAGCAATTTTATGGGGAGGGGTGGTTTTTAGTGAGGATAGAACTGTCTTGAGGAAGTTTTGACAGGGGGGAGGGTACACTTTACATTGGATGAAATTTTAAAGGATGAATATTCCATGAGCGAAGGGGGTATATTTCATGGAGGGTGAGTGAGATTTACCGGCATTATTTCAAAAAGGATCAGAAATTAAATTTTAAGCAACAAATTTTAGTTTAACTGAAAGTAAGGAGCAATATTAAAACTAAAAAGAACAGAAATTATTCTATATGGGTTGCCCCCTCCTCAATACCCTACATTTTACGCCAAAGTTTGACTATTTGTCCCAGTTTTTTTAAGAACGGCTACTAAAACACGGGGGCGTTTAATTAGAACAGGGAGTTTTTTTTAAAAGTGCCAACAGCTTTAGCGTACAGAGCAAGGTATTGAAGAGGGGGCAACCCTTCATATACTGAATAAATCTGACAAATTTAAAATGTAAATTTGGTTTTAATTTCTTATGCACGGTGAGCCAAATTGGAATGTGCATTAGCTGAAAAACATTCAGAAATTAAATAAAAAAAGTTTTTTTTTAACTGAAAGTAAGGATCGACATTTAAACTTAAAACAAACAGAAATTATTTTGTGTATGAAAACGGTTTTCCCTCCTCAACGTCTCACTTTTTACGCTAAAGTTTGACTCTCTGTCCGAACTCTACTTTTTAAAACAATAAAAACTTTAGTATCAAGAGTGCGGTGTGCTGAGGAGGGGACCACCCCTTTCATATACAGAATAATTTCTGTTCATTTTAAGTTTCAATTTCGTTCCTTACTTTCAGTTAAAAAAACTTGTTTTTTCAATTTAATATCCTTCAGGTCAATATGGATGGACAATTTACTCTCATTGATTTGTAGATATATATTGGGATTAAGTGTAGGCCTATAATTCGTGTGCTGAAGGTTTGAAAGTTCTCCTTTTATTACGAAAATAATTATTTCGAGGACAAATAAAAACTACACTCGTATTTTTTACCGGCACGGTGCCGGGAAGACTAGTGAGCACACCTCAATAGTAATATTTCTACGAGTCCCTTCCTGAAAAATTTGAAAAGTATTAGTTAAGAGGTATTCTGTGGGATATATTTTAACGGGTAAATTTACACATTACAAATTATTATCACCGCCAATAATCATCGGTGGTTTTAACTACCGATGCATTGATACATATGCATTGATAGATACGATGCATTGACAGATTAAATTCAACATAAGAACTAGTGGTTTATGGTGGGCAAAAGCCCCCTTACGTCTAGAACTACTCTAAATATGATGTTGAAAACGAATAAAACTTAAATAGAAAATTGTGTCTTCCAATGAAAGTAGAAAGATGTGCTTAAACTTAGGACAAACGGAAATTATCTAATATATGAGAGGGGATAGCCCCCTTCTCAAAATGCTTGAATTTGTCTTTTAAAAGCTGAAAGCTTGAAAAATATATGCTCAAATATTAGATAATTGTGAAAAAAACTTTTAATTTTTTTTACCAAAATCTTTCAAATAAAAGAGCTCATTTAGTTGTGTTTGTTTTACCAATAAAACTGTCATATCCAACCCTCTTTGATACATTTGGTAAATAAAATATGTATAATTATCGATTGACTATAGTTGTGGCATTGTAAAATGCGTTCAAGAAAGTAATAGTCAAATTTTAGCTTAAGGTACCTCTGCAACAATCATCCTATATTGCACGCCTTTTTATTCCTTGGATATTCTAGTGTCTCTATCTTTGAAAGAGAGCCTGTTTTTATTTTATTATTGCCATGAAAAGAAACAGCATACTGGTGATTCAGTGAAAACTATTTTTTTTTGCAGTAACATTAATAATAATAATAACAAAATCAAGAATTTCAATAAGAAGTGTCAGGTCTATTGCCATCCGATACTCAGAACAATTATTTTACTATTCCACCTATTCGACAACTATTTTATAGTTTACATATTACCTAAATTTAAGAAAGAGCAAGGTTTTCTCAATTTCATCATATGGAACAGGCCATCCAAAGGTTAGAAAGGTTTTCAGTTGATTAATGGTTTTGATCGAGTGGACTTTTGAAGGGACGAAAGGAATTGGAGGGCTCCTCACCATGTATATCTCCGACCAAAACAATACCCAAGGCACCGAGGAGAAACATGATAAATCATGCAAATACCCCATTCAAATATAGTGATTCAAAGACACATTCAAGCTGAACATTTGTATTCGTTCAAATAAAAATTACACCAAGAACGCTAGTCTGTATAATTGGAGCCGCCTAATTTGAGTCCCGCAATTTGAGCCCTCCTTGCCCTAATTCCTCGTCTATTTCCTACATTCTGTGATGAAGCTAATTCAAGCAAAGGTATATCTAGGATACTTTTTGGGGGTGGAGGGGGGTATTTTTCTCAGAGGGGGTTTTACAAGAAAAAAAGTTTTACAAAACACGTCATAATTTATTTATATACATTTTTGTTACTTTTTGAGAGTCGGACAAAAATTTCAAGACTGGGGTTCAAACTCAGTAGGCCCTTCCTCCTAGATGCAGCCTGGAAGTCAAGTCTTCGTTCAGAAGCCTAGAAGGTTGACACATCTTTTTTTGTACTTAGAGATGTAAAAAGTAACTCACCAGCTGCGACATTCATCAGCTGATTCCCCTTTCAGGACTAGGATACACATAGAGCTTAGTCATTTTGTTAGGCCGAATTTAAAATGGCAGAAATAATGACTTGACAAAACTAGTATTATTCAAATGAGTTACCATCGTGATGACTGAAAAACGTGACATAAACATTTTACCGCATAATGATTATTTTATAAACAATGCCAGTATAATAAATGCAGTTTTGCGTGGAGGTTACATTTGAAGGGGATAAAAATGTTAAATTATTAATCATTTTTTTCTGTTTTATTTGGGTTAAATATTTGATTTGAAGGGACCTGTCTTTCCCAGAAATTTTCTTTGGAAGTGTCGTGTCTTTTTTTAGAAGAAAATTACGTAAGATACCAAATATTTCGACAAAATTTGTAAATTATATATGCAAAATAAAAATTATCGTAATAGAAAAACATCAGATAAGTATAAAACACATCTTATTTGCTTTCAGCAAAGGTGAACACTTCAATCAAAGAGAGAGAGAGAGAGAGAGAGAGAGAGAGAGAGAGAGAGAGAGAGAGAGAGAGAGAGGAGAGAGAGGATGAGAACTTGACAGAGCGGAAGAGAGAGAGAAAGAGGGAAGGGGTAAACCTAGAGAACGGGGAGAGACAGAAACAACTTATTTGTTTTAAAAAACTTCAAAGTAACAGTTTCGTTTTCAAAACTGGTTAAAAATTCAAAGAATTTTACCAGGTTCCCATAATTTAATAACCATCATTTTTCCATACTGCAACTCATAATAGATTTTGGGAAGTTTAGGGGGAAAGTGAAATTACAGAGCTAATTGACGAGGGAAAAGTTTGCAGAAATAGAAAGGGGTTTTAACTTTCACTATGAAAACTCAAATCCATAAAATATGGTTGGTATGCTTCGGCTTCAGACTCCAAACTAGAACAAAGACTGGGAGAACAAAGACTAGAACGAAGACTATATATATATATATATATAATATATATATATATATATATATATATATATATATATATATATATATATATATATAATATATATATATATATATATATATATATATATATATTATATATATATATGATATATATATATATATATATATATATATATATATATATATATATATATATATATATATATATATATATATATATATATATATATATATATATATATATATATATATATATACTGTTAAAATACTAGCTCAAAAGTATCCACAGGTTGGGGTACGAGGCTCCCTCCCCCAACATTTTGATGGACTCGTAAAAACGCAAAAAAATACTGTTGTAAAGTGTATGTTATGGTATTCGGGTGGTGTAGTCGTAGATGCCTTTATTCTCCCTTTACAGGGGAGATAAACTCTGGCCCTAAGGTAATTAAACTTTGGTAGCGTGCCTTAGGCTATGACCGAACTAATGAGGCGTACCAACTGGGTATGTTCGAGGGGCTAAATGTAGATCGTAGAGAGGTTGGCTATAATGCAATACTTTTATTCAATTAACATAGAATAATACTAGGTATATATTTTCTACTGGGACTGGCTGTCCCAAGTAGACCACAAGTCTCGGAAAACTAAAATAACATATAATAGAATACTTAGACACTTACAATGATCCGACAAGATTCCAAGGTATTTCTAAAAACAACGGACCAGAGGTCAGTCCGGCATAAAGTTAGTATCAGTCTAAATCTGCCCCTTCCCATAAAATGTATCTTTTATACGTTTTCTATCAACCAAACCTTCCTTACCCTCAATGGGTTTCCTTAGGGTCATGTTTCTGGTCCAATATAGGCCATGTTCCTTTTTCGTCGAAGGATTTCAATTTGAAATTCATCCTTGTTTCTCTTTTTCTTTGTCTCTAGGACTGAAAAATACTCTTTTTTACCCTTCTTCATATGCATCTTCCGTTTTAACTTGACCCTAAGCGGCTTAAGCATTATACTATTGGTTCTGCTTAAAATAGATTTCAAGTTATATTAGAAAAGTTTGTGAATTATTTGAGTTTTAAATTTAATTCCCATTAATAATTTAATTTATCTGTGTGATGTGGTTGATATACCGCTTATTTTTCGTCTTAGAAATGCCTTGGGTAAATTACACATAACATTTTTGATTTTTTTAATTTTCACATATTTTTCCAGCACAAAGCATTTTCACATGTTTCAATAACATAAGCCATTTGGGCTATGTAGCACATTCTCTAGGCCTAGATTAAGTTCTGATTTTATCTCACTTTCTGATGAACTTGTAGCAGTAAAGTCTGTAATACTCCTATAGTTTCCAAATATCAGTTGATCAAGTATGGTTCGGTTTCTGATGGTATGAGATGATAGTATCAGGATACCTTTGAAGTGGCTTCAAATTTGTTATTTCCAAAAATGTGTCAAAATATGATTGAAAAAAAATGGATCCGAAAGGATGTTACGAAAAATTTGATTTCCAAAAAAAAGCTAAGGCTGTGTCTAAAATAAATATTCACATTAGTATACACATAAAGCATAATTTGTTACCTATTTATAGTAAAAATAAACACTCAAAATTTGTATATATCACTGCATTCTTTTTTTTAACGAAAGTTAATTACTTTTAATTACTTTCTCCTGTTTTTACTCTTAATATATAATTATTAATCACTGAGCAGATTGTTTCACAATAAAAATATATTTTATACGTTGACTCGATGTCAAACATTTATAAATTGTATTAAACAACTAGTTAAAACTTAAAGAAAATAGTTAAATATTATTAATAGAAAATAAAATATATAGTATATATATATATATATATATATATATATATATATATATATATATATATATATATATATATATATATATATATATATATATATATATATATATATATAATATATATATATATATATATACAAGTATTGTGTAATAACTTACACAAGTATTTAAGTCGCAAAACTAGATATGTTATTATACTACTGGTTAAAACTTAAAGCATTTTAAAAAAAATAAATCATGGTATAAACTAGCATTGGAATTAATTTCAATTAGTGTTTTATGAATTGCTTATGAAGCATTAATGTAGAATACTTCTTAAATGATATAAAAACAAAAACACAAATACTCAAAATATTAATTCACTATATTTACATGGATAGTTTAGGTTATATATATATATATATATATATATATATATATATATATATATATATATATATATATATATATATATATATATATAATATATATATATATATATATATATATATATATATATATATATAACAGAAGTTATGTTGATACATAACTTAATTGTTAAAAACAAATAAAATTATGTACTCTAATAATTTATTTAATCACTGCAATATTTATTTTTTGTACAATTTTTAAATAAGTTCGTCAAGACTTTTATATGATAAGTCCTAACTGCAATTAAAATATTTACAAAACAAAAGCAACTCCAACAAATAGATTTATGCATTATAACTGATAACTGTGATTAGCCTCTATATAAGGGCTTGGAAATAGTTCATATAACATGACTTTGCTATTTAAATTTCTATAATTTTTTTTTTTTTTACGATAACAATTCCATATTTATAAAAGTTTTCAAAATACATTTATAATTGTATATATTTTCCCAATTATATTAATACAAATTTATATATATTTTCCGTATACGACTATATATATTTCTTATCTTTGTTTTACCACTTTGGTTCTATTTCGAACCCACTGCTTTCATTAACTGTCATTAGCTTACTATATGCCTGTTTGTTTATTCAGACTTTTGAGCTTTTCAATTATTTTCGAATTTCTAGGTACTTGAGACAGTTTTATATCGTTTTTGTCTGTAATCTCTCTTTTTTCAGCTTTAATTTCCTTTTGAGATAAGGCTCCATTTACAGCTTAGATCTGATAAGCTAAAAATTTTTGCTGTTCACTTTATACCTGTTAGCCATTATCAATTGACTCGTGCCTGCACTCTGAAGGTTTGCTTACCAGGACTGCCTTCTGATAACTCTTTATAATGTTTCCAGGTCCTCTTGTCATCAGCTACAGCTAAAAGGACTATTATGAACCTGCACACACAAGAATTAATTGATTTGTGACCACAATTTTCTCTTGGGCTATTCTTTTTATTAAACAAAGTGGCACCTCTGCAGAAAAAACCTTGCCTTCATGGCACACAGTAATTTATTTTTAGACATACAAGTGACAATGACTATTTTCACTTTACTTCCAACTTTTAGTGGTCTTGTCTTAGGTTTCGACTTCAACTTTGGTTGTTATGGCTATTAGGTGTCTTACTTTTAATTTTCTATGCCATGCTAGTCTTTTTTTTTTTAAAACGACTCCCACATAAAAGAGCAAAAAAATTTTTTTTTCCTGTCCACTTGGAGCATTGCTCCAATCTTTCTATTAATCTCGGCCCGCGTTAACCACTGTAACAGTGGCTCCGTAGTATTAATGCTACTTATTTTGTACTTATTTAGTACAATTTTCATAATAGTTTCGTCCGGCAAGTTCAATAAGTGCGTATAACAGAGTTTAACTGACTCCATTCAGTTTCTTTTCCTTTTCATTTCGTCTGGCTATATTTTCAATTTGAACCCTTCTCTTTTTTTTTGGATTCGTTATTTCAATGGAGCCTAAGGTTTTTTTTTCAAGTGTTTTTCCGCTTTTTCAGTAAAATAGGTCTTTTTCTAAGCCTATATTTATATGTTTCACGTATTTTTCAAAACCCTCAACAAGTTTTTATGCTGATTGCCCTTCTATGGTCAAATTCATTATCTCCATATTTTTAAGAGGTGGGGGGAGTGTCTAATTTTTGCAACCTGTATTTTTTGAAATTATTTAAATTTTTTCTTCCGAAAGTTTTTGTGTTAGAAAAGTACTGTAGTTTTTCAGCTAATTTTTTTAGAACACTTTTAATTAAGTTTTGTCCCAACGTTTGCTAGTTATCATTTCTTCCTTAAAATGCAATTTTTACGATATACTGGTTGCCAATTTTATCCCAGCTTTAATTGCTATTTTATTTGCCAAAGAAAGAGAGACAATAATTCCGTTGCAAGGCTAAATAACTTTGAATTCGGTGCTCATTATCTGTGGTTTATTGGTAAGCTTGAATCTGGGAGAATTACAAGAATGAATTTCTGTTCATTACTGCGAGTTTTTCTTTTGTTGTGTAATGCTATATTTTATTTTCAAAGAAAAAGTGGATACTGTTTAGTCTGTGCTAGGGTTCAACGGATTAGGATTTGGGTGTTTGGGTTGGCACAGGTGAAAACCAATTGTTTAAACTAGGATCCTCCTGTGCCAGTTCGTTTTCTCAGATCCAATACATCGCTAGAGTTAAAATTATTACCTTGAACTACTGTGGTTTGCTTGTGACGATGAGATTTATTGGTTATTTTTAATGGATTTGTCGTTGGCTTTTACCTCCTGGTAAGTTTTTTTTATGTTATAATTTAATTTTATATCGCTTTTCGTATCTTTTACCTAGCACTCGTTTTGCTTTCTAAGCTTATTCTAAGTTTTGCTTAAACCTTTATAGCGCTTCTTTAAAATTTGTTTTTTTCTTTTTACCATTTGTAACTAATATAAAAATATTATATTAGACTATAACTAATTATAATAAGACTACAGCTAGCTTGTACATGTAGTCGACTTAATGTAAACTCTTGCTGCCTTTCCCTATTATTGTTTATTTTAATTTCTGTCAAAACAATTTTTTTCAAATTCGACTGAAAGTGCCACCTCAGAGAGTCAAAGGTCAGTAGATGCTTCGCATTTACTTAACAACGAGAGACCAGCAGTGATTGAGCTCAACTCCAAATTTGCTAGCTTCCAATGACCCTATTTCAGTAGACTAACCTCCTTGTTTTTTTTTTTTTTTTTTTTTTTTTTTTTTTTTTTTTTTTTTTTTTTTAATTGTCCCTCAATTATCCCCCCAAAATTTTTTTTTCAATATGCATATCAAAAGAATTGTCTTTTAATACTGATTCTAAATTTATAGCGTTTAGTAAGATTACCTTAACCCGTATAAAGTTAGGAATTTGAACGTTAATTATTGTAATATAAACTGTAACATCCTGTGTAATTGTTTCCGTAATATTATTTCTATTTAGTTCCTGGATACAATCTACTTGTAGGCTAATTTGAATATAAGGGACTATTGGCTTCACTCTATTTGATTTCTACTATCAGACCTTGTTTTATCTGATATACACTCTATTTGATATTCGACTAAACTCTACTGATTTATAATCAGACTAGACTTGAGGAGGATTCGTCATTGAGTAACCGTAAGAGCGGACCAGAATTATCAATATTAGCTATCCCATAAGGATGCCTTGCCTTATCCGTTTGTCCTAATGTGGGCTTACATTCTATGTAAACAAGCATAACAGTTTTCATACACTGGCTCGTTTTACACATACATGGCTCAAAAGCAGCCATGGTCTAAAATTCAAATTTGAACTTTTTTCGGACGCATTTTTTGCGGCTAATTCAGAATTTGAACTTTTTCTAAAACCATTATTCAAATGAAGGTCCTCTGTTTAGGTAAAGGAAAACCTTTTTAAGACCTATCCCCATGCCTCCATTTTCTGTGATTAACGGTTTCTTTCATCGAATTTCCTGCCTTATGCAGACTTCCCATCACAGCTGGGTAACAATTATTTTTTTTTTGCTTCCTTTGGTGACTTTTTACTAAGGCTTCCACATTTGTTTTCTTACTTATAAGGTTAGTTTTCTCGTTTTTTTTCATCCCTTTCCTCAAGTACTTTAATTGTCTTCCTTCCTTCCCTTTTTTTCATCTCTTTTCCTTCCCTTTGCTTGTGAACTACAAAACTAACCTAGTATTTGTTAGCTTTAACAAAGGTAATTCTATTGCTTATTACGTCGTAAAATGCCATATTTTCGAAGCTTCTCTACTCCTAAAACGCTCGGAAATGGCAGCTTCTAACCTATAATTGTTCAGACCACAATTTATGTGCTTCCTTTGCTCAATTGTAGCAGTGTTATCCTTGAACAATAAGTCTATAGCCTGTACCTGTAGTAAGGCTGAATTAGGACCCTATTTGCTACTATTAGGCCTAAAATTCTTCTGTTTCTACCAACGTTTCATCGGTCCAGCTAGATTTTTTTTTTCTTTATGTATTATCTTTTATTTTATTCTTTTAATTCACGGTAAAAATACTTTCTTATTTTGTGATATACGGCAACTACTACATTGCATTTATTACTAACACTAAAAAAAACTACTAGTTATACACTTACTTCTACTTGCTAAAAACTAAATACTGTATTTTTTTTCTATTTTACAATCCTTGATTGAGTCTTTTTTCCATTTTATCTATTGTACCCAAATTTTTGAGGAGATACAAATCTATTTCTAATAGCCAAAGCTTTGCTCGAAGTTTTGCTAATTCGAGCGCCGCTAAAAGCGAAGTACATTTACTTTCCCCCTCTAATACGGTCATTTCGATTTTTTGTGTATTTTGCAACCTTATTTAGTCTCCTCGACCCAGTTTTTTCCAACGGCCACCAGTTGTTGTAAAGTGTATTCTATTGTATTTGAGGTGATGTTGTTGTAGATGCCTTTATTCTCCCTTTACAGGGGAGATAAACTCTGGCCCTAAGGTAATTAAACTTTGGTAGCGTGCCTTAGGCTATGACCGAACTAATGAGCGTACCAACTGGTATGTTCGAGGGGCTAAAGGTAGATCGTAGAGAGTTTGGCTATGATACAATACTTTTATTCAATTAACATATAATAATGTATATATTTTCTACTGGGACTGGCTGTCCCAAGTAGACCAAAAGTCTCGGAAAACTGCAATAACATATAATAGAATACTTAGACACTTACTATGATCCGACAAGATTCCAAGGTATTTCTAAAAACAACGGACCAGAGGTCAGTCCGGCATAAAGTTAGTATCAGTCTAATTCTGCCCCTTCCCATAAAATGTATCTTTTATACATTTTTATCAACCACACTTTCCTTTAACCAACCGACGCAATAGCTAGGAAGTGGTATTTCTCAATTTCCCGTTAAGCAGAAACTTGGCAGCATATATTCCTTATCTTGATAAAAAGTGGTATTTCTAAACTTGTATTGCGTCTTAATATGTTTTTACTAAATTCATAATTAACCAAATTAGAAAGTTTTACCACAATACGGTACATATAAACATGTTTTGATGCTTTTTTTAAAAGTTTTTAAAACCATCCTACTCACCCCACCCCTCCAAAAAAAACCCTGGATGTGACCTTGACTACCATCCATTCCTTTACGTTTTTAATTTTTAAAAAGTATTTAGTTTCCAAGTAATCGCCACACTGATTTAGTTCTTTTGAATCAAAATCGTGCTAACAATCCACAATTTATTGTTTTTATTCTTTATTTAACCTAGTTGAAAGAAATCTGAATGTCTTGAAAAACAACATTTACCGAAGTGGAATTAAAAAAAAATTTAAACATGTGGGACCTTTTATATCATTTTTAAAATTAAGAGAAATTTTTGTCTAATGTCAAATATAATTGACAGTGTAAAAGGTCTCCAAGGAAAAATTTCCCGAAGAGATTACAGGAAAAGTCTTGATTTCCTTCTTTGAGAGAGGCCTTTCCTTAGCCTCTCTCAAATCCTGAAATATATAAGGCTTTTCCTTTATCTTTGAAGTCATGTCAAAATAAAACGCTAGTTCTTTTGGAAGCTTATGGGATTTCTTTCATAGGTTTTTATTCCCTTTTTTATTGTTCTTGGCGAAAATGTGATAGATTATTCATAAGTTATTATGAGTCAAATATAATTAATCCTCCCCCAAAAATACGAGGTGACAATTTAAACTTAAAAGTTGATAAAGAGATTTCAATTAGGACACTAATTTTTTTTTTAATCTCGCACAATGAAGATCTGTAATATATATTCGATAGACGGGCATAATGGACTTAACTTAGCGTAATGGGGCTAGGACCTTCCCGAGAAGTGCCAGTTCAAAAAGACAGTAAAACTGTAAATTATTTCAAAATGTATAGGAACATAATGTGTACAATCGTTTCAAAAAGATACTGAAACCTGAAATTTGCAATTGATCGGGCAATTTGCAATTGATAGTTTTCAATTTATACGACCTTCCGTTCTGTGTGATAACCAGTGTCGTATCTAAGATTTTCGTTTAGGGGAAGGATTTTTTCAAAAAAATTAAAAACGCGCCAAAAATGTGTATTTATGCATCTTTATTGCATTATTACGAGTCTGACAAACATTTCAGGGAAGGGGAAGTTCAAACCCCCTAGCCCCTTCCCAGGATACGGTGTTATTGATAATTGTTGCGCTGAATAACAAACCAATGACAAACTGGAGACAAACCGCTCGTAAATAAGTTTAGACTTCATTTGTATATTCTTCAATATATTTAAATAAACATTTCTAACTTCATCCTAAGGCTAGAAAAATTTCACATACATTAAAAGCCCTTATCTAGGATAAGAAATAACCCGGACAGAATTCCTAAATAGACAATAATTTTTAAACCTTCCCTTAGGAATGGGATGTCATTCAAATGCTATTCAGAACAGGGGCGGATCCAGGATTTTTTAGGGGGGGGGGGCTGCAAAACAGGTTAATCCGATAAACTTTAGCTAGGAGCAAGTTTAATTAACTCAAACTTGCGGTAATTAGGTAAATTACACTACTTTAAACTACGTTAGGGCGGGAGCCCCCTTGCCCCACCTGGATCCACCACTGATTCAGAAGTAAGACTTATCTAATTAAAAAAATAGAAGATAATAGAGTATTTACTGGCAAAAAAATCACAAGCCTGATCTTAGGTTTCCTATCATGATTGCAAGATTTTTATCACAGTTGAAAAAAGAAAACACACCCTGATTTTATAGATTACCTTTTTGATATTTTCATTGAAAAAAATTGTACCCCCCCCCCCCTATATATTAAAAAATTTGCTATTTTTTTACCTTCATTTGGAAATTGTAAAAAAATCCTTGCCCCACACCCCCCTTCATTTTCATGAATTAGTGTCCCTGACAAGACAGTGCTTAAATCAATTGCTAAATTTAACACACGTTTTGCTTTGCCCTGTGAAGAAGTTGTAAGAGTGTGAATAAATGCAGGAAATATGCTGTAGTTAAAAAAAAGAAAAGATTAATTTCATACTTCCGTTTTAAGAAGTGTTTTAATTCTTTCGGCTTATTTTTGCGTCAAGAATCTGATTCCCGCGATTTAAACATGCTTTGAAACCCATTATTCTCATATCTATTGATGTGTCATATTTTGAGCAAGTTTAAGGAACACAAAACCTGATTGGCTCTTTTGTGCCAAATTTAGAGCCAGTAAAAAGATAGAAATACTTTCTCGTCACAATGGTGTTTTTGCAAGTAAACTCTCTGTTCACCCCATCGTTAAAATAAAAAAAAGTTTGTGTTGATTGCCGTCAGAGATTCAAAATGACATACAACCATTTTATAATCTGCTCAATGGCATTGACTTTGAAAGTGCAATTTTCCATATTTTAATTTTTCCCAAGCCTCATCAGAAAGAACGAAGGATCATGAAAGTCAGGGGGGGGGCTTCATAGATACTTGTTTGGTATTTTGGATTTATAATTATAAAAACACTTCAGTGGTCACAGTGAGGGAATTGTGCTCGATACATCCTACCCCTTTTTTCTTCATCAGCTTCCTATTTTGTATTCTGAAGCTAATGAAAGCTTTCGTTTAGTAGCCTAGAAGATCGATCACATTTTTTGACATTTAAAAGATGGAAAAGGTAACCAAGCAGCTGCGACGATCATCAGTTAGTTCCTCTTTGGGGACTAGGATATACGTAACGTTCAGTCATCTCATAAGGATGAATTTGAAATGGCAGGGGCGATGAGTGACCAAAACTAGTAATTATTCATCGGGGAATGAAAAACCACCGTGGGGACTAGAAAACCTGACATGAACACTAGTGGTAATATTTACTGCTCTAAGAGTGAACCTCTGTGTTTTAAGTATTCAAGATAACAACAACATAGCCTTATGTAGAGTTATATCCAAGGAAAATAATCTCATCTATCGTATCTTATAATTATTTTTTATTTGATTTTTTGGCTCAAACACTTGATCTAAAAGAAGACCCCAAAAATAACTTTTGAATTTGAGACAAAAAATTTGGAGTAAAAATTCCATGAAACCATGTTCACATTTTCAAAAAAAAAAAAAAATCTCCATTCAGCTTTCTATTCTTATGGTCACAGTGCATAGTCATGGCATATTTATTTCTAAAACATTATGCAGTCTATACGACATAAGCTGTTTAGTATCGTTCACCAACAAGCATTGTTTTTAATTTTTATTTCCATTAAAAAACAAAAAAAAAAACAAGTTTTTTTCTACTTAAAGTAAGGAGCAATATTAAAACCTAAAACGCAGAAAAATTATTTCGTACAAGAGGGAGGTTACCCCTTCTTCAACTCCTTTCCATTTACGCAAAGCTTTGACTTTTGTCAAAATTCTTTGAGAACAGCTGCTGAAAGACAAGGGTCATTGAATTGGAGCAACAAGCTTTTTATAGCACTAAAAAACTTTAGCGTAACAATCAAGAGATCGAGGAGATGTAGCCCTCCTCACATATGGAATAATTTCTGTTTATTTTAAGGTTTAATGCTGCTACGTACTTTCATCTGAAAAAACTTGTTTTATTTTTAATTTCTGATCCTATTTTTTAAATCCTACCGAGAAATACCCCTCCATGGAAAATGTCTCCCCTTAAAGCTCCCCCCAATTGAAAAATTCTCCAGCAAAAAATTCTCCCCCGGAAAATTTCGTATAACCCACCCCCCGCAAAAATTCCACCCATAAGATCTCCTTGTCGCTGAAAATTTTACCCTGTAAAATATTCCCTGAACAATTCGTCTGAGTATTATCTCCACATTTAAAATTGAGCTGCGAAGGAAGTAAGCCAAAAAAAAAAAAAAGAATTCTGTAGGTCTATTTAAATTACTGAAAATTCCTCCTTCTATCAATTCCCTTGGAAGATTCCCTTAAAAATCTCTTCCCTATGGAAAATTCTTTTCGTAAGAAACCCCCCACCCCACCACAGAAAATCCCAATCGTAAAATGTTCCTATATTTCTCAGTAAAAAATACTATATGTAAACAAAGGACCGATTGCAAAGCTTAAAGCCTTTTCTCCAGGGGCTGTAAGGGATCATGTGATCCGTGGAGGCGTAGTTGTTGGATCTTATAACTACCCCCCCCCCACCCCCCCTCCACCACGGAACCGAACTTACAACCCTTGCCCCTGGACTCTAGGGGGTTGTGTCAACCCCGTAGGCCTTTTTTATATAATTTTTGGATTATTTGGACAAAAAAAACTATCTAAAAATTTTAATCTGACGTATTTCGTGCAAAGAGGTGTGGGAGGGGGCTAGTAGCCCTCCGATCACTTTTGACTCTTAAAAAGGGCACTAGAACTTTTGATTTCCAATCGAATGAAAGCTCTGCGAAGTTTATATCACTCCCCGTTCTGTAAGAACCTTTTATGTCTCCGGGACATAGCTTACGACCCTTGCCCCTAGGCTTTGGGGGGTTATGTCAACCCCGGAGACCTTTGTTACATGATCTTTGGACTATTTGGACAAAAATGCTATCTCAAATTTTTACTGGATGCATTTGAGGAAAAGAGGCATGGGGAGGGGCTAGTCGCTCTCCGATCAGTTTTGACTCTTAAAAAGGGCAATAGAACATCCGATTTCCATTCGAATGAACCCCCTTCAAAGTTTACACAACAACCAATTCCATAAGAACGTGATGAATTAATAATGAGCAATTAACACAAATTATGGGGGGGGGGGGTCTGGTTGGCCTCCAGTCACTTTTGACTCTTAAAAAGAAATGCTAATTTCCAATCAAATGAACTCCATCAGAAATTCTTACGACAACTCGTTCTATACGAAGTGCTGTGGTCAGGAAAAAAAAAACTAATTTGTGCTCTCTTTCCTCTTTACTCAAGCAGCACTATTGTTATATATTATATTTTATAACTAAAATTTTTGCTATTGTTATATATATATATATATATATATATATATATATATATATATATATATATATATATATATATATATATATATATATATATATATATATATATATATATATATATATATATATATATATATATATATATATATATATATATATATATATATATATATATATATATATATATATATATATATATATATATATATATATATACAGTCGCGCTAACTAAGTAAAGAACTATGTTGGCACAATGTATTATTTATTTTTTTTGTATTTTTTTTTTGTTTTTGGTTTTTCCATACCAGGGCTCTTCGTATCGAAGGAGTTGTCGTAGAAACTTTGAAAAGGGCTCATTCGATTGAAAATTGGAGTGGGTAGTGCCCTTTTTAATAGTCGAAAGTGATTGTAGGGCAACTGACCCCCCCCCCACACACACCCATCATTCCCCCAAACACATCCAATAAAAATTTTGAGATAGTCAGTCATTTTGCTCAGCGTAGTTGATTTCCAGATAGAAAATATATTTTTGACGAGGACACTCCCCGAAAACCCTCAGGGCGAAGGTTTTAAGTTATGCCCTATATAAGAACGATGTTGGCACAATTTATTATTTATTATTATTTTTCCTTTAGAGCAGGGCACTTCGTATCGAAGAAGTTATCGTAGAAACTTCGAAAAGGGCTAATTCAATTGGAAATTGGAGTGGCTTGTGCCCTTTTCAATAGTCGAAATTGATTGAAGGGCGATTAACACCCCTTCCACGCCCACCATTTCCCGAAACACTTCCAATCAAATTTTGTGATACCCATTTTATTCATCGTAGTTGATTTCCAGATAGAAATTGTGTTTTTGAGGAGGACACTCCCTCACAGCCCTCAGGGCAAGTGCTGTAAGCTATGCCCTGGGGGCATATAAGGTTAATATAGAAGGGGTTGTCGTAGAAAACTTCAATAAAGGCTCCTTCAATTGGAAATTCAAAGGGTTAGTGCCCTTTTTAATAGTTGAGAGTGATCGGAGGGCAACTAACCCCCCTCTCACGCCCACTTTCCCCAAACACATCCAATCAAAATTTTTTAGATAGCCATTTTATTCAACGTAGTTTTAAGTTCTGGAAATTAGGTCTTTGAGGATGACATCCCCCCCCCCCACAACCCTCAGGGCAAGGGTTGTAAGTCATTCCCTGGGGGCATATAAGGTTTTTTATAGAAAACGTTGTCTTAGAAACTTCAAAAAGCACTCATTCGATTGGAAATTGAAATGGCTAATGCCCTTTTTAATAGTCGAAAGTGATTGGAAGGCAACTAACACCCCTTCCAGGCCCACTATTTTCCCAAAACATACAATAAACATTTTGAGATAGCCAATTTGTCCCACGACGTTCAAAGTTCAGAAAATTATACCTTTGAGCAGGACAGTCCCCCCAAAATCTTAAAGGCAAGGGTTATTAGTTATGCCCTGGGGGCATATAAGGTTTTTTTTATTGAAATATTTGTCGTAGAAACTTGAAAAATGGCTTATTCGATTTGAAATTCAAAGGGCTAGTGCCCTTTTTAAAAGTCGAAAGTGATTTGTGGGCAACTACCCCCCCCCCCCCCCTGTCACGCCCACCGTTTCCCCAAACACATCCAATCAAAATTTTTAGATAGGCATTTCATTCAACTTAGTCGAAAGTTTTCGAAATTAGGTCTTTGAGGATGACAACCCCCCTCCCAGCCCTCAGGAAAAGGGTTGTACTTCATGCCCTGGGGGCATATAAGGTTTATATAAAAAGCGTTGTCGTAGAAACTCCAAAAGGGCTCATTCAATTGGAAATTGAAAGAGCTAGTGCCTTTTTTAATAGTTGAAAGTGATTGAAGAGTTGACTAACGCCCCTCTCACACCCACCATTTTCCCAAATACATCCAATCAAAATTTTGAGATATCCATTTTGTTCAACGTAGTTGAGAGTTCTGTAAATTTGGTGTTTTAGGATGATAACCCCCTCAGGGCCGTCAGTGCAAGGGTTGTAAGTTATGCCTTGGGGGCATATAAGGTTTATATAGAAATTTTTTGTAAAAATCATTCTTAAGTAAAGAACGATGTTGGCACAATGTATTATTTTTTTTGTTTATTTGTTTTTTTTTCATACCAGGGCACTTCGTATCGAAGGAGTTGTCGTAGAAACTTCAAAAAGGACTCATTCGAGTGCCCTTTTTAATAGTCGAAGGTAATTGGAGGGCAACTAACCCCCCACGCCCATAATTCCTCCAAAATATCTAATCACAATTTTGAGATAGCCCTTTTGTTCAGCGTAGTTGATTTCCAGATAGAAAATATGTTTTTGAGGAGGATACTGCCTCAAAGCCCACAGGGCAAGGGTTTTAAGTTATGCCCTGGGGGCACATAAGAATGATGCTGGCACAATATATTATTTATTAATTTTTTCCTTTAGAGCATGGCACTTTGTATCAAAGAAATTGTCATAGAAACTTGGAAAGGGCTCATTCAATTAGAAATTGGAGTGGCTTGTGCCCTTTTAATAGTCAAAAGTGATTGGAAGGCGACTGTCACCCCTTCCACGCCAATCATTTCCCGAAACACATCCAATCAAAATTTTGAGATAGCCAGTTTGTTCAGCGTAGTTGATTTCAAGAGAGAAATTATGTTTTAAGGAGGACAGTCCTCCACAGCCCTCAGGGTAAGGGTTATAAGTTATGCAATGGGGGCATATAAAGTTTTTTTATAGAAGGCCTTGTCGTAGAAATTTCAAAAAAGGCTCATTCGATTGGAAATTTGAAGGGCTAGTGCCCTTTTTAACAGACGATAGGGATTGGAAGGCAACTACCCCCCCCTCTCACGCCCACCTTTTCCCCAAACACACGAGCATCAACTTTTTTCATTAATACTAACATAATTTTACTTAACACACTCAAATTTCTAGTAGAAATAACTCTTTTTGTCAGTGATAACACGTTTTCTGTTAGAAATAGCAAGTCTTCTGTCAAATATATCAAATTTTCTTAGAAGTAACTATTTTTTTGATCGTGAAAACAACTTTTCTGTCAGAGGTAGAAAGTTTTCCTTAACACTAACAAATATTCTCTTTCGAAGTAACAACATTCTTCCTTAATACTAACAAACTTTTACTTAACACTAACAGATTTTCTCTTCGAAGCATAACTTTTCCTTAATACTAACAAACTTTTACGTAACACTAACAGATTTTCTCTTCGAAGTAACATTTTTCGCCACTGATACCAAGTTTTTCACCGAAGATACCAAATTTCTCTTAGAAGTAACAATTTTTCGGTAATGATGACAACTTTTTTTGATAGAAGTAACAAACTTTTTGTCAAACTTACACAATTTTTTCGTAGATGTAACAATTTTTTCGTTTATGATAACAAGTTTTCTTCCAGAAGTAGCATGTTTTCCTTAACTTTTAGCAAATTTTCCCTTCGAAGTATCAACGTTTTTCCTGAAAACTACCACACTTTTACTTAACACACTCAAATTTCTTTTCGAAGTGATATTTTTCGTCAGCGATAATACGTTTTCTGTTCGAACTAGCACGTTTTCTGTCAAAGATACAAATTTTTCTTAGAAGTAAAAATGTTTTGATTGTAATAACAACTTTTCTGTCAGAGGTAGCAAGTTTTCCTTAACACTAACAAATTATTTCATCGAAGTAACAAACATTCTTCCTTAATACTAACAAACTTATACTTAACACTAACAGATTTGAACTTCGAAGCAAAAACTTTTTTTCCTTAATACTAACATGCTTTTACTTAACACACTCAAATTTCTCTTAGAAATAACATTTTTTGTGAGTGATAACACGTTTTCTGTTCGAACTATTTTTTAATAGCACCAAGCACTAATTGTTCTAATAGCACTAAGTTTTTCTACGTTTAAGTTAGTTTAATCTAACTTAGGATGCCATGTGGTATCTTTTACAGAAAACTTGCTAGTTCAAGCAAAAACGTGTTAACACTTATGAAAAGTGTTACTTCTAACAGAAATTGAGTGTTCAAGCAAAAGTTTGTTAGTATTAAAGAAAAAACAATTGATACTTGGAAGGGAAAATTTGTTAGTTTTAAGTAGAATTTGCTACTTCTGGCCAAAAACTTGTTATCATAAGGAAAAATTGTTACTTCTAAGAGAAATTTGGTATCTTTGGCGGAAAACTTGCTAGTTCAAGCAGAAAACGTGTTATCAGTGACGAAAAATGTTACTTCGAAAAGAAAAACGGTTAGTGTTAAGTAAAAATTTGTTAGTATTAAGGAAAAAAGTTGATGCTTCGAAGAGAAAATCCGTTAGTGTTAAGTAAAAGTTTGTTAGTATTAAGGAAGAAGGTTGTCACTTCGAAGAGAAGATTTGTTAGTGTTAATGAAAACTTGCTACTTCTGACAGAAAAGTTGTTATCATAATCCAAATAAATGTTACTTCTAAGAAAAATTTGGTATCTTTGACAGAAAACTTGCTATTTCAAAATGTTGTTACTTCGAAGAGAAGATCGTTAGTGTTAAGGAAACTTGTTACTTCTGATAGAAAAGTTGTTATCATAATCCAAATAAATGTTACTTCTAAGAAAAATTTGGTATCTTTGACAGAAAACTTGCTACTTCAAAATGTTGTTACTTCTAAGAAAAATCTTCTAGTGTTAAATCTAAGTTTGTTAGTTTTAAGCAAAAAGTTGAGGCTTCAAAGAAAATCTCTTAGTGTTAAGTAAAAGTTTGTTAGTGATTATGGAAGAATGTTGTTACTTCGAAAGAGAAGATTTGTTAGTGTAAAGGAAAACTTGCTACTTCTGACAGAAAAGTTGTTATCACGATCAAAAAATTGTTACTTCTAACAAAAAATTTGGTATCTTTGACAGAAAACTTGCTAATTCAAACAGAAAACGTCTTATCACTGACGAAAAATGTTATTTCTAAGATGAATTTGAGTGTGTTAAGTAAAAGTATGTTAGTATTAAGGAAAAAAAGTTGATGCTTCGAAGAGAAAATCTGTTAGTGTTAAGTAAAATTTGTTAGTATTAAGCAAGAATATTGTTACTTCGATGAGACAATTTGTTAGCATTAAGGAAAACTTGCTACTTCTGACGGAAAAGTTGTTATCACAATCAAAATTTTTACTTCTAAGAAAAAATTGGCATCTTTGACAGAAAACTTGCTAGTTCGAACAATAAACGTGTTATCACTGACAAAAAATATTATTTTCTAAGAGAAATTTGAGTGTGTTAAGTAAAAGAGTGTTAGTTTTAAGGAAAAGACTTGATGCTTCGAAGGGAAAATTTGTTAGTGTTAAGGAAAACTTGCTACTTCTGGCAGAAAACTTTTTATCATAACGAAAAAATTGTTCCTTCTAAGAAAAATTGTGTATGTCTGACATAAAGTTTGTTACTTCTAGCAGATAAGTTCTCATCATAACGAAAAATTGTTACTTCTAAGAAAAATTTCGTATCTTTAGTGGAAAACTTGCTAGTTCAAGCAGAAGACGTATTATCAGTGACAAAAAATGTTACTTCTAAGAGAAAATCTTTTAGTGTTAAATAAAAGTTTGTTAGAATTAAGGAAAAAGTTGAGGCTTCAAAGAAAATCTGTTAGTGTTAAGTAAAAGTTTATTAGTGATAAGGAAGAATGTTGTTACTACGAAAGAGAAGATTTGTTATTGTTAAGGAAAACTTGTTACTTTTGACAGAAAAGTTATTATCACGATCAAAAAATTGTTACTTCTAAAAAAAAATTTGGTATCTTTGACAGAAAACTTGCTAGTTCAAACAAAAAAACGTCTTATCACTGACGAAAAATGTTATTTCTAAGAAAAATTTGAGTGTGTTAAGTAAAAGTATGTTAGTATTAAGGAAAAAAAGTTGATGCTTTGAAGAGAAAATCTGTAAGTGTTAAGTTAAATTTGTTAGTATTAGGCAAGAATGTTGTTACTTCGATGAGACAATTTGCTAGTATTAAGGAAAACTTGCTACTTCTGACAGAAAAGTTGTTATAACAATCAAAAATTTTACTTCTAAGAACAATTGGTATCTTTGACAGAAAACTTGCTAGTTCGAACAATAAACGTGTTATCACTGACAAAAAATATTATTTCTAAGAGAAATTTGAGTTTGTTAAGTAAAAGTGTGTTAGTTTTAAGGAAAAGACTTGATACTCCGAAGGGAAAATTTGTTAGTGTTAAGTAAAACTTGCTACATCTGGCAGAAAACTTGTTATCATAACGAAAAAATTGTTCCTTCTAAGAAAAACTATGTATGTTTTGACATAAAGTTTGTTACTTCTAGCAGATAAGTTGTCATCATAAAAAAATTGTTACTTCTAAGAAACATTTCGTGTCTTTGGTGGAAAACTTGCTAGTTCAAGCAGAAGACGTATTATCAGTGACGAAAAATGTTACTTCTAAGAGAAAATCTTTTAGTGTTAAATAGAAGTTTGTTAGTATTAAGGAAAAAGTTGAGGCTTCAAAGAAAATCTGTTATTTTTAAGTAAAAGTTTGTTAGTGATAAGGAAGAATGTTGTTACTTCGAAAGAGAAGATTTGTTAGTGTTAAGGAAAACTTGCTTCTTCTGACAGAAAATTTGTTATCACGATCAAAAAATTGTTACTTCTGAGAAAAATTTGGTATCTTTGACCGACAAATTGCTAGTTGGGAACAGAAAACGTGTTATAACTGACAAAAAGTGTTATTTCTATGAGATATTTGAGTGTGTTAAGTGAAATGATGTTAGTATTAAGGAAAAAAAGTTGATACTTCGAAGAGAATATCTGTTGGTGTTAGGTAAAAGTGTTTTAGTATTAAGGAAGAATGTTGTTACTTCGAAGAGAAGATTTTTTAGTGTCAAGGAAAACTTGCTACGTCTGACAGAAAAGTTGTTATCACAATAAAAAAAATGTTACTTCTAAGAAAAATCTGGTATCTTTGACAGAAAACTTGCTAGTTGGAACAAAAAACGTGTTAAAGCTAACGAAAAAATGTTATTTCTAATAGAAATTTGAGGTTTTAAGTAAAATTATGTTGGTATTAAGAAAAAAATTTGATGCTTTGAATAGAAAATCTGTTAGTGTTAAGTAAAAGTTTGTTAGTATTAAGGAAGAATGTTGTTATATCGATGAGTCAATTTGTTAGTTTTAAGGAAAACTTGCTACTTCTGACAGAAAATCTGTTATCAGAATCAAAAAATTTTTACTTCTAAGAAAATTTGGTATCTTTGACAGAAAACTTAATAGTTCGAACTGAAAACGTGTTAGTACTGACGAAAAATATTATTTCTAAGAGAAATTTGAGCGTGTTAAGTAAAATTGTGTTAGTTTTAAGGAAAAAAGTTGATAGTTCGAAGGGAAAATTTGTTAGTGTTAAGGAAAACTTGCTACTTCTGGCAAAAAACTTGTTATCATAACGAAAAATTGTTACTTCTAAGAAAAACTATGTATGTTTTGACAGAAAGTTTCTTACTTCTAGCAGATAAGTTGTCATCATAAGGAAAAAAAAAAAATGGTACTTCTAAGAAAGTGTCTGTGAGTGTTTGTCTGTTTCAAATGTTAGAAGAATCTTACACATAATGATGACTTCTCTTATAGTGGTAGCAGAACGTGCTTATTGTCTATTGCTAAGAAAAATTAAACCCAAGAATCTTTGATGTTCCAGGAAAAAAAAAAATATATCTCTAACGGTCTTGAAAAGCATCAAGTGAAAAACGAATGTGTCTTATCGCTATAAAATATTAAAGCCCAGTAAGGCAGTGTACTCCATATCTTTGCTTAAGATGTGCACCGCTGTTAATACACACCACTCACATATGTGCCGTGCTTTGGTGGGGGGACCCATGGGGTCCTTTCAGTCTAGCTTGCGAGATACACTATCGTTATTCATATTAGACTTGGTCACGGAAATCCTGGGAATCTTTCAGAAAAACAATGTATCAATGGCAGGAATTTTGCCAGGGCGGGAATCTTGCCAGTGCACAAATCTTGCTAGCTGAGTGCTAGAAACAGGGATTATGTGACGTTAAAGGGTTGCCGTAGAAATTCTATGATAATTTCCCTGTTATTACTAAATTTTAAGGTATCTCGAACAAGACCATTTTTAATCTCCTTTATCACCTAGCTGAAGTCCGGATTCCGTCCTCGGAACAAGCAGACACAGATCAAACTCCCCCGCAGCGTGCGGGGTGGCCGGATTCTATCTGCGGAATGAGTAGACACAGATAAAACTCTCTCGTAGTGCGCTGGATGGTGGGAACAAGAATTTGGCGAAATAGAATTTCCCCTCCTTTGCGTGTTTTGATATTTTTACTGAAAAATGCACCCCGGGTGCGTCGGGTGAGACAAACCGCTCGGGGGGATTGGACACTTCCTCGGAGGCGGGCGGTGAGCAGGGCCGGTACCTTAGTGGACGGAGGCGGCTAACAATAAATAAATACTTGAAAATTACCGCTTTTTGTAACGAAAAAAATTATAAACATAACAGTGTTGAGCTGGCGACCGAAAAAAAAAAACGGACCTCCTCCCCCACAGACGGTCCCCCTCCCCTTTAGTCCTCTCCCTTCGTCTTCCCTTAAATTACGCATGTTATTCTTTATATTTTATAAGCCATAATAATGCCTAAGAAATGACATCTATTATCAAAACACCATCTGAAAATGATTGCAAGGTGAAGGGTGGAATCTATTGTTAGGATAATGTGAAATATTCGTAAGTTTAACTCAGAGAAATGGATATTTTCGTTAAAAGTCTTTCAATAATACCTCTTACTATGGTTTAAATATACCACTAATATCAGCTCACCCCGGGGGGAGGGGGAACTGGTGCCATATGGTGATGTATGGGGGTGATGCCATGGCGGTATGGAGTGTTTTGTGGGGCATCCTGATAGGGCGGGTTGCAAAAAACTTGAATTATGGGATTTAAAACCATAATTTTTATTAGCAAATGCCTGAAACATTTCTTGGGGGAGATATAGCGATGTAATTGGGGTTTTTTAATCATTCATAATTTACCAAGGTGGTATGCATTGTCATTGACTAGTATACTCTAAAGCTTAAAGATAAGGTAGTAGATGGAACCTATTGTTAGGATATTTTTCAATATTCGCAAGTTTAACTCCAAGAAATGGATATTTTCTTTAAAAAGTCTTTTAATGATACTTCTTAATATAGTTTAAACGTATAACTAATACCAGCTCACCCATGGGGGAGGGGGGGGGGGTTGGTGCTATACGGTGTTGCATGGGAGTGATGCCAGGACGGTGTGGAGTGTTTGTGGGGCACAACTTGAAACTTGAATCACGGGATTTAAAGACATAATTTTTAATAGGAAATGCCTGAAAAATGTCTTGGTGGAAAGGGAAGGGGAGTCATGTGTTGTCAATGTGGGGTGAAGTACAGCTTAAAGTTAGGGTGGAGACATTAAGGAATTTTACCCATGGAAGAGATGAAAATCTAACAGATACTGAAAGAAATAGATATTTTCCTTAGCAGCTCTTAATATGTCTTGAATTGCATCTAATATCAACCTCATCCCTCCAAACCCATGTCTAATATAACCCCTCCCTTCCCTGCTCTTAGGGGTTGCAGGTTAGAAGCCCTCGGTTTTCTATAATATACAGTTCTTTTTGCGTGTATTATTATTTGGGATTTTCATCTTTTATTTTTTTTTTCTCATGTTTTTTTTTAGCTGTCTTTTTTATGTTTTATTGCTTGTCAATTTTTTTTGTTTACAAGGTCTGTGTTTTTAAGATTTACTGTTTGGGATGCGTATCTCATACCTAGATGTTTACATAATTTAAGCACGCATTTCTCCTTTATTACTAAAATACCTTGAGACCAAATGTCCCCCGGAGTGTATCAAATTTGGGTGTAAACACTTCATTCTAACGAGTGCCAAAAAATGAGGAATCTTGGCTGTCACACAATAGCTTGTTTATAGAATATGGTTTAAGATATGACTTCATGGACGATTTGCTTGGGGCGCACATTGGAAGGGAATGACTTTTCGGGTCCTGGCGGGGTCAAGAACTCTAGAAAAAGAAATAAATATGAAAGGTGTTTCGGGTGAAAAAAAATGAAATGCCGAAAAAAAAGAAAACGTCTTGAGACTTTTGGGCGAAAAAAGTATTACCTGACAGTGATGCACAATAATTACCTGACCTTGCATAAAGTGTGTGCCGCCATTAAGTTAATGAAAAAAACGCTTTGGGGGTTCCGGGCGAAAATGTATTACATGACAGTGTTGCACAATAATTACGTAAGGTGTGAGCTCTAAGCGGGGATTCCCTCATGGGTTCCTTTCGTAAAGTACATATCTGTCCGTTTGAAACGGGGTAGGTCGAATGACGTCATTGGAGTTAACAGGGGTGTGTCATGGAGTCCTGCCAAGTGTGTTCCCTTTAATAGAGCCGGTGCATGCGCTGTGCAGGTGCGAAGGGTTAAGAGCTCCCCCCTGTTATTAAAACTTGTGTATTATACGGACCACATTCCAGGTAATTATGTCTGGACTCTTGCCAAGAGGGAAATCTTACCTAGAAAAAGCTGACCGTATTGTACAGGTGCGAGGATGACGTCAGAGGGCTGCCGTAGAAATACACTGTTATTTTCCCAATGGCTGCCGTGACGTCACAGAACTCTGGTAGAAATTCACCTGACCTAACCATTAAACCCTTGCCAAGGGCGGGAATGTCACCTAGAAACAGGTGCGAGGGTTGTGACATCAGAGGGCTGCGTTTGAAATCCAATGTTAATTTCCCTATGGCTCCCAGGGAATAGCCGAATACCCAAAACTTAAAAAAAGTGTACGGATCGGGATTCGAAGGGGTTGGGCTGCGCTCGGAAGCCTTGAGTCACCACTACTGTTCAAAACCTCCTTTTTCGGTTATTTCACCATGAAAGATCGATTGTCTATAGAATTGGGATTTCCTAGTTTTTCCATCGCTCGTTGGCAAAACTTGATAATTGCATAAAACGGCAGAAAATACAATTTTGTCGTGGCACGATCTCTTTTGTCACTGAAAAAGGGCACTACATATTTCAATTTCCTCTAAAAATGAACCCTCCCTCTTCACTCTACGACCACTGGTTTCAATACAATCACCATTGGAATTAAAAAAAAAAGAAGAAGAAGAAGAAGAAGAAGAAAAAAAAAAAAAAAAACGATTCCGCACCAAAAGGAAAACATACCTTGCTTCCCATGCAGAAAAGTCATTTTCCTTTTTGTTAGGTGGGAGACTTTAAATCTGCTAATCAGGGTTTTGAAATATGGCAGTTCAACTTGTGCACTTATCATTTCAATCCAACGCCGCTTTCGACGAGTTTCAGGCTCGTTTCGAAGTTCCCAAAAATTTGTTTTCCACGATAAACTTTTAATATTAGGATTAACCAATCTTACTATTAATGTTTCTACACCAGTTGCAAATGCAAATTTCTTCTCGCTAAACATTTCTTTTAAACGTGCTCTTGAAATTTTGCTTATATTGGGGTAAGCTCTTTGCAGGTTTCATCTATCAACGCAACAACGAAAGGATTTTTTTTAAATACGATGCCTTCAAATTATTACGTTAGGTGGCTTCGTTCAAATGCTTATGAAAACAGTTCGTGGTAACGAACCGTAAGTAAGGAGTGAACCAGCCCAATCGTAACTGTCACTAAAAATTTGAATTTTGATACCAATAGCTACATAAAAAAAAATGGATTTTCATGGGGATTTCAAATATAGCCTACAAGTTTCATCAAGTTTAGTCGTCCCATCACAGGTTATAAGCCTAAGAACATTTGCCTAATTTTTGAAAAAAGGGGAAAACACCCCCTAAAAGTCATAGAATCTTAATGAAAATCACACCATCAGATTCAGCGTATCAGAGAAAATTACTGTAGGGGCTTCAAGCTCCTATCTGCAAGATGTGGAATTTTTTATTTTTTGCCAGAAAAAAGGCTCGGATGCTCGTTTATTTTTTTATTTTTTTTTCTCCAGGGGTCATTTTATCAACTCAATGGTCCTAGAATATTGGGAGACAGCTAATTCGAACGATAACTAAAAGCTCTAGTGCCCTTTTTAAGTGACAAACAAAACTGGAGGGCAACTAGGCTCCCTCCCACGCTCATTTTTCCAAAAGTCACCCGATCAAAATTCTAAGATTGCCATTTAGCTCAGAATAGTTGAAAAATCAAGTAACTATGTCTTTGAGGATGACTTAACCCTCTACAGTCCCCGGAGAAGGACTGCAAGCTATGAACTTTCCCCATTGTTTACTTATAGTATAGATTATTGGGAAACATGCAGACGTTTTAGAAAGTATTTTTTCTGGTGGTGGTGGTGGGGGGGGGGGGGTTAAGTGGGAGGATCTTTCAGTGTAGGAATTTTTCTTGGGGGTAAGGAATTTTCCATGAAGGGGGAGCCGGATTTCCCACCATTATCTAAAAAACAATCACAAACTAAATAAAAAAACTAGTTTTTTTTAAACTGAAACTAAGGAGCAACAGTAAAATATGAAACGAACCGAAACTATTGCGTATATGAGGGGGTTCACCCCTCATCAATACCTCGCTCTTTACGCTAAAGTTTTTACTACTTTGTCAAAAGAGCTATCTATTCTAATTAAACGACCTTTGGGATTTAAGAGTCATTTTAAAGAATTGGAGCAAAATTCAGTCTTTAGCGCAAAGAGCGAAGTATCGACGAGAGGGCGGACCTCCTCATATACGCAATAATTTCTGTTCGTTTTAAGTTTTAATGTTGCTCCTTACTTTCAGTTGAAAAAAACTTATCTTTCTTTTTTTAATTAAATAAAAAAAATATTTTCCACGAAATAAGTTTTGTAAAGAAAAGTGAAGAACTGCATTAAACCGAAAGTGAGCAAAAATAAAATCAAATAATCTACCAAGCGTAAAAACTACAAAAAGTTAGCATCGATAAATAAATCAAACCGAAAACGAAGAGAAATCATAGGCAGCGCGTTAGCGCTGCCTAAGTAATGAACGATGTGGGCACAATATGTTTTTTTTTTTTACATACCCGGGCACTTCGTATCGAAGGAGTCGTCGTAGAAACTTCTAAAAAGGCTCATTCGATTGGAAATTGGAATGGCTAGTGCCCTTTTTAATAGTCGAATGTGATTGGAGGGCAACTAGCCACCCCCCCCCCATGCCCATCATTCCCCAAACACATCCAATCAAAATTTTGAGATAGCCATTTTGTTCAGCGTAGTTGATTTTCAGATAGAGAATATGTTTTTGAGGATTAAACTCCCCCACAACCCTCAGGGCAAGTGTTTTAAGTTATGCCCTGGGGGCATATAAAGTTTTTATAGAAGGTGTTGTCGTAGAAACTTCAAAACAGGCTCATTCGATTGGAAATACAAAGGGCTAATACCCTTTTAATAGTCGAAAGTGATTGGAGGGTAACTAGCCCCCCCCCCACGCCCATCATTCGCCCAAACACATCCAATCAAAATTTACCCAGCCCCTCCCGAGCCCCGCCGCCAGCCCCGCCGCTGAGATAGCCAATTTGTTCAGCGTAGTTGATTTTCAGATAGAATATATATTTTTGAGGAGGACACTGCCCCACAAACCCTCAGGGCAAGGGTTCTGAGATATGCCCTTGGGGCATATAAGATTTTTATAGAACGCGTTGTCGTAGAAACTTCAAAACAGGCTCATTCAATTGGAAATTCAAAGGGCTAGTACCCTTTTTAATAGTCGAAAGTGATTAGAGGGCAACTAGCCCCCCCACGCCCTTCATTCCCCCAAATACATCCAATCAAAATTTTGAGATGGCCATTTTGTTCCACGTAGTTTATTTCCAGATAGAAAATATGTTTTTGAGGAGGACACTCCCCCACAACCCTCAGGGCAAGATTTTAAGTTATGCCCTGTGGGTATATAAGGTTTTTATAGAAGGCGTTGTGGTAGAAACTTCAAAATAGGCTCACTCGATTGGAAATTTAAAGGGCTAGTACCCAATTTAATAGTAGAAAGTGATTGGAGGGTAAATAGCCCTCCCCCCCTACGCCCATCATTCCCCCGAACACATCCAATCAAAATTTTGAGATAGCCATTTTGTTCAGCGTAGTTGATTTCCAGATAGAAAATATGTTTTTGAGGAGGACACTCCCTCACAACCCTCAGGGCAAGGTTTTTAAGTTATGGCCTGGGGGCATATAAGGTTTTATAGAAGGCGTTGTCGTAGAAACTTCAAAACAGGCTCATTCGATTGTAAATCCAAAGGGCTAGTACCCTTTTTAATAGTCGAAAGTGATTGGAGGGCAACTAGCCCCCCCTCACGCCCATAATTCCCCAAACACATCCAATCAAAATTTTGAGATAGCCATTTTGTTCAGCGTACTTGATTTCCAGATAGAAAATATGTTTTTGAGGCAGACACTCCCCCACAACCATCAGGGCAAGGGTTTAAGTTATGCTCTGGGGGCTTATAAGGTTCTTATAGAAGGCATTGTTGTAGAAAATTCAAAAACAGGCTCATTCAATTGGAAATTCAAAGGGCTAGAACCCTTTTTAGTAGTCGAAAGCTATTAGAGGGCAACTAGCCCCTCCACGTCCATCATTCCCCCAAATACATCCAATAAAATTTTGAGATAGCCATTTTGTTCCACGTAGTTGATTTTCAGATAGAAAATTTACTTTTGAGGAGGACACTCCCCCACAACCCTCAGGGCAAGGGTTTTAAGTTATGCCCTGGGGGTATATAAGGTTTTTATAGAAGGCGTTATCGTAGAAACTTCAAAACAGGCTCATTCGATTGGAAATTCAAAGGGCTAGTACCCAATTTAATAGTCGAAAGTGATTGGAGGGTAACTAGCCCCCCCCCTACACCCATCATTCCCCCAAACACATCCAATCAAAATTTTGAGATAGCGATTTCGTTCAGCGTAGTTGATTTCCAGATAGAAAATATGTTTTTGAGGAGGACACTCCCTCACAACCCTCAGGGCAAGGGTTTTAAGTTATGGCCTGGGGGCATATAGGGTTTTTATAGAAGGTGTTGTCGTAGAAACTTCAAAACAGGCTCATTCGATTGGAAATTCAAAGGGCTAGTACCCTTTTTAATAGTCGAAAGTGACTGGAGGGCAACTAGCCCTCCCCTCACGCCCATAATTCCCCCAAACACTTCCAATCAAAAATTTTGAGATAGCCATTTTGTTCAGCGTACTTGATTTCCTGATAGAAAAATGTTTTTGAGGAGGACACTCTACCACAAACATCAGGGCAAGTATTTTAAGTTATGCCCTGGGGGCATATAAGGTTTTTATAGAAGGCATTGTTGTAGAAACTTCAAAAACCGGCTCATTCGCTTGGAAATTCAAAGGGCTAGTCCCTTGAAAGTGATTGGAGGGCCACTAGCTCCCCCCACGCCCTTCATTCCCCCAAACGCATCCAATCAAACTTTGAGATAGCCATTTTGTTCAACGTAGTTGATTTCCATATAGAAAATATGTTTTTGAGGAGGTCACTCCCCACATCCCTCAAGGCATAGGTTTAAAGTTATGCCCTGGGGGTATAAAAGGTTTTTAAAGAAGGCGTGGTCGTAGACACTTCCATAACCCCCCCACAACTAGCCCCCCCACACCCATCATTCCCCCAAATACATCCAATAAAATTTTGAGATAGCCATTTTGTTCAGGGTAGTTGATTTCCAGATAGAAAACATATTTTTGAGGAGGATACTCCCCGAAAACCCTCAGGGCAAGGGTTTTAAATTATTCCCTGGGGGGCATATAAGGTTTTTATAGAAGGCGTTGTCGTAGAAACTTCAAAACAGGCTCATTCGATTGGAAATTCAGAGGGCTGGTGCCCTTTTTAATAGTCGAAAGTGATTGGATGGCAACTAGCCCCCCCACCGCCCATCATTCCCCCAAACACATCCAATCAAAAGTTGAGATAGCCATTTTGTTCAGCGTAGTTGTTTTCCGGATAGAAAATATGTTTTTGAGGAGGACACTCCCTCACAACCCTCAGGGCAAGGGTTTTTAAGTTACGGCCTGGGGGCATATAAGGTTTTTATAGAAGGCGTTGTCGTAGAAACTTCAAAAAAGGCTCATTCGATTGGAAGTTCAAAGGGCTAGTACCCTTTTTAATAGTCAAAAGAGATTGGAGGGCAACTAGCCCCCCCACGACCATCATTCCCCCAAACATATCCAATCAAAATTTTTTAGATAGCTATTTTGTTCAGCGTACTTGATTTTCAGATAGAAAATATGTTTATGAGGAGGATGCTCCCTCAAAACCATCAGGGCAAGGGTTTTAAGTTATGCCTTGGGGGCATATAAGGTTTTTTTTAGAAGGCGTTGTCGTAGAAACTTCAAAACAGGCTCATTCGATTGGAAATTCAAAGGGCTAGTCCCCTTTTTAATAGTCGAAAGTGACTGGAGGGCCACTAGCCCCCCCCCACGTCCTTCATTCCCCAAACATATCCAATCAAAATTTTGAGATAGCCATTTTGTTCAGCGTAGTTGATTTCCAGATAGAAACTATGTTTTTGAGGAGGACACTCCGACACATCCCTCAGGGTAAGGGTTTTAATTTCTGTCCTTGGGACATATTGGGTTTTTAAAGAAGGCGTTGTCGTAGAAACTTCAATAAAAGCTCATTCGACTGGAAATTCAAAGGGCTAGCACCCTTTTTAACAGTCAAAAGTGATTGGAGGGCAACTAGGCCCCCCCCACACCCATCATTCCCCCAAACACATCCAATAAAAATTTTAAGATAGCTATTTTGTTCAGGCTAGATGATTTCCAGGTAAAAAACATATTTTTGAGGAGGCCACTCCCCCACAACCCTAAGGGCAAGGGTTATAAGGTATGTCCTGGGGGCATATAAGGTTTGTATTGAAATCTTTATCGTAGAAACTTGAAAAAGGGCTCATTCGATTTGAAATTCAAGGAATAGTACCCTTTTTAATAGTCGAAAGTGATTTGAGGGCAACTAACCCCCCTCTCACACCCACCTTTTCCCCAAACACTTCCAATCAAAATTTTTAGATAGCCAATTTATTCAACGTAGTTGAAAGTTTTGGAAATTAGGTCTTTAAGGATGACAAACCCTCCCCCCCAAAGCCCTCAGAGCAAGGGGTTTTAAGTTATGCCCTGGGGGCATATAAAGTTTCTATTGAAAGCTTTGTCGTAAAAGGGTTCAATCAATTGGAAATTGAAAGGGCTAGTGCCTTTTTTAATAGTTGAAAGTGATTGGATAGCGACTAACGCCCCCTCTCACGCCCACCATTTCCAAACACATCGAATTAAAATTATGAGATATCCATTTTGTTCAACGTAGCTGAAAGTTCTTGAATTTTTTTCTTTTAGATGAAACGACAATGCACATTGATTTCTATTTTTTTCAGTAGAGTACATTGGAGGGCAACTAGCCCCCCCCACACCCATCATTCCCCCAAACACATCCAATAAAAATTTTGAGATAGCCATTTTGTTCAGGGTAGATGATTTCCAGATAAAAAATATTTTTGAGGAGGACACTCCCCCACAACCCAAAGGCAAGGATTATATGCCCTGGGGACATATAAGTTTTTTATTGAAATCTTTATCGTAGAAACTTGAAAAAAGGGCTCATTCGATTTGAAATTCAAAGGAATAGTACCCTTTTTAATAGTCGAAAGTGATTTGAGGGCAACTAACCCCCCTCTCACGCCCACCTTTTCCCCAAACACATCCAATCAAAATTTTAGATAGCCATTTTATTCAACGTAGTTGAAAGTTTTGGAAATTAGGTCTTTAAGGGTGACAACCCCTCCCCCCACAGCCCTCAGAGCAAGGGTTTTAAGTTATGCCCTGGGGGCGTATACAGTTTTTATTGAAAGCTTTGTCGTAGAAACTTCAAAAGGGCTCAATCAATTGGAAATTGAAAGGGCTAGTGCCTTTTTTAATAGTTGAAAGTGATTGTATAGCGACTAACGCCCCTCTCACACCCACCATTTCCCAAACACATCGAATTAAAATTATGAGATATCCATTTTGTTCAACATAGCTGAAAGTTCTTGAATTTTTGTTTTTTAGGATGATAACCCCTCTCAGTTGGGCGCAAAAACCCTATACCTTCCCAAGGCCAGAACAACATTTGCACTTTACTGAAAAAATACAAATGAATGTTCATTGTCAGTTTAATATACATATACTGATATTTTAGTAATCAAAATGTTAAAATTATTTTATTTATTAAAGTTATAAAAGTAAAAACATTTATATTTTTTTCAGTAAAGTGCAAATTTTGTTCTGGCCTTAGGAAGGCATAGGGGTTTTGTGCCCAACTTATGTTAATTTCTGCTCGTTTTTGAGTTTGACTCGGTTATTTATTGTAATTTCTGTCCGTTTTGGGTTTCATTTACTTGTCGATGCCGATTTGTGGTAGTTTCGAGCTTGGTAGATCATTTGATTTTATTTTTGCTCATTTTTCTTTTAATGGAGTTCTTTACTTTTCTTTTGAAAAACTTATTTTGTGGAAAAAGTTTTTTTGATTAATTACAATAAATAACCGAGTCAAACTCAAAACGAGAAGAAATTAACACGAGTAGGGCTTTCAAAACGAGAACATATTTTGCACTTTACTGAAAAAAATATAAATGTTTTTTACATCTATAACTTTAATAAATCAAATATTATTAACATTTTGATTAATAATATAAGTATATGTACATTAAACTGACAATGCACATTCATTTGTATTTTTTTCAGTTGAGTAGAAGTTTTGTTCTGGCCTTGGAAGGGCAAAAGGGTTTCGAACCCTATTCATGTTGATTTCTGCTCGTTTTGAGTTTGAGTCGGTTATTTATTGTAAATCATGTTCGTTTTGGGTTTCATTTTTTTTATCAATGCTGACTTGTGGTAGTTTTAACGCTTGGTAGATTATTTGATTTCAATTTGGCTCATTTTTGGTTTAATGGAGTACTTTACTTTTCTTTGAAAAACTTATATTGTGGAATTTTGTTTTAATTAATTTCAATATTTTTTATATTGACATAGTATTTTCAGGGAAAAAGAAAATACTAGTTTAAACCTTTTTCGTTTTTTTTAAGACTTTATAGTTTGACTCTGCTATTTTTATGCTGGAGAAAAATTTTTCAGCAATTTTTAACAACTTACACCCTTTTAAGAATATGGACACAAATAGTAGTGTTTAATTTAGTTTCATACCTCCTCTGATTGACCTGAAATAGAAAACTTGATACCATTCACAAAAAAAAATCCGTTTACGCTCTTTGATAGCTTGGATACACTTCACTATTTTGAGTTGGTTAAATTTGAAGAGCAGATGTAGTAATAAAATCAGCCCTGAAAGTTTGAACATAATAACCTCAGTCGATGTTGGGATACTGCTGAGATGCCTTATTGGGAATTAGCATTAACACAGTGCAGTTTGATTTATTCTTAAGGTAACCTTTAGATTTTACACATAATCGGCCAATTGCATAACTATTTGAGGTTGACCTACGCATTAGCCCAAGAGATACAGTAGAAGACTGTTCAGCTATGCTGACCAAAATAGCTATCTTAAATTTCGGTTTGAAATGTCTTGAAAATTATAAGCTAAAGAGGAGAGCTGATTACCCTCCAATCACTTTTGACTCTTAAAAAGGGTACTAGAACTTTGAATTTCCAACCAAATTAGCTCCTTTAAAATATAAATGATATTACTTGCTATCTGCGCTGCTCAATCATAGCAAGTTAGTGCTTATATACCCTTTTAATGCTTGCATGTGTACAGTTTCTTGTTAATTGAAACTCCCCCTAAACGTTTCAACGTAATGCCCTTAAGTGTCTTAGTCACAGTAACCCTAGAAGCAGTATCAAAAGTATAAACATAGTGTCTTTTGGCTAGTTCAAAATCTGTCACACGTTAACCTGGAAGGTCTAACTTAATAATGTAAGCCGTTATTGTGATATTGCTTTGTCACCCTACTGACAATCTAAATGATCAAAGTTCTTTTTGATTTTAGTTCAGCATCCGCCTAAATATTCCCTAAGTTCTACAATGCCTGAACAAGATAGAGAACAAGATGTTCTCTCAGAAACTTCCCTGACAAAGATTCCTCACATGAAAAATTCTACCCATAAGCCCCTCACAAGTACCACTAAAAAACTAGCCCTCCCCTTCGGAATATTACTCAACCTGTGAAACATCAAAGGAAATTTCACGCAAAAAAGGCATATTGAAATATAGTTCACTTGTATCCCAAACCCTTGGAAGAAAACATGGTTCATGCCGTTTCAATTTTTTTCTTTGTATGAACCAATAAATAATCTTATCAAAAACTTTAGATGAATTTATCAGTTTGAATGAACTTGAATTTTTAATCGAACATAAAAATTCCACAGTCATATAATATTTTGGTTTCAAACAGGAAGGAGTATTACGATACTCGACTTGGATAATTTCTAAGACAAATTGGAAGGATTTTTCGAAGTTTCTACGACAACCAATGACCACGTCAAAATTTCAATCAGATGCGTTTCGGGAAAATACTAGGTGTAGGAGGGGGGGGGTATCGACCCTCCCATCAGTACGAATATCAAAAAAGGGCACTAGATCTTCTGATTAGTAATCTAATAATCCCCCTCCGAAGTTTATACGATCGCCTTTTCTATATAAACCTTATTTGCCCCCAGGGCATAACTTACCACCCTTGCCCTGAAGGCTGTAGGAGGGTTATCATCCTCAAATACATAGTTTCTGGACCTTTTTACTACGTTGAACAAAATGGCTACCTAAAAATTTTGGTTGTGTTTGAGGAAATGGTGGGCATTGGAGGGGTTAATTGTCCTCCAGTAACTTTTGGCTATTTAAATGGGCACTAGCCTTTTCAATTTCCAATCAAATTAGCCTATTTAGAAGTTTCTATGACAACAAATGGCCATTTCAAAATTTCTATCAAATTCGTTTCAGGAAAATACGAGGTGTGGGAGGGGGTATCTGACCTTTTATCACTTTTAATCAGATATAGGGTACTATAACTTCTAATGACCAATGCAATGAACCCCATTCGAAGTTTCTACGACCATCGTTTCCATACAAACCTAATATGCCCACAGGGGTATAAATTTCAACTAAGCTGAAAAAGATAGCTATCTCAAAATTTTGATTGGATGTGTTTGCAGAAATGGTGGACGTGAGAGACGGGTTAGTTGTCCTCTAATTACTTTCGACTATTAAAAAGGGCACTAGCCCTTTCAATTTCCAATCAATGAGCCCTTTCTGAGTTTCTATGACAATGCTTTCTGTACAAACTTGTATACCCCAGGGCATAACTTACAACGCGTGCCATGAGGGCTGTGAGGGGAGTGTCATCATCAAAGATATAACTTATGGACCTTTCAACTATGTTGAAAAAATGGCTATCTCATAATTTTGATTGGATGTGTTTGGGGAAGTGGTGCGCCTAAGAGGGGGGGGGGGGGTATTTGCCCTCCAGTCCCTTTCGAATATTGAAAAGGGCAATAGCCCTTTCAATTTCCAATCGAATGAGCCCTTTTTGAAGTCCCCTGAGCAACGTGTTCTATAAAAACCTAATATGCCCCAAGGGCATAACTTACAACCATTTCCCTGAAGGCCGTGAGAGGTTGTCATCCTCAAAGATCTCATTTCTGGAACTTTCAACTACGTTGAACGAAATGGCTATCCCAAATTGTGATTAGATGTGTTTTGGGAAGTTGTGGGCGTGAGAGAGGGGTTAGTTGCCCTCCCATCACTTTCACTATTTAAAGGGCAGTAGCCCATCTATTTCCAATCGAATGAGCCCTTTTTGAAGTTTCTACGGCAACACTTTCTATAAAAACCTTAGATGTCTCCAGGGCTTAACTTATAATCCTTACCCTGAGGGCTCTGGGGGGTTGTTATCCTCAAAGACCTAATTTCCAGAACTTTTAGCTACGTTGAACAAAAAGGCTGTCTCAAAATTTTCATTTGATGTATTTGGGGAAACTGTGGGTGTGAAGGGGGGGGGGGGGTTAGTTGCCCTTCAATCACTTTTGACTATTAACAAAGGTACTAGCCCTTTCAATTTCCAATCAGATAAGTCCTTTTTGAAGTTTCTACGACAACGTGTTCTATAACACCTTATGTGCCCCCAGGGCATAACCTACAATCCTTGCCCTGAGGGCTTTGGGGGGGGGTATCCTCAAAAGCATAATTTCCGGAAATTTTGACCACGTCAAACAAAATGGTTATCTCAAAATTTTGATTGGATGTGTTTGGGGAAATGGTGGGTGTGAGAGGGGTGTTCGTTTTCCTTTAATCACTTTCGACTATTAAAAAGAGCTCAAGCCCTTCGAATTTCCAATCGAATGGGCCCTATTCAAAGTTTTTATGACAACTGTTTCGATACGAAGTGCCCTGGTCTAAACAAAAAAAATAATATATTGTGCCAACAACGTCCAGCGCTATTGCACTGCCTATGATTTTTATCTAAAGCTTTACTGCGCTTCAGCAAATTCGCCCGGTAATTTAGGAAAGCTATAGCGAATGATGATAATTTCACCATAAAAACTAGAGAAGTAGAAGAGAAATCAGCAGAAACTAAAACACAGCCTATTAGACTGTTATTTTCAAAGACTTCCCTTCCTTGGAAGGGGAAAAATAAATTGCCTTTAAAATTGTTTCTGAAAAGTTACACTAAAAAGTGATGCTCCTAATAATTTAGAGAAGAGAAAAATAAGTTTCAAATAGTTTTCTCTATATTTTCAATAAAGTTGGTGACGCAAAATCTGAATGAAACATTTTAAAAAAAACTTGCTTTTAAACAAAATGACAATTGTCAAGAAAAACAATGAATAATTTACAAGTACACCTTACTTCATGATTCAAAACGTGTCGTGTTTTTTCATCTAATTAGATAATCTACTAATGTCAAAGAACTTTTCTCTTGTCGTCACAGTCATGGCGAAAGGTCATAGCAGTCCTTTTCAATACTTCTGGGATAATTGCCAAAAAGTGTTTGCTAGGCTGTTTTTAAAGAGAGAACCAGCAGAGTGAAATATTCAAGGTTTTATTTACGGTAATTATAAGAAAGACAAAAGCTTGTCACTACTTTCATGGAGTTTGGCTTCCACGCTTCCGCAGACAATACATAAGAACATTATAAGATTTTAAGACAACAGCAGGGGGGCAGTCTATAATAAAATACGATAATATGTAAGACAGCCTAGACTAACATGTAAGACTAACAAAGACAACCCAAATAAACTACCTATTCCTAAGAATTATTTTATTCTGTTTTGTTTACTATGCTAAAAGTTCCAAAAGGATAGCAACATCTCAGGATCCCAGTCGGACAAACCCGTGAAAAATCAGGCCTGAGGCATGTAAGGTTATATTGGAAGGTAGGGTTCCCCTTCAAGGGGTTGATTAAAAAAAAAACTTAACACGAGTTATTCTAATGCTCCTTGTCTCAAGCTTGGGCTTCCTAAGAAGCGTATTATGTATCTTGCGATGTCAGTAGCACAGCAAGTCCGTGAGTTAAATTAATTTTCTTTTTGCCAGATAGTTGTCTTTTGCGTAGGTGCAATACGTTATATGATGCTATAATGGTGGTAAGAGGTCATAAGAAGGGTAGGAAGAAAATTGGGACTTCCCAGGAGAGGTAAAGAATGAAGCTTTGAAAAGGTTAGGGTGGAGGTGGAACGTGCAAAGCAATGCTGCCATTTGGCAGATTGGTACTACAGTGAGCTGTTGGAAGTAGTAACAGGAGTAATATAATAATTGGAAGTTGAAAAAGAATGTATATGAATCGTGGAGTGTAACAAGGGCCTTCATACTATTTTTCAATTAAGACCTGCGAAAAAAACCTGAAAAGGGTGCTTATATATGCAAATTTGAAAAGCTACATTTATAATAATTTATAATCACGTTTAAATATCCTAATTATATTTAAGTACTGTATATAATAAAGTTTAACATATATTTGTGTTTTTGTTTATTTGTTATTTTTAACTTTTTTACCTTACATTTTTTTTTATTTATCACTTGTTAAATTAGATATTTCGTATTATGTATATCATGTAGGTCTTATGATTTAGATTTTATTATATATATTAACCATTTTACATATCTTGTAGTTTAATGGGCAAAATCTGTGGTTGCATGGCAATGAGTTTTTTGGAAAAAGAGTGGATTTGTTTCGTATCGAGTTAGTACATCATGATCTGCGGTTAAAAAAAAAATGTGACAACAAGCATCACATCCAATTACAAATAAAAAGGTGGACAATGAAATCTCCATTTAGAAGACAAGCGATAGCGAGGACTGTTTTGAATCGCAAACGAAATGTGTGGTTAGAAGAGAACCAACACGGAGAATCACAACGAATCCCAAGAAAATACATATCCTATAAAATTTATGATTCTGTAAAGCATAAGCAGAAAGGAGGGATTGAATTCACGCCAGAATTTTTTAATTCAATTGAAATGGCTGATTTGCCACTTCATGACTTACAACCAAAGAGTAATACCACAAATATGCTTAAGCGTAGTTTGACAATCGCATATAAACAACCCTGCTGCGTGCCAAGGACCAGGCGCCAGGTGAAGTTAAGGCTTCTGGTACTATCTATATATATATATATATATCCAACATTGCCCGTCAATAACATTCAAAATATACGTATCAGACGCGTGCGCAGGGACTATTTCTGGGGTGTGGGGGTGAATAATAAAACACAATTTACATTGAATAAGATGTGCTTGGCAACTTAGGAAAAAATTAAGAATTATGAAGAGATTTGGGGTCACTTTCCTACGTATGTCTCTGATATGTCTTATTGTTAAATAGCATCTTTCCAAACGTTGGGATTTTTGTAAGCGAATCTCCATATATTGTTCAATTCTTGTGAGGGGGAGGCTAAAGAACCTCATTAACCCTACAATTTCCAAACTTTTTGGGTAATTCTTATTAAAAATAACAAATAAAGTTATTTGCTATATCTGCATAGGTGCCATATAGGAATTTATAATAAATAAATTCCTGCATAGGGGACTGGCCCTGGTCCAAACGTCAATAAGAGTGCAGGTAAAACAGTTACATAGTACCCAAACAAAAACTATACAAGACACATAATACCTTAATATCTTCTGGGCCTGATGGAATTACAAAAAATTATTTTGCTGATTCACTTATTGAGTACCATGAATGACATTAAATAAGACCCAAAAGGAAGATGATGGAAAGATTATGAATAATAAATAATAGTGTGATTCTTAAAGGTTAACGATTCTAAGCACACCTACTCATAAAAGTGTGCAAATAGGCTAAACAATTTTAAGTCAAATTTACCAAATATAGGCTGAAAAAAAAAACTTGAAAAAAAATCCCGGAAAGTAGTAATTTATGTCAACAGCCCTTGCTTTTAACCTTCTTTTAGTTGAATTTACGATAATTTTTAACGAAGCTGTATCCAGGGGAGGATCAAGGTCTCCCCTCCCCCCGAATTTTTTTCTGACTTGTAAAACTTAAAAAATATGCATATAAATAAATTTTAGATACGTAAAAAAAAAGGGGCGAAAAAATACATTGTAAAACCACCTCCAAAAAATACCTAACCACCCTTGAAATCCCTTTCAATAATGGGTAAGTTTCCTTATTGAAACCCTATTTTTGTTTTGGATTGCAGGTTTTATTTGTAGATTATGTAAAGGCAAAAAAGGGATAAAAGAATGCTGCGTTAACACTGTTTAGTCCAAACGAGGAACGCTGATCACCATTTCGCGGCTCTTAAGCAGGAAATACAATGGAGGGGGGGGGGGGCTATTGACTATGGTTAAAAACAAAAAAAAGAATATATTTTTACAAATTACACTCCTTTTTAAAAAATATATTTTTTTATGACCGATTTTTAAATTCAAAAAATATGATCATTTAAATCTCGTATCTGCAATTAAACATTAAAGGGATAATGTTCAGCAAAAACATGTTTTAAATTTGAACGTTTTTTTTTTCATTGGAACTACTGGTGTTTATTGATTGTTTTTGCTTCGCTTGGTATTTAACATATTTAATAATTATATTTAAATATTAAGTATTTTTTTTCAATTTTTCTAAGAGAATGGCCTATCTTTGCCAAACTTACCCTTAGCTAATTTAAAGAGTACACAAATTCTTCATTTGACATTGAATTATTTGAATTATATTACATATACTATATTGTCAGCTAAAATAAACATTCTAAGGATTCGTGTTAAAAAAAGGGGCGTGGGACTGCGGGCCTCCAAAGCTTTCCCTGGCTTTCAAATTTGTTCTCCCTTTTTACCCTTTTCTAAATAAAACTTGTCAATTTGGTCAATTATTCGCGCTTTTGTCACAGAGGGCCTCCCTCCAAGATTTTGTTCTAGATCCGCCTATGTGCAACAGAGCTTATTACATTTAATTTCAAAAACTTATTGAATAATCGCAATTATTGTGCTCTATTGAACATGTTTTGAAAACAAAAAATAAATTTTTAGCAAAAAAAAAAGTAAAAAAAATATATTGCACCCCATAAAACCTTTTAGTAGGGATAAAGGCCTCCAGAGCCATTCCTGGCAAAACATAGGGCGTCGAGTCGACGTTTCAGTTGTTGGGTCTGATTTACAAAGATAGGTAGCCAGCTTGTCACCCAACTTCAGTAGCGATAATTGAATTCCTAGCCCTGTGTTGCATAGCAGAGCATCTAATCCATTGTGGTTCCGTAGGAAAACCCTTGAAGCTAACACAAAATATTCTTAAGAGCTTGTCCTAATCGATAAAAATACCAAAAAAAAGCTCTTCTATCTGTATAAGAAACAACGGCTTATTGAGTTTTTGAAATGCAAAAAAGAACATAATAATGGAATAAGTTACAATATACTCTTTGGAATGCAATTCACTTACTCAAATTCTTTATTGAATGCCAAAAATAATAAAAATTAATTGCAATAGAGACAATTAAAAGCTGGGTAAATTTGGAAACTCAGGGTGCATTCCAGGCAGAGGTGGTTTTAGGGGAGGGTTAGATGGGGGACTTCCCCCGTGTGTAGAAATTTTAGGAGCGTAAAATTTCAAATAATCTAACGTTGATAATCATTTGAAGTTTCTTTTATTTAAATAAAGTAGAGCGCGCAGTTAATAAATGAAAATAGTTCATGAATAACTAATGAATTAATAAAAAATAAAAAATTAAATAACAATTAACATAATTAATAATAATTAAATAATTTAAATAATAAAATAAAAACTAAAACATAAAATACTAATTATTTAATAAATAAAAAATGATTTTGTTTACAAAATAAAGGTTCGTTAAAGTTTGACCTGGAAATTTTGTGCAAGATTGGGAGGAGGGGCACTAAGCAAGGTTTCGCCAACAGGCACAAGAGCCGCCAGAATTGCCACCTAATTCCAGGTGCGACAAAAAGTTACTATAAGCTAACTTTTCCGTTCCAGCTGACGTTGTTCATAACAGCTGGAATGAAAGAAAATTAACTTTGAATTTACTTTTGTGGTAACTTTTCCTGAAATTGGTTAACGGGCCTCTTTACTAAAGTAAATTTGCAGCACTATCTTCATAGGTTTTAGGCTACTGTCAGATTGGAACATAATTAAAGTATTATTAGAGTGAAACAAAGATGGATACAGCTGAAACTTATGATGATTATGCCTTTACAAACCTAATTAACCATTATTTACTTCAGAATCAATCCTGGTGGATCTCAAGTTTAAGTAACTTCTATAGTGTATGTATCAGTGATGCCAGGCAAGGCCGTATCCAGGGGAGGGTGTTACCCGGTTTGAACCCCCCCCCCCCCCAGAAATTTTTGACCAACTCGAAAATAAGTCGAAAATTAGTAAAACCTAGGTAAAAATCAGTAAAATTAGTCGAAAACTGAGTCAAAAATTAGTAACCCCCCCCCCCCCCAAAAAAAAAGTCAAAAATTAGTAAAAACCCCCCTGAACAAAAATCCTGGATACGGCCTGATGCCAGGTGCCTGACATTAGATAGTGCACCAAGGGATGCGGAAATGCGCCATCGGTGCATTTTCGCTATATATTTTTTGGTTGGAGTTCGATATTCTATGGAAATTAGATCTTGCAGGGATGAGTGCAAAAGAACAAAAAAAAAAAAAAAAAAAAAAAAAAAAAAAAAAAAAAAAAAAAAAAAAAATCAGAGACAACGTTACCAGATAGGCACAAATTGTGTGAATTTTAGCTTTCATAATGCTAAAACTCAAAATTGGTAGGATTCAGTCTTCACTAACAGATCTATCTCCGCACCAGACCCCAAGATCTGAAACAGTGAAGCATTTTTTGACTGATTACGCTTTTGTGGTCGAAACTTTCTGTTCTCTGTTTCTGGCTTGACAAAAAGATACTTTCCTCAGTTCTCTGGTATGTCAGGGAATTAAAACAAAGCGGGAACTAAAGAAGATCTAAAAAAAGTATTTGTCAATATCTAAGGTGGTATTTTACATTACTTTCTGGCTGATATGCTGAATTATTCCCTATCAACAATCGAAATTATGATTAAACAGCTAAAAAAAAGAAAAGGTACTTAGTATACTGGTCTTGCAATACAGATAAGTTATAAAAAAAAAAAACGTGGAAGTTAGAGGCGCATTTGACAATAATAACTAATAGATGGGATTTTCTAATAAAGAACAAAAAAAAGCATGATCCTTGAAGGTCACATCTCTCCAAAATGTCATTTGGGTAAGTAACATCAAAGTTTACATCCTCATACAACGTTTTTATGACATTGTAATTCTAAGCTTCAAAAAGATGTAAATTCGCAATCTTAGTTGTGAGAACAAAATGTTTCGTAGCTTTCAAAATATAAATTAGAACGACCAGAACGACCAAGTAAAAGATAAGAAATTAGACCAGCCGTTATTAATGCAACTATCTATAAAATTGCAGGCCAAAGACAATGTTCTGAGATTTTTTGTCATGGAACAGAAGCCAAAGACATACATATGAGACAAAATTCTGCTTGGCAAGGTCCTTCAACAGTACCGATTGTTATTTTATCTGTGTGTCCCTTTTAATGAACTTCAAATTAGTTTTGTACATTTTTAATCAAATGTTATATTTATTTTCGAATTGTATTAAAGATGATTTTCAAAGTTAAACCACGAAAAAATGAAATAAAAATTTCACTTCTAGAAAAACAGCAAACCCTCCTTCTATATCACCCAAAATTCCATCAAGAGCTTTATTTTCATTGTTTTGCCATTGTTATTGTGAAAGCCAAATGCACCCACTTTGAGTTTCAATAAGTTCAGCATTTCAATGAGTTTTGTCATTGTTATTGTGAAGGCAAAATGCACCCCACTTTGCGCCGAATTTTTTTGACCTGCGCAAAATCAGTGCAATGCGCCAATTTGAAAAATTCAATGCGCAAAAACCTAAAAGAGTTACCAAATGACGCAAATGCGCACCACTTGGCAACACAGGTATGTATAGTTATTACGGTTTATAACCTGCAATCTACCAAATATTATGTTCGTCAACTCTGTTAGCTTAGTTATTCGCAGGATGTAAACATGTGCGCATGTGAAGACGGCACTCCAGGTCGTCCGGGAGTAACTAGAACAAAATTTGCCAAAATCCGCTTATTGAAATTGTGTTTGCTGGTGGACTCTCGGCCAGTAAACTCTTGAGAACCAGCAGCAAATTCTTTTGAGTATATAGTTATACAAAATCGGATGGAAAAATCAGAATTTTAATTCGATATCGGAATGCAAAGATTTTGGCTATGTATTTGTTAGGAACAAGGTCCGTGGCAGTTTTGTTGGTGTGCACAATAAATGATATATGTTAAACCTTGAGGGTTAATTTTTCCTTAGCGGTCTCATTTTCGTCGTTTTGACTTTAATTGGGGTATAATTAGTATTTCCACTAGGCACTGTGGCATAATTCTACTTCACCTCCTTTTCTGAATTAAACACTATAAAAAAACATTCTTACTTTTACCTTTAAAAAAATCCTAATATTGGATTTTTTGGGATCGTTTGAGCTCTGCAACACTCAACCCCATACCTGTATTTAGCCCAAAACTGTATTCTAAAATTTGTGGTTTTTTAAGTTTTTAAATTCAGTTAAATGTTGATAAATAAAAGTGCAAAAAGTAATAAAAAAACAGCGAAATCAGCAAACTTCCTGGGTATCGACAAAAGCTATATTGATTAATTAAGAGGGATGAATTTTGTAATTTTCTATTACTTAGCTAGCTCGGTTGAATGTGAACACACCACTCCATGCATCTTTTTATGTTCTTTCCAAATTTGGGGGGACTTTAAAGTGACGCCTTGTTCTTTTTTATTTTCCAGCAAAACAAAAAAATACATTAATAAAGGGGACTTTAAACTGATACCTTGTTCTTTTATTCTCCAGTAAAAAAAAAGAAAAAAAAAACGGATCAAGTTTAAAGGAATCATAAATAATTATACATCTTAGGAATAAAAATATATTATTTTTTTTTATCCCTGCTCCCCTGGTGGATAAATATACAGTCTGCTATAAATATTGACACTAATTATAGAATATTGCCACTTTTTACTTCCCGTCGACTGGTTTGCGTTCGCCATAAAAGAATGAAAAAGAAAAGAGTCACGCTATCTAAAAATATAAATAATTTGAACATAAAGTGGTCTGTATAATCACCCATGGGGAGGGGGGGGTAAATGGAAGTAATACACTTTTAGAACAGAGGTAAGTGAATATTCATGATTCTTTTTTATGTAGTTTTCCAAATTTCGAGTAAGCCTTCTCCAATGAGGAATAATGTGTCACTTTAAGGGTACCTTCATGGGTATAAATAAATTTGCGAAGGAAGCGATTTTTATATTTGGGAAGAACATGAAAAGACCCATACAGTGGTGCGTTCGAATTCTTCCTAGCTAAGTAATGGAAAAAAAATGTGAAGAAAACGTGGGGGTAGAACATAATTCCCAAAGCCAGAACATAATTTGCACTTTACTGAAAAAAATATAAATGTTTTTACTTTTATAACTTTAATAAATCAAATAATATTAACATTTTGATTACTAAATATCAGTACATGCGTGTTAAACTGACAATGCACATTCATTTGTATTTTTTTCAGTAAAGTGCAAATTATATTCTGGCCTTGGGAAGGCATAGGGATTTTGAGTCCAACTTATGTTAATTTCTGCTCGTTTTGAGTTTGACTCGGCTATTTATTGTAATTTCTGTTCGTTTTGGGTTTCGTTTATTTATCGATGCTGATTTGTGGTAGTTTCACGCTTGGTAGATTGTTTGACTTTAATTTTGCTCATTTTTGGTTTAATGGAGTTCAATACTTTTTTTTGAAAAAACTTATTTTTGGAAACAGTTTTTTTTTAATTAATTTCTGTTCGTTTTATATTGACATAGTCTTTTCAGGGAAAAAGAAAATCATACTTTAAATCTTTTCGTTTTTTTTTTAAGAATTTATAGTTTGGCCTGCTATTTGTATGCTGAAAAACAATTTTCAGCAAAATTTAACAACATAGACCCTTACAAAAATCTGGACACAAATAATAGTGTTTAATTTAGTTTCATACCTCCTCTAGTTGACCTGAAATGGAAAACTTGATAACATTCGCAAACAAATTTGTTTACTTTCTTTGATAGCTTGGATACACTTACGCTATTTTGATTTGGTCAAATTTTAAGAGCAGAAGTAACCCCAAAAGTTTGAACATAATACCCTCAGTCGTTCTTGGGATACTGCTGAGATGCCTTATTGGGAATTAGCATAAACACAGTGCATTTTGATTTAATCTTAAGGCAACATTTAGTTTTTAAAAATAATGGCAAATGGGAGGTTGGGCGTGGGAGGGGGATTAGTTTCCCTCCAATCACTTTCGACTATTAAAAAGGGCATCAGCTCTTTCTATCTTCAATCGAATGAGCCCTTTTCGAAGTTCCTACTACAACTCTTTCAATACAAAGTGCCCTGGTCTAAACAACAACAACAACAAAAAATAATGCATTATACCAACATCGATCTTTACTATAAAAATGTTAAGCCTTCCAATCAATTTCGACTATTAAAAAGGGCACTAGGCCTTTCGATTTCCAATCGACTGAGCCTTTTTTGAGTTTCTAGGACAACACTTTGTATAAAAACCTTACTGCCCCCAGGGCATAAATTACAACCCCTAACCTAAGAACTTGAGGGTGGTTGTCATCCTCTAAGACCTATTTTCCAGAACTTTCAACTACTTTAAACAAAATCGCAATCTCAAAATTTTGATTGGAAGTGTCTGGGAAAAATGGTGGGCGTGAGAGGGAGGGGCGTTAGTCGCTCTCCAATCACTTTCAACTATTAAAAAAAGGCACTAGCTTTTTCAATTTCCAATCAAATGAGCCCTTTTGAAGTTTCTACGACAACGCTTTCAATAAAAACCTTATATCCCCCCAGGGCATAACTTACAACCCTTGCCCTGAGGACTGGGGGGGCTGTCATACTCAAAGACCTAATTTCCAGAATCTTCCGCAACGTTGAACAAAATGACTATCTAAAAATTTTGATTGGATGTGTTAGGGGAATGGTGGGTGTGAGAGGGGGGTTAGTTACCTTCCAATCGCTTTCAACTATTAAAAAGGGCACCAGCCCTCTCAATTTCCAATTGAATAAAATAGCCCCTTTTGAAGTTTTTATGACAACTTTATCTATAAAAACCTTATATGCCCCCAGGGCATAACTTACAGCCTTTGCCCTGGGGCTCTGGGGGGTTTGTCATCCTTAATATATAATTTCCAGAACTTTCAACTACGTTGAACAAAATGGCTATATCTAAACTTTGATGGAATGTGTTTGGGGAAATTGTGGGCGTGAGAGGAGGTTAATTACTCTCCACTCACTTTCGACTATTAAAAAGGGCAATTTCAATTTCAAATCAAATGAGCCCCTTTTGAAATTTCTACAACAACTTTCTATATAAACCTTATATGCCCCCAGGGCATAACTTACAACCCTTGTACTGAGGGCTCTGATTAGGTTATTATCCTAAAAGACCTAATTTCCAGAACTTTCGACTACGTTGAATAAATTGGCTATCAAAAAATTTAGATTGCACGTGTTTGGGGAAAAGGTGGGCGTGAGAGGGGGATTAGTTACCCTCAAATCACTTTCGAGACTATTAAAAAGGGCACTAGCCCTTTGAATTTCCAATCAAATGAGCCCTTTTTCAAATTTCTACGACAGAGATTTCAAAAAAAAGCTTATATGCCCCCAGAGCATAACTTATAATCCTTGCCCTGAAGACTGTGGGGGAAGTGTCCGGCTCAAAGGCATAATTTCCTGAATTTTAAACTGCGTGGAACAAAATGGGTATCTTAAAATTTGATTGGATGTTTTTGGGGAAATGGTTGGCGTGGAAGGGGTGTTAGTTGCCTTTCAATCACTTTCAACTATTAAAAAGGGTACTTGCCATTTCAATTTCCAATCGAAAGAGTCATTTTTTAAGTTTCTACGACAGTGCGTTCTATAAAAACCTTATGTGCCCCAAGGGCATAAATTACAACCCTTGCCCTGAGGGCTGCGGGGGAAGGGGATTGTCATCCACAAAGACCTAATTTCCGGAACTTTCAACTACGTTGAACAAAATGGTTATCTTAAAACTTTTATTGAATGTGCTTGGGGAAAAGGTGAGCGCAAGAGGGGGGTTAGTTGCCCTCCAATCATTTTCGACTATTAAAATGGGCACTAGTCATTTGAATTTCCAATCGAATGAGCCTTTTTTGAAGTTTCTACAACAGCGCTTTCTATAAAAACCTTATATGCCCCCAGGGCATAACTTACAGCTTATGCCATGAGGGCTGTGGGGGAGTGTCTTCCTCAAAAACGTAATTTCTGTCTAGAAATTAACTACGCTGAACAAAATTACTAAAAAGGGCACTAGCCTTTTGAATTTTCAATCGAGTGAGCCCTTTTTCAAGATTCTATGACAAAGATTTCAATAAAAATATAAATGCCCCCAGGGCATAAATTATAACCCTTGCCCTGAAGACTGTGGGGGGAGTGCCCTGCTCAAAAATATAATTTCCTGAACTTTAAACTGCATGGAACAAAAAGGCTATCTCAAAATTTTGATTGGATGAGTTTGGGGAAATGGTGGGCGTGGAAGGAGTGTTAGTTGCCTTCCAATCACTTTCGACTATTAAAAAGGGTACAAGCCATCTCAATTTCCAATCGAATGAGCCCTTTTTGAAGTTTCTACGACAACACGTTCTTTAAAAACCTTATATGCCACAAGGGCATAACTTACAACCCTTGCCCTGAGGGCTGTGGAGGGGGGGGGGTGTCATCCTCAAAGAACTAATTTCCTGAACTTTCAACTCCGTTTAACAAATGGCTATCTTGAAATTTTCATTGGATGTGTTTGGGCAAAAGGTGGGCGTGAGAGGGGGGTTAGTTGCCCTCCAATAACTTTCGACTATTAAAAAGGGTACTAGCCCTTTGAATTTCCAATCGAATGAACCTTTTTTGAAGTTTTTACGACAACACTTTCTATAAAAAACCTTATATGCCCCCAGGGATAACTTACAACCCTTGCCCTAAGGGCTGTGGGGAGTGTCCTCCTCAAAAACAATTTTTATCTGGAAATCAACTACGCTGAACAAAATGGCTATCTCAAACTTTTGATTGGATGTGTTTCGGGAAATGGTGGGCGTGGAAGGGGTGTTAGTTGCCTCCCAATTACTTTCAACTATTAAAAAGGGCACTAGCCATTTTAATTTCTAATCGAATGAGCCCTTTTTGAGCTTTCTACGACAAGGCGTTCTATAAATACCTTATATGCACCCAGGGCATAACTTATAACCCCTGCACTGAGGGCTCAAAGACCTAATTTTCAGAACTTAAAATTACTTGAATAAAATGGCTATCTCAAAGTTTTGATTGGATGTGTTTGGGAAAAGGTTGGCGTGAGAGGGGGGTTAGTTGCCCTTCAATCACTTTCGACTATTAAAAAGGGCACTAACCCTTTGAATTTCCAATCGAATGATCCTTTTTTGAAGTTTCTACGACAACGCCTTCTGTAAAAACCGTGAATACCCCCAGGGCATAACTTACAACCCTTGCCCCGAAGGCTGTGGGGGAGTGTTCTCCTCAAAAATATGATTTATTTGTGGAAATCAACTACGCTGAACAAAATGGCTATCTCAAAATTTTGATTGGATGTGTTTCAGGAAATGGTGGGCGTGGAAGGAGTGTAGGCTAAGTTGCCTTCCAATCACTTTCGACTATTAAAAAGAGCACAAGCCGCTCCAATTTCCAATTGAATGAGCCCTTTTCGAAGTTTCTACGACAATTTCTTCGATACGAAGTGTCCTGCTCTAAAGGAAAAAAACTAATAAATAATACATTGTGCCAACATCGTTCTTATATGCCCTCAGGGCATAATTTAAAACCCTTGCCCCGAGGGTTGTGAGGGAGTATCCCCCTCAAAAACATATTTTGTATCTGGAAATCAACTACCCTGAACAAAATGGCTATCTCAAAATTTTGATTGGATATGTTTGGGGGAGTGATGGGCTTGGGGGGGGAGGGCTAGTTGCCCTCCAATAACTTTCGACTATTAAAAAGGGCACTAGCCATATGAATTTCCAATCGAATGAGCCTTTTTTGAAGTTTCTGCGACAACACCTTCTATAAAGACCTTATATGCCCCCAGGGCATAACTTACAACCCTTGCCCTGAAGGCTGTGGGGGATTGTCCCCCTCAAAAAAATAATTTCTATTTGAAAATCAACTACGCTGAACAAAATGGCTATCTCAAAATTTTGATTGGATGTGTTTCGAGAAATGGTGGGTGTGGAAGGGTTGTTAGTTGCCTTCCAATGACTTTCGATTATTAAAAAGGGCACAAGCCACTCCAATTTCCAATTGAATGAGCCCTTTTCGAAGTTTCTACGACAACTTCTTCGATACGAAGTTCCCTGCTCTAAAGGGAAAAAAATAAAATAATAATACATTGTGCCAACATCGTTCTAATATGCCCTTAGGGTTTAACTTAAAACCCTTGCCCTGAGAGTTGCGGGGGAGTGTCCTCCTCAAAAACATATTTTCTATTTGAAAATCAACTACGCTGAACAAAATGGCTATCTCAAAATTTTGATTGGATGCGTTTGGGGGAATGATGGGCGTGGGGGGGCTAACTTCCCTCCAATCACTTTCGACTATTAAAAAGGGCACTAGCCCTTTGAATTTCCAATCGAATGATCCTTTTTTTTGAATTTTTTTTACAACAACGCCTTCTATAAAAACCTTATATGCCCCCAGGGCATAATTTACAATCCTTGCCCTTAAGGCTGTGGGGAAGTGTCCTCCTCAAAAACATAATTTTATCTGGAAATCAACTACACTGAACAAAATGGCTATCTCAAAATTTTGATTGGATGTGTTTCGGGAAATGCTGGGCATGGAAGGAGTGTTAGTTGCCTTCCAATCACTTTCGACCATTAAAAAGGGCACAAGCCACTCCAATTTCCAATTGAATTAGCCCTTTTTGAAGTCTCTATGACAACTTTTTCGATACGAAGTGCTATGCTCTAAAGAAAAAAATAATAAATAATACATTGTGCCAACATCGCTCTTATATGCCCTCAGGGCATAACTTAAAACCTTTGCCCCGAGGGTTGTTGGGGAGTGTCCTCCTCAAAAAAATATTTTCTATCTGGAAATCAACTACGCTGAGCAAAATGGCTATCTCAAAATTTTGATTGGATGTGTTTGGGGGAATGATGGGCGAGGGGGGAAGGGGGCTAGTTGCCCTCAAATCACTTTCGACTATTAAAAAGGGCACTAGCCACTCCAATTTCCAATCTAATGAGCCCTTTTCGAAGTTTTTACGCCAACTCCTTCGATACGAAGTGCCCGGGTATGGAAACAAAATAAATAATACATTGTGCCAACATCGTTCTTTACTTAGGCAGCGCTATTGCGCTGCCTATGATTTAGTACAAATTGATTATAATACAACTTCAGAATTTCGACTACTTGGTAAAAAAAAAAGCAAGGTAACTTTTTGGGTCTTTACTGACTGTCTTCCCCTTTCGCAGGTTTTTTTTCAGGGGGAGGGGGGTTGGAACTTTTTCTTCTGGGTATGCTCTCTGTACTGCAGTGGATGAGTGGTTGTTATATGGATTCATGCCTCAAAAAAACACCCTTGTAGTATTCCACATTTAGAGGAGACATAAATCTGTAGGCTGAATGCGCATCTTCGATTTTTCAATAAAAGTAACAGGTTTGAAATCCAGCAGTTTTGGGACAACAAGAAACTCAACCACTTTTGTGGAAGAAGTGTCTTTTATTTGTCTCAAGACTACCCTACATAGCAATGTTTATTTCAGAGACTGAAATAAACATTGCTAACCGACTCTTTTGTAACCGTCTCTTTTCGAGTAGCCTTATTTATATTGAAGTTGTTTAACATTGGAAAATGGAACATTAGCATATTTATGGATCTTGGAGGCCTGCTGAAAATTCAGCACTTTGTTTATTTGATGAACAAACTTTGTTCATTTGATGTCGATGTCGTAACTAACCGGAGGTTAATCCCACAATTTCAGCTTTCATAAAAGTGAAAAACATGCACTTACGATAAAGTTGAATTTTTTATTTACTCAGCCGGGAAGCATCATACAACAAAACGAACTACACCATTAGAAAGCTCGTGAAAGTAACTCTGGTGGGGTTCATAACTCAATTTTGACTAGGGGTGTCAGTTACGACATTCATGCTTTCACAAGGCGATTTATTGACAAAATATTCAAAGTTGTTGAAATGGTTGATGCGTGGTTGAGTGTGGTTGAAATAGATGTTCTCTTTAAATACTCCCAAGACCAAAACTTCATTTTCTGTCACCCCTGTGCACAGTGGTGTAGTGGTAAAATGTTTAAATTTATTGACATGGTTGATGCGCGGTTGAGCATGGTTGAAATGAACCAGGATGATGTTCTACTCTCAGTCTCCCAAGACCGAAACTTCGCTTTGTGTCCCATTCTTTTTTTTTTCTATATAGCTCTAGTGAAACGAACAGCATAATCACCTTCCCAGTCATATTATTTTCAATTTGGTCTGTTTCTTCCATTGCTGTTGCTGCTATGTTAAAAAAAAAGAATAAAAAATCGTTCAGTTGCCCAATTAAAGTTGATTTTTTGCATCTTTGGTTGCTTGACAAAGCGACCAAAATCGTCAAAATCTGCAATTAAATTGCGGTAATGGGTAAATTTTGCTCCTGTGTAAACCTCTGGGCGAACCTAAGGTAAGTCACAGCAAAGTTGCTCTTCAGTATTTAAGCCAGAGTTCATGAGTTGAATTGATTTTATTGAAAAAAAAACAAGAAATATGTAAATATTTAGCAAAATCCACAGTATTTACATACCAAGACAATAAAATAATTCAAATTAGTCTCCCCGTAAGGCTCTGTGGTCAGGAGACAAAAAGTGGAGAAACAAAACGAAAGATTAAACAAATAGATCCATCAAACATTTTTTTAAATAATACACTCACATCACCAACCCAAACAGTCCCCCCTCCATAAAATCCAAGCTAGTTAGGGGAGTAGCACATGATTCCACCTACAAAAATAAACAGAGACACAGTCCGGAGACATCAGCTCCTCGGAAATGTCAACTTAGAGTCTTAAAAATTCGGATAGTAGAAATCAAAAATTCAAAATATAGGCTAGCTATACTAGATATCCAAAAAATCATTGAGTGAATTTGAAATTTGAAGGAAGAATGGTTTGAAAGCCATTACACTTTAAGTGGCTCAAAACGCTGCAAGCGTTCTTGTCTCGTATATCAAGCCAAGCTTTATCTTATCTGTCTCAGTTATGACTTTATTACGCTTCATAGGAGGGTCTTCTGCTGACAATTTGACAGCTTTTCATGCTTATAAATGATGTATGCTTTTCTTGTCAACTAAGTGACTTAAATTTACCTTTTATTATTCTTTCTGTCGTATTGATGGTTCTTGACTTTTACAGAGAGATAACCATGAGAGGGAGATAATAAAATTGCGGCTGTTGAAGTACTTTCGCACGTTTGACGGTACCTATCTTGGTGTCCATAATATGATGGGGTGCCATTTGGACACATGTGCTTTTGATTTTTGAGTGACATTCTCTAAATTCTCACTGAATTTGATTCACTTCATTTGAAGCTATATAATTCTAGTTTAACGCTAGAACATTTAGTAATCAGAGAACATCAGGGATGTTCTATTGTTTAACACTAGAACATTTTGTTGGTTTATTAAAATTGTACGGTCAGATTTCAATCCCCTCATTGCTTGTCAACAGGTCTGGAATTCCCTACCTTCTTCAGTACAGAGATGCCACTCGTTTGGGACTTTTAAAAATATTCTTAAGGACCATTTAGATAAGAATCAAACAGAATGGCATTTTTTTTTCCTCTGAGAAGTTGATGTCCCTTATGTATTTTTGTATTTTTGTATGTTTCCTATTGTCCCATTGTATGGATGTCCACCGTTCCTTCTACGCTTCGGTCACTGTCTGTCATGCATAATAAAGCACGGCGTCTGGTTATGGACACCAACCGTTCCAACACCGCTCTTAAATCTGCAGTCTATTTACATTCTTTCTAGTGCTTCTTTTGTGTTTCATCAGCTTCATGGAAATCTTCCAATTTCTCTTCAAACTCCTGTGTTTATTTCGGATTCAGCTCCGTTCTTCATTTAATATCTGCAATCCTCCTACCCCTACTATGCGATCGGATTTCAATATTCTCATTGCTTGTCAACAGGTCTGGAATTCCCTACCTTCTTCATTACAGAGATGCCACTCGTTTGGGACTTTCAAAAAAAAAATCTTAAGGACCATTTAGTTAAGAATCAAACATAATAGCATTTTTTTTTCCTCTGAGGAGTTGATGTCCCTTATGTATTTTTTTTTTCATGGTGTATGGTTGTCATCTCTGCGTTTTGACTCCCAGGTCTCAGATATGTTCTTTTTAATCTTATATGTTATTTGGCTATTGTCCTTTTTTTTCTTCACTGCTTCATTACTTAAATAATTGTTTTCACTACTTTTTTCTCCACTATTTAAATAGTATTTTTATTAGAAAGTTTCGGAATTGGAACCAGATCGTCATTTAACTTAGGCTCCCGTAATATTTTTTGCTGTAGCGATTCCCTCCCGCCTCGTGTGTTAACAATTTAATGTGAAATTGTAACTTGGTAAGGATATTGCCAGTGACATTGACTGCTGCAATAGTTTATGTATATATTACTGTAGGTATAACAGTCTATGTTTGGTGCTCGAAGGGTCAGGTATAAATTCTTCTTTGTAGTTTTATGGTAGCGTTTGTCTAACATCATGGGGTTCGACAAGTATAGTATTCTAGTCTAGTGTCTCTAATTTTCATAAAATGCGTTATTTTGATTTGACATTGATATTTGATTTGATGGCAAATTTAATTATGCAGAATTGATAAATTTTTAAATTTTCAGAGCGTGCATTAATAAATTAGTAATTCTTAAATTGACGTAGATTATGTCACACTATCGTTACGTAAGCCAAAAATAATTTTCTTAGGTAAATTTATTGTTTTGTCAGCGTATAGTTTGTAGTTAATTTTTTTAGTTTTTTTTTAAGTTGTTGCTTCTATTGATTTTTGTTGTTGTATCCCCCTTGTATCCCTGGCCATGGAGCTATCGAGGGGTAATAAGAGTAGGCTATTGTATTTTAAATTTGTATTTATTGGTGAATAAATCTGACTGTATTATGACCGATCTCTGTTCAAGCTAGGTTTAAATATAACAGGGATGTGTAATCTTTATTATAGTGGGCTGCATTGTCACTTGAGGTACTTCAAAGGGCCGCAGAACCTATTGAATTCAAAGAAAAATGAGCACATAAAGGAATTCATTGAAAGCCAATAATTTCATCTTTGAAAATAGCAAATTACCACACACATAAAAAGAAATAAAAATTTATTTCTACAATACAAAGTTAGTAAGATTTTTAACAATATCAATACTTATATTAAAGGACGTTGTCTTGATTCTTAGGATGTTTACTAGTGTTTGCCCGCCAGTCGTTTTTTTTTCTGCAGTTTTGATGCTTTTCATGGATGAAAATAAATGTTCACAACAATATTTGCTGCCCCACGTGCACAAATTGTCAATACCAATGCTACTTGGAGTTAAAATGACTAGCGGGCCACACAAAAAATCTCGGGTGGGCTGTAGATTGGATATCCCTGAATTAAACAAATCCGCATACCCTTGAAACGGTTTTCTCTGGCTTAATGTATCAAATTTTGTCACAGCTGAAATTAGTGCTGATGATTTTTATGTCAAAATAGTAAAGTTAGATTCGACCGTAAATTCATTGCAAAAATGATTGGTTTTGGAGTTGAGGAAAAATTGGCAATTAGATTCCAAATCACGAGTGCACTTCTTGTCTATGGAGTCATCTTTATAAGGGAGGATGCTTAGGGGAATCTTTGTATTGAAAGCTCCACTTAACTTTGGAAAGAGGGATTACGTGAATGTCTTTGACAAACAGCCCCCTATCTAAACAAAACTTCTGAGTTCTAAAATTTCTACTGCGGTTTCTATATTATTTTAAGTTATATTTTTGCCTGTTTTTACTCTTTACAAGTTCAACCCAACATATTTTCTTGATTAACAAGCTGAAATAATGAGGCTTTAGCCTCATAATGCCCTATTGAAGAATTTTTTGAAAGAATTTTTCTGTATCATTTTGTGCAGCTGGCGACTAAGATAATTTGCAAATTAAAAAAAAAGTTGAGATGAATTCAGAATGTATACTTGCTAATATTATGATTTCCTGTTTTTTGTTTCTTTCTTGTTTGCTTTAAACGTACAGATTGGCAAAAACAGGGGCGTAATTTGCTATGGGGCAGCGGAAGCAACTGTCTCCTCCAGACCCAAGTTTACCCCCTCAGACCTCAGTTTATCCCCTTTTCTGCCCCAATAATGGGACAAAAGAGGCTTCAGTGTACCTACATCACCCATTCAAAACGGAAAAAATACAAAAAGTGCTGAATTCTGAATCATTTTTAGAACGTTCTGGCAAAAAAAAAGCGAAAAGTCTTAGGTCTTAGTCGTTATTTACCCGAATATAACTGGGATAGTATTCTGTTAGTAGACAACCTGTTTTGAAAACTGTAAAACAATTCCCCTCCACTGTCTTACACGGTGTTATGATTCTCTGACAGCAGGTAGTCTGATTGCTGTCATTATTTCAGTCAAAAACTATGTGTCAGCTCGTCAGTTTATATTTTTTGCTCTAGCGAATCCGTATTCAAATAATAAGTGAAAAGCGACAACAAACTTTGGATATATTTTGCAGTAAAAATCCAGAAGAAAAATGAAGAAACTTCAGTTAAAGAAACTGGCAATAATACCAGTGCTCAAAGTGTCAGGCTACTGGATATAATTTCCCCTCCCTGTGACAATCCTTCAGAAACAAGCAGAACAATAAATGACCCAGGTCAACATTAAAGAGTGGTCTGTGTTCCCGAACCCGTTGCAGGCTCCAGTAGCAGTCGAAAATCTATCTCAAGTAAATCTACGACGTGTACCGACTAACCAGCTTAACCTCTTCTTGAGAGATATCAGGCTCTCATTTCTAACAGAAGGAAATTCAGTGCGCATTACTTTAAGACTTAAGAATGAATTGAAGACTCATAAAACTTGGATTCTGTGTTTAGTTTTACTTGCTGCCATTTATCTAGTGGGGCTCTAAGGGCTGGGAAACTGCCGCAAAAAGGCTATTATGAACCCTTTTCCAAATGAAAAGACAGTTCTGGTCTTAGCCTTATTATAGAGCCCAAACGTGGCGTCTCTATCTTTTTGTACTACTTTGGTTATTTAAACTGAATTTAGTACAAATTTATTATAATACAACTTCAGAAATTTCGACTACTTGGTAAAAATAGCAAGGTAACTTATTGGGTCTTTACTGACTGCCTTTCCCCTTTCGAAGGTTTTTTTTTTTATGGGGAGAGGGGGGTTGCAGCTTCTTCTTCTTGGTATGCTCTCTGTACTGCAGTGGGTGAATGGTTTGTTATCGGGATTCATGCCTCAAAAAAAACACACTTGTAGTACCCCACATTTAGAGGAGACATAAATCTATAGGCTGATTGCATATTTTTGATTTTTTCAATAAAAATAACAGGTTTGAAACCCAACAGCTTTGGGACAAGAAGAAACTCATCCACTTTTGTGGAAGAAGTGTCTTTCCTTGTCTCAAGTTTACCCTACATAGCAAAGTTTATGTCTGTCTTTCCAAGTGAAAAGACAGTTCTGGTCTATTGAATGAACATGATGATAGTGAAAGACTAGAAAAAGGAAATGATCTAGGAAATGATGATAGTGAAGCCTAGGTATGTCAGGATGGACAAAATTTAAGATAATTAGTACCGATACTTTGAGATGTGTAGCGAATGGCTTAAGTCGGTCCAGTTCTCAAGAAGTTAAAAAAAATATAGATCGTTTGAAGCACATTTTTCTCGCTATTTGTTTCTTGACGTCGAAGTCTCCCTTCGAGGGGTCGTGACGGATCAGAAACATGGGTAACCAGGATAATTCCGTTGAACTGATGGAGGAAAAATCTAAAGGGGAGTAGTAAAGGCATTACAGACTCCAGCGCATCCCTAGCAGATTCCCAAAGGATTTCCAGCGCATCCCTAGCAGGATTTTAAAGTAATCCCTGTTAAAGTCATGCCTGCCCAATAGTTTTTAAAGTCATCCCTATACGACTGCCCAACAGGTGTTTGTTAGGTCATAGGGGAAGGAAAGTGATGCATATGTTAGGGAATGCTTACATTCGGTTGCTGCGTAATGGGGGTTGAGAGTCATGCGTGACTCAGCAGGTTTTATATCATAGGGTATTTTAACCTATGTAATTGGAGTTGAGGATAATGTTGTAGTACGTGGCGATTTATCAGAAATAACCTAATGACAGCGCACAAATGGGTATTGCGTAAAGACAGCGCACATGCTACATAATGACAGTGCATATATTACACAATGACAGTGCTAGGTAGATGAATTTTATTAATACATTTCAAGACGCTTCAAGACATATCAAGATGTTTTTTTCAAGGCACTTTTTCTTTATTTCTTACGTAAAGGGGAATGTTTATGGATAACGCATTCTCATGTGATATGTTTCTTCAGAAACCTTGGGGAAATCCCTTGCTTTTGATTGAGGAGGACACACACGTGGGTTGTTACATAATACCTTTTGAAACTTAATTTTTCTTTTAATGTATTTTTTATCAAAGGATCATTATATTCTAATGATTTTTGTCCTCGTTAGGACTCGAAAGGCCAATTTCCATCCAATAGAACTGCACTTTAATCAACTCGTCTATGAAACACTGTCCAATATTCTGTTCCGAGGAGTACTTTCTATATGATAGCCATCACCATGCAAAAAAAAATCCCTATTTTCCAATCGATTAAATGATTTCCACATCAGCGCACATAATCATTACAATGTTATTGATTTACTTACAGGACGTAGAAAACAGGTGTTATATAGTTATGGTTCTTGATTTTCTATTATGTAAATGATAATCTATTGAAGTTTTATCCTAAACTAAGAATCTAAAAACGACACAGACTTTTGTAAATACAGAACTTATTGATAATAAACTTTATAAAACTATGAAAATCACTGACAAAGTAGTTAAAAACACCGCAAACGTAAAACTTGTTTAATTCATATCATATTTTCATGAGCTTATTGGCCGAGGTTTGAGAATTTTAAGAAATTATTATCAATATTTTAACATTTGTTTCATATATTTAATTTTTTCTATGGCTTATTGGCCAAGGTTGAGAGTTTTAAGATATTTTTCTCCATATTTTAATATTTTTTTATCATATTTTTCATTATTTTCCTCGGGTTTAATAGATCCAGTGCAACGAGAATTCAACCACGAGATTGGAGTGGCATTGCAATACCGTTTCGAAAAATAACTAAGGACAATTTTGACTTAGAGTACAATAGCATTTGAGGATTTTAAGCAAATATTTACCATATTTTAACATTTGTTTCATGTTTTTAATATCTTCTAGGGCTTATGGGCCGAGGTTTGAGAATTCTAAGTATTATTTTCCGTATATTAATATTTTTTTTTCATATTTTGCATTATTTTTATGGGGTGTAATAGATCCAGGGCATGAAAATATTCAACCTCAAGAGCAAAGTGGTATTGTGATACCATTTTCACACGCATAAGAGGGCAATTTTAACTAAGGATATGCTAGAGCTTGAGGATTTTAAGAAATAATTTACCTTATTTTAACATTCATTTCATCTATTTAACATTTTCTAGGGCTTATGTACCGAGGTTTTAGAGTTTTAAGATATGATTTTCCATATTTAAATTTTTTTTTCATATTTTTCATTATTTTCCTGGGGGTTTAATAGATCCAGGGCATACAAAATTCAACCACAAGAGCAGAGTGGCACTGCGATACCATTTTCACAGAAATTTGAGGGCCATTTTGACTAAGGATATGCTAGCACTTGGGGATTTTAAGCAATTATTTACTATATTTTAACATTTTTTTATATTTTTAATTTTACCTACGGCTTATGGACCGAGGTTTCAAGAGTTTTAAGATATTATTTACCATATTTTCAAATTTTTTCAAAATTGTCCTTATTTTCTGGGGATTTAATAGATCCAGGGCATACAAATTCAACCAATGGAGCAGAGCGGCATTGCGATGCTCTTTTTACATATATCTGAGGGCCATTTTGACTAAGGATTTGCTAGCACTTGAGGAATTTTGGCAATTATTTACCATATTTTAATTCTTGTTCCATATTTTTCGTTATTTTCATGGTGTTTGATAGATCCAAGGAATGAAAACATTCAGCCTCAAGAGCAGAGTGGCATTGCGATACCATTTTCACACACATCTGATGGCAATTTTGACTAAGGATATGCGAGAACTTGAGGATTTTTAGAGATAATTTAGCATATCTTAACGCTCATTTCATATATTTAACATTTTCTAGGGTTTACGGGCCGAGGGTTGAGAGTTCTAAGATATTATTTTCCATATTTTAATATTTTTTTCATATTTTTTCATTATTTTCCTGGGATTTAATAGATCCAGGGCATACAAAATTCAACCACGAGAGAACAGTGGCACTGCGATACCGTTTTCACAGAATTTGAGGGCCATTTTGGCTAAGGATATGCTAGCACCTGAGGATTTTAAGCAATTATTTACTATATTTTAACATTTTCTTATATTTTTGATTTTATATAGGGCTTATGGACCGAGGTTTTGAGAGTTTTAAAATATTATCTACCATATTTAATATTTTTTTTCTAAAATTCCCTTATTTTCCTGGGGTTTAATAGATCCAGGGCATACAAAATTCAACTAAGGGAGCAGAGCGGCACTGCGATACTCTTTTCACAGACAACTGAGAGCCATTTTGACTAAGGATTCGCTAGCACTTGAGGATTTTAGGCAATTATTTACAATATTTTAATATGTGTTTTATATATTTTAATATATTCTAGGTCTTAAGGGCCGAGGTTTTGAGAGTTTTAAAATACTATTTACCATATTTTAACTTTTTTTTCTTCATATGTTTTACTATTTTTCAGGTTTAATAGATCCAGGTCATAAAAACATTCAACCTCGAGAGCAGAATGGTACATCAATATCGTTCTCACAAAACACTTAGGGAGGGGGGCAATTTTGACTAACGGTATTCTAGCACTTGAGGATTTTAAACAATTATTTACCATATTTTAACATTTGTTTCATATTTTTAATATTTTTAGGGCTTATGGGCCGAGGTTTTGAGAATTTTAAGAGATTATTTACCATATTTATTATTTGTTTCATATTTTTCATTATTTTTATAGGGTTTAATAGATCCAAGAAATGAAAATATTCAACCTCGAGAGCAGAAATGAACATCAATTTCCTTTTGAGAAGGGCATAGGGGGCAACTTTGACATATGGATATGATAGCACTTGAGGAATTTTAGTGATTATTTACTATATTTTAACATTTGTTTCATATTTTAATTTTTTTTAGGATTATGGACCGAGGTTTGAGAATTTAAAGAAATTATTTTCCATATTTTAATTTTTTTCCATATATTTTAATATTTTCATGGGGTTTTAATAGATCCAAAGCATGAAAACATTTAACCTCGAGATCAAATTGGCACAGCAATATTGTTTTCACACACACTTAGGGGGCAATTTTGGGGCATATATCATAAGTGTATGATAGTGCTTGAGGATTTTCAGCAATTATTTCCCATATTTTAACATTTTGTTTCCTATTCTTATTATTATCTTGGGCTTATGGCTGAGGTTTGAGAATTTTAAGAGATTATTTTCTGATTTTTTTTTTCATTATTTTTAATTGTTTTCACGAGGTTAAATAGATCCAATGCATAAAAACATTCAACATCTGGATCCAAGGCATGAAAATATTCAACCTTGAGAGCAGATTGGAACATCAATATTGTTTTCACAAACATCTAGGGGGCAATCTTCATTAAGGATATGCTAACACTTAAGGATTTTGAGTAATTATTTACCATATTTTATTATTTGAATTTTATTTTTTTATTTTCTGGGACCTATGGGCTTATGAGGTCTGAAACTTTTAAGAGAATATTTTCCATATTCTTATATATTTTCATTTTTTCAGTATTTTCCTGGGGTTTAATAGATTCAAGGCATGAAAAAATTCAACCTCGAGAGTAGAATGGAACATCAACATTGTTTAGAAAAACACATAGGAGGAAATTTTCACTAAGAATATGCTAGCACTTGAGGATTGTAACCAATTATTAACATATTTAACATTTGTTTTATGTATTTATTATTTTCTGGACTTATGGCGCGAGGTTTGATTAGAGATTATGGCACGAGGTTTAGAATTTTAAGAGATTATTTTTCGTGTTTTAAATTTTTTTCATATTTTATATTGAGCTTAAATACATCCAAGGCATGAAAAAATTCATCCAAGGCAATAGATGACGACACCACTTACAAAATAAAATACGTCCAAGGAATTCACAAAATTCTTCTTACGAAGCAAAAATAATTCTCACAAAACGAAACACACCCTAAAAAATTTCAAGCAGCTCTTAAAAAATACAAGATGCATCCTAAAAAATCAGAACTTGTTCTTACACAACACAAAATACTTGCTACAAACAAAATATATTTCTTAAAAAGTAAAAATACATCCCAAAAAATCACAAATGTTCCTTACATCATACGAAATACTTTTTACGAAACAAAAAATTCTTATAAAACAAAAATACATCCAAAGAAACAACAAAATCTCTTTTCGAAGCAAAAATAACTTAAAAAACAAAACAAAAAATACATCCTAATAAATCACAAAAATACTTCTTACATTCAAAAATAATTCTCACAAAACGAAATACATCCTAAACAATCACAAATTATTCTTACAAAACACGGAATACTTCTTACTAAGCAAAAAGTTCTGACAAAACAAAAATACATCCCAAAAGATCACAAATTCTTCTTACAAATTACTTCTTACAAAACAAAAATGATTCTTACAGAACAAAAATATATCCTAAGAAATCACAAAATCTTCTTAAAAAGTAAACAAAATTCTTACAACACGAAGATATATCCTAGACAATGACAAATGGTTCTTACAAAATACGAAGTACATCCTAGAAATCAGAGATTATTCTTACAAAATACAAAATACTTGTTACAAAACAAAAATACTTCTAACAAAGGAAAAATTAATTCTTAAAAAAACAAAAATACATCATGAGAAATCACAAATTCTTCTTAGATCATACAAAATACAACTTAGGAAAAAAAATATTCTTACAAAACAAAAATATATTCTAAAAAGTCAGAGATTCTTCTTAAAAAATACACAATACTTCTTACAAAACAAACGCACACACACACACATAAATACTTCTTACAAAGCAAAACATAATTCTTACAAAATAAAAAAAATCCCAAGAAATCACAAACTTTTCTCACAAAATACAAAAAAACTTGTTACAAAACAAAAAATACTTCTTACAAAACAAAAACAATTCTTTCAAAACAAAAATACATCCTAAAAGATCGCCAATTCTTCTAACAAAATACAAAATTCTTCTTTTTAAAACAAAAAAAATAATTCCTACAAAACAAAAATACATCCAAAGAAATCAGTGATTGTTCTTACTAAATGTCACTCATTTCTTATCGAACATTATAAAAACATGAATACAATCAATGAGTTTTACTTTTAAAAATCTAGATGGCAACACGTTTTTACTGCCTCAAGTGCTGCCATCTTTTAAATTTTAGTTATAGTTGGAAGCATAACTGAATTTTCAGTTAGGTTACATTGAGTTAACAGCTTTCAAATTAGTTTGATTTAGGTTAGGTTTGTGTGGTCCGTCAGAATAACCTAACCTAAATCAACCTAATTTGAAAGCAGTTAACTCAATTTAACCTAGCTAGAAGTATATTGTATTTTGTTAAAAGAACAATCGATCTTTAAGGATGTATTTTGTTTTGTAAGAATTGTTTTTTTGTAAGATGTATTTTTTGTTTTGTAACAAGTTTTTTTTTTGTAAGTATTTTTTGTTTAACACAAGAGAATTGTATCATACTTTTTTGGATATTTTAACTTGGATACTTGGTAAATTTTCCATTGGCTGTTTTCAGCTCTACCTTTTTTTGATCCCGCCCACTGTCATCAGTCGCTGCTAGGCATTCATACACAGAAGGTGTGCGGACGTTTGAGAGAGAGATTTTGCTTTTTTTTTTTTTTGTCATTTGCCGAAGCTATGCAAGTGGGAAACCGGGCGTTTGCTCAATTTAAATATTACAAGCTGTGGCCTTGCAAAATTACGCGGGTGATACCTGTCAAAGGTGATGGAAGTAATTATGAAGTTTGCTGTTACGGAACTGACGAAATTAAAATAGTAACGTCCGAGAATATATGGGCTTACGCGGAGAAATATGAAGAAGCGCTGAGAGATGGCAGAAAAAATGTTCAGAGAGCGATAAGGCTGTGTACGGAGGACTCGGAAGGTTTAGCCGGGATTTATCTGAGTCGGTTAACTTGATGCAGTCAGAAATTGTTAACCTTCGTGACGGCATACAGGATGAAATTCGTAGGAGAGTGGAAGAGCAGTGCAGTAGATTAGGGAGTTCTCCGGTGACACAGATTAAGTCAGATTTTCTTGATACTGTTACGCAAGCTGTCTATGAGGCGATCGATCTGCAATTCAAGGGTAAATTTGAACTGCTTGAGAAATCACTTGGCGATTTGCGGGCAAGAATTGTCCAAAATTGCGCAAAGCTCCAAAAGCTTGAAACTAAGCTGCTGGATGATATAAACCAGTCTTCTCTTCTGACTAAGGTCATTGTATCTGGGATAGACTCTCCCGCGCGTGATTTGCCTCACCTTGGTGAGAAAGTATTAGCTCGACTTAACAGTGAAATGGGACTCAATCTTGATAAATCCGTTGTCAAGGGTGCAAGGCGTTTGGGAGGTGCCTCGGAAATAAAAACTCCGATTGAACTTACATTTTTTACTGAGGCATCTGCAGTTGAGATCCTGCGCAATCGCAAGAATTTGAAAGGTACCCGAATCTATGTAAATGAGGCTCTAACCAGGGAAAGGCAAGAAATCTACAAGCTTGCGCGCAATAAGTTTGAATTGAAAATGTATGGACTTTACGAGGTGTTGTTTATGTCAAGTGCGGTTCGCAAATCATTCCGTGTAAAACGATTTCCGACGTAGTTCAGATTCGCAATGTGTCATATGAACCTGTCGTCTAAACTAAGAAGCTGTGAATTTTGCTTTTCTTTTTTTTGTTTTATGGATCGTTTTCAGTGTTTTCTTGATTCTCGTTTGAAATTAGATGTTGTTCTAATTCAGCTACCGGAAGTGATAAAGATATGCCTTATGTAAATAATCTACCTGAATGTGATTATTCTTCAGGCGAGTTTCTATCGGATAAAACAAAAAGTTGTGATTTTCCGATCAGATCGTTACATGTAAATGCCCCCAGGGGCTACAAAGTGCATTCAATGAACTGAAAGCTTTTGCTTGCATCTAGTCCTATAGACATTGTTGGAGTTTACGAAACTTTTCTGTCTGCTAATACACCCCTTACAATGTTAGATCTGCCCGGGATGAAGTGTATTTCGCGTACAAGGTGTCAGAATGCGAGAGGAGGTCAGATGCTGTATATTCGTGATGACTGGTCTTTTAGTATTCTCAGTGATTTGTCTGTATTTGATGAAGGGTTATGTGAGACTATTTTTGTTGAAGTTGTACCTTTGGGCTGTAATCCATTTATTTTCGGGTCTGTTTATCGATCTCCGTCGGGTAACCCAAAAATATTTTTTGAAGTTTTTGAACCGCTGTTGAAAAATCTGGAAGCGTTGAAAAAACCGGTTATTATTTCGGGTGATTTTAATTTTGATCTTTTGAATCTCGATGTTGGAAATAATAAGGAGTTTTTAACTATGATGTTGTGTTCTAATTTTCTTCCAAGTATTTCTCTGCCGACAAGAGTTACAGCTAACACAGCTACATTATTAGATAATATATTTTTCTCTCCTGTTTTATTTGATGCTGAAAAATCGTCAGTAATTTTGTCTGATATGTCAGATCATTTTCCGGTGAGTGTTCTTTTAAATTTAAATAATAGTAATAAACAACATCGAGATTCAACAATGGATAATTCAAAAAAGCGATATACATGGATTGATTGTAAAGTTCTACGTCAGTTAATTGGTGACCATGATTGGAGTTCGGTTTATGGCTCAGATGACGCAAATTCTGCGTTTTCAGATTTTATTGATCAAATGATGCGACTGCGGGATCGGGCTTCTTCAACACGAGTTTCGCATGGAAAGTTTGCGCAGAAATTTGACCCATGGATTACTGAAGGTATTTTGGCATCGTTAAAACATAAAAATAGAAAATTTAAGAATTATTTAAAATTACAGACACCTGAGTCGTTTGAAGAATTCAGAGTTTATAGGAATAAGCTAAATTCAATTATCAGACATGAGAAGAGAAAATATTATAAAGAGAAATTTTTGGAGTATAAATCGGATATGAGAAAAAACATGGCAATTGATAAATGAAAAGATACGTCCTCATAGTCGTAAGAATACTAGTGTTAATTGCCTTGTTTTAAATGGGGAAAATGTTACAGAGCCCAATGAAATTTTAAATGCTTTTGGAGATTATTTCAGTAATATTGGTTCTAGACTTGCATTGACTATGAATATGCAACTGAATTCCCCTTCTGTTCCAGTTAATGAGCAACATGCAGAAAATTCGTTTTCTTTTTCTGAGATTAAGCCTCATGAGATTGAAAAAGTTATTCTGAAGCTTAAACGGAGTTTTTCTAAGGACGAATTTGGATTTTCGGCTCAAACGTAAAGCAAATAGCGTCAAGCATTTCACCTTTGCTGGCACATATTTTTAATCTATCACTTATGCATGGGGTTTTTCCTGAGCTTTTAAAAAAAGCAAATGTTATAGCATTACCTAAAGCTGGGAGTTCAACTGACCCTTCAGATTATAGAGGCATTTCTCTACTTTCGGTTTTCAGCAAAATTTTGGAAAAACTTGCAAATAGTCAATTACAAAAATATTTATTTGATAGTAAGATTTTACACACGTCTCAATATGGTTTTATAAAAGGAAAGTCAACTGAACTGGCAATTCATGAGCTTTTGCTAAATATTAATGATTCACTAGATGATGGTCAACACGCGTTGGCGATTTTTCTTGATGTCGCAAAGGCGTTTGACACCGTAAATCATTCGTTGCTTCTTTTTAAACTAAAGTCTTATGGGTTTTCAACACAAGCTGTTAAATTTTTTTCATCTTACCTTTCTGGGAGACGACTAGATTGTGTTGATAAATCTCGTGATCTCCGTTCCGAAACTTTTCCAATTAATTACGGAGTGCCTCAGGGCTCTGTTCTTGGGCCTATTCTATTTATTCTTTTTATAAATGATTTGCCAGAAGTTTTGCCTCTTTGTAAAATTATAATGTTGCTGATGATGTAGTAATTTTTGCTTCTCACCGGGACCTATCAGTTTCTTTTCCAGAACCTCGGAAGTACGTTACTAACTGTATCTGATTGGTATTCAAGGAATTACTAGCTCTTAATGAAAAAAAATGCCATATATGTTATTTTCGCGAACTGGATCAGTAGTGTCAGATACCTTCTCTCTTTTTTTGAATGGTCTTGAATTAAGACGGGTGGATCAGTTCAAATATCTTGGGATTATTTTAGATGAAAATTTGTCGTTTCATAAATATGTAAAAAACACTGTCGTTAAAAATTTCCCGAAATATTGGCATGCTAACTCGTCTTTGTCACTTTTTTTCCTAAAGCTATTCTAAAATCTATTTATTATTCTTTCGTCCACCCATATTTTCTCTATTGCATTTCGGTTTGGGCATCTACCTTTCCGTCTGTTTTCAAATCTCTCCAAATACTTCAGAATAAAGCAATGAGGATTCTTTTTAATGTTGATTGCAGAACTTCAGTTAGACACCTATATGGGACTTCAGGAATTTTCTCTTTGGACCAACTTCATTTAATTTCTATCTCTAGTATTTGTCATGATTATCAATATAGTAATTTACCTGTAAATTTCTCCGGCATTTTCTCAACTAATTCTCAATTTCATAATTATCCTACTACGCATCGTTCAGACTTTTCGTGCGAAATTCGCCCGACATCGAGAGCGGGATTCAGCATCCGTCACATTGGCCCAAAAATCTGGAACTCAATTCCTGCATCAGTTCGAGAATGCAGCAACAAGCGACATTTTCTAAGACTGGTGAAGAAATATCTTATGACATGCTAAGCATTTTGTTCATTAGGATTTTCTTTTTCGTTGTTGTAAAATTTAGTTAGAAAATGGCTGTGTATTTTCGTTGGCAATATTTTCAGCGCTAAAGTATGCCACCAGGCATGTGCGCTGTTTTGTGACATTTATTTATGTACGTGTTATAAATAAAATATTCTACTCTACTCTACTCTACTCTACTCGTATTTTATAAGAAATGTTTGTGATTGCTACTATGTATTTTCTTTGTGTAAGAATTATTTTCTGTTTCGTAAGAGTTACTTTATTTGATATAAGAAGAATTTATGATTTCTCATGATGTGTTTTGTTTTTGTAAGAATTATTTTTTTGCTTTGTAAGAAGTATTTTTATTTTCTAACAAGTATTTTGTATTTTGTAAAAACAATCTCTGATCTTTTAGGATGTATTTTGTATTTTGTAAGAACTATTTGTCATTGCTTAGGATATATTTTCGTTTTATAAGAATTATTTGCTTCGTAAGAAGATTTTGTTGTTTCTTAGGATGTATTTTTGCTTTGTAAGATTTTTTTTTTCGTAAGAAGTATTGAATATGTGATGTCTTAGGATGTGTTTTTTGTTTTTTAAGATTTTTTTTTGTTTGCTAAGAAGTATTTTTGTTTGATGTAAGAAGAATTTAAGATTTCTTAGGAAGTGTTTATGCTTTGTCTCAAATACATTTTGTTTCTAAGAAGTACTTTGTATGATGTAAGAAGAATTTGTGATTTCCTAGGATGTATTTTTGTTTTGTAAGAATCAGTTTTGCTTCATAATAAGATTTTGTGATTTTTTTGAATGTATTTTATTTTTTTAGAATTATTTTTTGTTTTGTATTAAGTATTTTTATTTTCTTAGAAAAAATTGTGGTCTTCTTGGGATATAATTTTCCTTTGTAAGAGGTATGTTTTGTTTTGTAACAAATTATTTTTTTGTAAGAACTGTTTCTGCTTTCTTAGGATGTATTTGTATTTTTAAGGAATGTTTGTGATTGTTTTATGATGTATTCGTTTTGTGAGAATTATTTTTGCTTCATAAGAACAGTTTATAATTTCTTAGGATGTATTTTTGTTTTGTAAGAAATTGATTTTTGGCTTTGTAAGCAATATTTTTTTTGTATGAAGTATTTTATAATAAGAATTTGTGATTTCTTAGGATGTATTCATGTATTGTGAAAATTATTTTTTTTTTGCCTTTGAAAGAAGTATTTTTTTGTTTCGTAAGAAGGATATTTTATGTGTTACGAAGAATTTGTAGTTTCTTAAGATATATTTTGGTTTTTTAAGAATTAGCTTTGGCTTTGTAAGTAGTATTTTTGTTTTGTAACAAGTATTTTGTTTTTTTAGAAAATCTCTGATTTCTTAGGATGTATGTTGTATTTTGAAAGAACCGCTTGTCATTGTATAGGTTGTATTTTTCGTTTTGTAAAAATTAGTTTTGGTTCGTAAGAAGAGTTTGTGATTTCTTAGGATGTATTTTTGTTTTGTAAGAATTTTTTTGGCTTTGTAAGAAGTAATTTGTTTTTGTTTTCGTAAGAAGTATTTTGTATGATATAAAAAGAATTTGTTGTTCCTTATTATATATTTTTAGTTTGTAAGAATGATTTTTGCTTTGTAATAAGTTTTTTTGTTTTGAAACAAATAGTTTGTATTTTGCAAGAAGGATCGCTGATTTCATAGGATGCATTTTGTATTTTGTAATAACTGTTTGTCATTGTTTAGGATGTACTTTGTTTTTTTTTAAGAATTTTTTTTGCTTCGTAAGAAGAACTTGTGATTTCTTCTGGATGTATTTTTACTTTGTAAGAAATATGTTTTGTTTGTATCAAGTATTTCGTGTTTTGCAAGAACAATTTCTGATTTCTTAGGATTAATTTTTATTTTGTAAGAACTGCTTTTGATTGTTTAGGATGTATTTCGTTTTGTGACAATTATTTTTGCTTCGTAAGAAGAATTTTGTGATTACTTAGGATGTATTTTGCTTTTGTAAGCGGTGTCTTAGTCTGTCGTTGTGCCCTTCTGCTCTCGAGGTTGAATTTTTTTCATGCCTTGGATCTATTAAACCCCAGGGTAATAACGAAAATATGAAAAATATTAAAATACGGAAAATAATCTTTTAAAATTCTCAAACCTCGGCCGTAAAAAATATTGAATATATGAAACAAATATTAAAATATGGTAAATAATTTCTTAAAATCCTCAAGTGCTAATATATCCTTAGTCAAAATTGCCCCCTAGGTGTTTGTGAAAACAATGTTGATGTTCCAATCTGCCCTTGAGGTTGAATGTTTTCATGCCTTGGATCTATTAAATCCCAGGAAAATAATGAAAAATATGAAAAAAAAATATTAAAATACGGAAAATAATGTGTTTTAAAATTCTCAGACATCTGCTCATAAGCCCTAGAAAATATTAAAAATATGAAACAAATTTTAAAACATGGTAAATAATGGCTTAAAATCCTCAAGTGCTAGCATATCCTTAGTTAAAATTGCCCCTTAGGTGTTTGCGAAAGCGATATTGATGTTCCATTCTGCTCTTGAGGTTGAATGTTTTCATGCCTTGGATTTAGAGGTTGAATGTTTTCATGCAATGGATCTATTAAACCACATGAAAATAAGGAAAAAAGATATTAAAATACTCAGATTAATTTCTTAAAGTTCTAAAACCTCGGTCATAAGCCCCAGAAAATATTAAAATTATGACACAAATGTTAAAATTTGATAAATTCTTGCTTTAAATTCTCAAGTAACTTTGTCAAAATTGCCGTCTAGGTGTATGTGAAAAAGATATTGCGTTGCCACTTTGCTCTCGAGGTTGAATGTTTTCATGTCTTGGATGTATTAAATTCCATGAAAATAATGAAAATATATGAAAAAATTAAAATATGGAAAATAATCTCTTAAAATTCTCAAACCTTGGTCTTAAGCCCTAGAAAGTATTAAAAATGTGAAACAAATGTTAAAATATGGTAAATACTTGCTTTAAATCCTCAAGTGCAATCATACCCTTAGTCAAAATTGGTCGCTATGTGTTTGTGAAAGCACTATTGCTGTGCCACTCTTCTCTTGGGGTTGAATATTTTCATGCCTTGGATCTATCAAACTCCATGAAAATAATGAAAAATATGAAAAAATATGGAAAATAATCTCTGAAAATTCTCAAACCTCGGTCCATAAGCCCTAGAAAAATATTAAAAATACAAAATAAATTTTAATCTATGCTAAATAATCGCTTAAATCCTCAAGGCTTTCATATCCTTAGCCAGAATTGCCCCCTAGGTGTTTATAAAAAGGATATTGCTGTTCCATTCTGCTCTCGAGGTTGAATGTTTTCAGGCCTTGGATCAATTAAAAACCCATGAAAATAATGAAAAATACAAAAAAAAATATTAAAATATGGTAAATAATCTCTTAAAATTCTCAAACCTTGACACATAAGCCCTAGAAAATATTAAAAATATGAAACAAATGTTAATAAATGGTAAATAATTGCTTAAAATCCTCAAGAGCTAGCATATCCTTAGTCAAAATTAACCCCCTAGGTTCCTGTGAAAGCAATATTGATGTTTCATTCTGCTCTCGAGATTGAATGTTTTCACGACCTGGATCTATTAGACCCTAGGGAAAATAATGAAAAATATTAAAAAAAAATGCAAATATGCTAAATAACATCTTAAAACTCCCAAAAGATCGGCCCATAAGCCCTAGAAAATATAAAAATATGAAACAAATGTTAAAATATGGTAAATAATTGCTTAAAATCCTCAAATGCTCGCATATCTTTAGTCAAAATGACCCTCAGATGTGTGTGAAAGTGGTATCGTGGTGCTACTCTGCTCCCGTGGTTGAATTTTGTATGCACTGGATCTATTAAACCCCAGGAAAATAACTAAAAATATAAAAAAAAAATATTAAAATATGGCAAATAATATCTTAAACGTTCAAAACCTCGACTCATAAGCCCTAGAAATTATTAAAAATATGAATCAAACGTTAAAATATGGTAAATAATTGCTTGAAATCCTCAAGTGCTAGCATATCCTTAGTCAAAATGGCCCTCAGATGCTTATGAAAATGGTATCGCCGTGCCACTCTGCTCTCGAGGTTGAATATTTTCCCTTTCCTTGATCTATTAAACCCCATGAAAATAATGAAAAATGTGAGAAAAATTAAAATATGGAAAATAATATCTTAAAATTCTTAAACCTCATTATTAAAATTCTCAAAATGCTATCACTTTATCACTATTATTAAAATTCTCAAAGCGCTATCATATCCTTAGTCAAAATTGTGCAACTGGTGTTTCTGAAATTATATTGGTGTTCCATTCTGCTCTCGAGGTTGAATGTTTTCATGCCCTGGATCTATCAAACCCGGGAAAATAATGGAAAATACGAAAAACTACAGAAAATAGTCTCTTAAAATTCTCAAACCTCGGCCCATAAGCCCTAGAAAGCGTTATAAATATGAAACAAATACTAAAATATGGTACAGAATTGCTAAAAATTTTCAAGTGCTATCATACCCTTAGTCAGAATTACTGTCCTAGGTGTTTGTAAAAACGATATTGCTGTGCCACTCTGCTCTCAAGGTTGAATTATTTATGCCCTGGATCTATCAAACACGAGGAAAATAATGAAAAATACGAAGAAATAAATTAAAATATGATAAATATTCATAAGCCCTAGAAAATATTAAACATATGAAACAAATGTTAAAATATGATAAATATTTGCTTAAAATCCTCAATTGCTATCATACCCTTTGTTAAAATTGCCACTAGATGTTTTTTAAAAACGGTATTGCAATTCCATTCCACTCTCGTGGTTGAATTTGTATGCCCTGTATCTAGTAAACATGAGGAAAATAATGAAAAATATGATATAAAAATATTTAAATATGGAGAATAATATTTCAAAACTCTCAAACCTTGACCAATAAGCCCTAGAAAATATTAAATATATGAAAAAAATCTTAAAATATAAAAAATAATCTCTTAAATTCTCAAACCTCGGTCCATACGCTCATGAAAATATTAAATAAATGAAATAAATGTTACGTTTGGTCTTTTTGACTGCTTTTTCAGTAATTTCATAGTTTTATAATGTTTTTTTTTATCAATAAATTCTGTATTTAAAAAGTCTATGTCTTTTCTAGATTCCGTGTTTAGGATAATGCTTCAATAGATAAGCATTTATGTAAAGGAAAACCTAGAGCCATAACTACATAACACCTGTTGTCTAGGTCCTGTTATAAAATCGGTAACATTGTAGTGCTTATGTGCGCTGATGTGGAAATAATTTGTGTCTGTTGGAGCATGGGGATTTTTATTGCATTGTAATGGCTATCATGAAGAAAGTATTACTCTGAACAGAATGTTGGAAAGGGTTTCATAGACAAGATGACTAAGGTGCAGTTCTATTGGATGGAAATTGGCCTTTTGAGTCCTAATGAGGACAAAAAATCGTTAGAATATAATGATCTTTTCAGAAAAAATACATTGAACGAAGAATAAAGTCTTAAAAAGCATTGTGTCACAACCCACATGTGTGTTCTTCTTCTCATTTAAAAAACGAGGGATTTCCCCATGGACTCTGACGAGACATATCACGTGAGAATGCGTCATCCAAAAACATTCCTCTTTACGTAAGAACTAAATAAAAAAAACGCCTTTAAAAACATCTTGAGGTATCTTGAAACGTCTTAAATTGTGTAAAAAAATTCCTCTGCCTAGCTCTTTCCTTACGTAACATTTGCCCTGTCATTCGCATTATGTGCGTTGTCATTACTTAGAACCCACATCTGCGCTTTCATTAAGTTATTAACGATAAATCCACGTACGATAGCATTACCCTCAACTCCAATCACGCAAGTTAAAATTCCCTACGATATAACACCTTTTGAGTCACGCATGACTCTCAACGTCATTACGTAGCAACCGTATTTAAACATTCCCTAACACCTACCTAGATTACTTTCCCTCTATGACTTAACAAACACCATCTGACTGGTTGCCTAGGAATGACTTTAAAATTACTGGGTAGGGATGACGTTTAAACAGGGATGACTTTAAAATCCTGCTAGGGATGCGATGGAAATCTTATGGGAATCTGCTAGGGATGCGTTGGAGTCGGAAATGCCTATACTACTAAGTTGAAGAAAGGTTGAAGGCCAAGTTACACCACCGATTCGTTCACTATTGCAGTCATCAATACCAAAATGTCGCAGTTGCACTGATAGGAAAGGCCTTGCGGCAAGACATTATTTCAGAAGTAAAACCAGCTAATTACTACGCTATTCTTATTGATGAGACAACAGATATTTCAAGATACGAACAATTAGCGATCCTACCCAGCTACATATCAAATGGAAAAGAAGTGGAGCGACTAATAGTTTTCGATCAAACGCAAGTTTTAGACGCCGAAGCTTATCCACCTTGATTTTTAAAAACTATAGAAAAGTGTTTTGTAGATTTGGTGTTCTTTGTTGCCCAATGTTATGACGGCGTATTTATTATGAGACTTTTATGCATTTAACGGAGTTCAGGCAAAGCTTAGGGAGAAGATGTCTCTTGCAGTTTTCTTTTAACTGTTAAGCCCACTGATCATACTTGATTTTGAATGATTTCTAGAAAACTGATTGTAATATTTGAAATGAACTGCATGGAGAATCTCGGTGTAATAGCAGGTAAAAGATTTTGGAGCTTGAAAGGATTATCCAAACTCACTGGTTTTATGCATGCCGCTTTGTTTCCAAGGTGAAGGCCATATTTCTTTGCATTGTTGCCGTGACAGCCACAGTGTCTTATAGTTCTGACGCTGAGGCAGCGTTTGAAGGAAAACGACTACTGGAAAAAATCATCTCGGCCTCGGTCTTAACTTTGCATATGATCGAAAAAGTGTTAGTAATATTTGATTGTTTGTCAGAACATCGTCGAACGGAAAACTGGCTGATTTATAAGGCACTTCTTCTGATATCTGGGAAATACGAGACACTCCTAAAGCTGAGAAATGATAATAAGTAAAAATTTTAGCAAAAACATAACCGAATTCTTGGTTTTAAATGACATCCAGGAATCAAAGTCTGGAAAAATCAAAACCATCGCTCAGAACTAGAGAAGTCAAGCCACTTACACTTGTTTCAAAGACTCTTTCAACAACTGGTAAACACAACATCAGTCAACCATTTCAATCATGCTCTTATAATTCCTGTACTTCGAGGTAACTAACCGTTTTAACAAGCCAGATAGACCAACGTTTCATGCAAAATGGGCTTTGCTCGACGCCTTATCAGCCTTCTACCCTTCAAGCTCAGATTGTCTCGAATTTTCAAAAGTTGAAATGGTAATGTGAGTAATATCCCCTCAATTTGTCCCATTACACACATATCCCAAACATTCCTGTTATACATATATCCCACCATTCCCGTTATTCATAAATCCCACCGTTCTTATAGCACACATAGGGGATATACTAGAGCCAAATGAAGTTACCAATCCCTCTTGAGATAAGAAAATTCCTGGAAACAGTGCATGCGAAACAAGAATATTATTCGACTCTATATATAAGAGTCCTGTGCCGCAAATGCCGTATCTGGGTGTTATTATCTGAGTTTCCAGTGTAAAAAGCATTTTGTGTGCCAAGTGAAATTTGTCAAATAAATAGCACAATGGGTGCTCTGAGCCAGTACCCATCTGGCGAGCATTATGAAGAAAGAAAACAAGTCAATGTTTATCATTACAGAAAGTGAGCATGAAATATCAAGATGTTGTAATGAATTTGGATGAGGATTGTAATATACAAGAGGTTCGTAATCCATGCATTTTTTGTCGTATGCTCTGCGGAAGGGGACTATTTTCATACAGTTTTGGTTTATCAAAATATATTACAATACCTTTGGTTACCAAATTGTATGTATGTCATATATCATCTTAAATTTCAATAACACCCTTCTCCACTAGCGCTTTTTGAACTATTGAATTTAATCCATGGTCTCTTTTAACCCTGACCTTCAGGGGGTGATAAATAACAATATCGAAACTAAAAACAGCATTTAACAAATCGTATGTGTTTGTATATCGTATATAATCATTAGTTTAAAAAAACATCCCTCTCTACTAGCCATTCTTGAAATTTTGGATTCAATCCAAGGATTATTTTGAGTATGGACCTTCAGGGGTTGGTAAAGAACAGTATAGGAACTAAAAAGAAGAACGTTTACCGATTTGTATGTGCGCATATCACATATAATCATTGGTATTTATATAATATTCCTCCCTTTGAGCCATTCTCGAACTCTTGAATTCAATCCATGGAATATTTTTGAACTTGGACCTACAGGAGAGGGTAAAGGGCATCAAAACCAAAAAATGCATTAACACTGCCTTCAGGTGGTTTAAAAGAGCTTAGCCTTTTATTTGTTTTAGGATTATTTTAGAAACAGTAAAAATGTTCCAGATTCTCTGCTTTTGCAGTTTTCATGTAACTGAAACCTTCCATTATCGAATAATACGAGAATTTTTAGCCTAAAAAGGATTTTATATCAATTCACAGCATCCAGAAACTGTGCAAATCATCCAGAACTTTTGTTTTTGCAGTTTGCAAGTAACTAAATCCTTCCATTATCGATGAATAGAGGTACTTTTAGCCTGAAAAGGATTTTACATCAATTCACGTAATCCAAAAACTATACAAATGTTCCAGAACCTTTTCTTTTGTACTTTACCTGTAACTAAAACCTTCCATTAGAGAGCAATACAGGTATTTTTGGAATTTGCTGTTACAAAATTAAGACGTCAAAATTTTACATGGATACTTCTATGTAAGGTATTTTGCTTCTATTGGTCTAGATTGACGCTTGTTGTGCTATGAAAAATCTTTAAAAATGTACTCTGGTTTTGCTTTAACTAAAACCTTCCATTACGAACAATACAGGTATATTTTAGCTTGAAAAGGATTTTACATTAATTCAAAAATTTAGAAATTGGAAAAATGTTCCAGAATCTTTGCTTTTACAGTTTGCATGTAACCAAAACCTTCAATTATCGAATAATACAGGAATTTTTATTTTGAAAAGGATTTTACATCAATTCACAGAATCCAGAAACTATACAAATGTTCCAGAATCTTGGTTTTTACAGTTTGCATGTAACGAAAGGCCTTCATAGAGGTATTTTTTTAGCTTGAAATGAATTTACACTGAGTCACACAACCCTAAAGCTTAACAAATGTTCCAGAATCTTTGCTTTTGCAGTTTTTATGTAACTAAAATCTTCCATTGGCGACTATTACAGGTTTTTTTTTTTAGCTCGAAACGAATTTTGCATCAATTCAAAGAATTTAGAAATTGGAAAAATATTCCAGAATCTTTGCTTTTGCATTTTGTATATAACCAAAACCTTCAATTATCGAATAATACAGGAATTTTTACCCTGGAAAGGATTTTATATCAATTCACAGAATACAGAAAATACAAAAATGTTCCAGAATCCTGGCTTTTGCAGTTCGCATGTAACTGAAGGCCTTTATAGAGGTAATTTTTTTTAGCTTGAAATGGATTGTACACTGAGTCACAGAATCCTAATTCTGAACAAATGTATCTCTGCTTTTGAAGTTTTCATTTAACTGAAACCATCCATTATCGAATAATTAAGATATTTTTACCTTGAAAAAGATTTTATATTTCCCAGAACCCAGAAACTGTAATAATGTTCCAAAATTGCTTTTGCATTTTGCATGTAACTAAAACCGTCCATTATTAAATATTAAAGGTATTTTTAGTATAAAAAGGATTTGATATAGATTCCAGTGCCCAGAACCTGTAGCAATATTCCAGAATCTTTGCTTTTGCAGTTTACATGTAACTGAAACCTTCCATTATCGAATAATACGAAAATTTTTAGCCTAAAAAGGATTTTATATCAATTCACAGCATCCAGAAATTGCAAATCCTTCAGAACGTTTGCTTTTGCAGTTTGCAAGTAACTAAATCCTTCCAATGTCGATTAATACAGGTGTGTTTAGCTTAAAAAGGGTTTTATATTAATTCATCGAACTCAGAAACTGTACAATTGGTCCAGAACCTTTGCTGCTGCAGTTTACATGTAATTAAAACCTTCCATTATTGAATAACACAGAAAGTTTTACTTTGAAAAGAATTTTACATCAATTCACAGAACCAAAATAAAACTCTACAAATGTTCAAAAACCTTTGCTTTTGCAGTTTACATATAACTAAACTCTTCCATTATCCAACATACATGTATTTTTAGCTTGAAAGGATTTTACATTAATTCACAGAATTCAGAAACTGTAAAGATGTTCCACAATCTTTGCTTTTTTAATTTGAAATGTAACTAAAACCTTCAATTACCGAATTATACAAATATTTTTCTAGATTTAAAAGCGTTTTATATTAATCCATAGAATCCAGAAACTGCACAAACGTTCCAGAATCTTTTATTTTACAGTTTGGATTTAACTAAAGCCTTCCATTATCAAATAATACAGCTATTTTCTTTTTAGCTTGAAAAAGATCTTATGCCAATCCGTAGAATCAAGAAACTATACAAATATTTGAAAATCTTTGCTTTTGCAGTTTGCATGTAACTAAAACCTTCCATTATCGAATAACACAGGTATTTTTTAGCTTGAAAAGGATATTACATTATTCTACTGAATCAAGAAACTACACAAATGTTTCAGAATCTTTGGTGTTCATAATTTGCATGTAACTAGAACCTTCCAGCACTACTTTGTATTTTATAAATAAATTTCAGATTTAATGTGTTGTTTTCATTGACAAAATGCTTAGCAGGTATGTCTTGTCTGTGCCTGTGCGTGTGACTATGTGTGTCTAAATTGTGTATGTTTGAGCGCGGGTGTGTGTGTATGTGTGTGTGTGTTTTGATGTGTGTTTTTATGTGTGCATCTGTCCGTGTGCTTGTATGTGGACTTTGGGGGGAAATCCTGCTCATCATTCACGGACTATATTAAAAACCCTATTAACCTATCTCAGACTCTAGTAGACCCCTATGTGCACGCTAGCAGTAAATATGTCTCATAAAACTACGGTTCTTGCATCTCCGACTGTTGAATAAACATTCTAAATGTTTTAGTTGCTAGTGTACCCCATAAATAATTGAAAACATAATAGTCTAATGTAATAAAATATTTTTATTGAAATAATGGCTTGTAGAATATCATCATAAAAAAATTGATTGTTTCTAGTCCATTCCAGAAAACAATTAATCATGTTTTATCGTGACATGGCACTTATTTCGTTTCGGGGTAAAATATGATATTTAACATGGTTTCACTTACAAGCTCCACACACGTTTAATCATCGCTATTATTCTGTTCACCGATCACCGATGCTTTACTTTTCAATGTATTTTCACTAATTTCCTTAGGGATAGTATTTACTAATGCCCTTTTTGTTTTGTCAGAGATTTCACTCTCTATTACCATATTATATTTACACAGGTAACAGTTCTAGCACTCACACAAGATATGATGTATGACATTGTTGCAGCAGTACGACTGTCTTCTTTTTTACCTTCGGTTAGATCCTAATACCCGAAACATGGAGATAAAATTCATCACCAGGTAACGCGCTACTAGTAACACCAGCAAGAGGTTGACCCTCGTCATCAACTATTAGTTTTAGGCTTTCATTATCTTTAAACACTATCATCTCTGGAAATTTTACTCTGGTATATCCACCGTCAGTAATGTAGAGTTTTTTTCGGTAGTCTAAAGAAATTCGCTCCCTCTCTGCCATGAAAACACTTGCATACAGTTTATTTCGTTTGTAGTGGTATGTCTTGTCTGTGTGTGTGCGTGTGACTATGTGTGTGTAATTGTGTATGTTTGTGCGTGGGTGTGTGTGTATGTGTGTGTGTATGTTTTAATGCGTGTTTTTTATGTGTGTATCTGTCCGTGTGCTTGTATTGGACTTTGGGGGGAAATCCTGCTCATCATTCACGGACTATATTAAAAACCCTGTTAACCTATCTCAGACTCTAGTAGACCCCCTATGTGCCCGCTAGCAGTAAATATGTCTCATAAAACTACGGTTCTTGCATCTCCGACTGTTGAATAAACATTCTAAATTTCGTAGTTGCTAGTACCCCATAAATAATTGAAAACATAAAAGTCTAATGTAATATAATATTTTCATTGAAATAATGGCATGTAGAATATCATTGTAAAAATTGATTGTTTCGAGTCCATTCCAGAAAACAATTAATCATGTTTTATCGTGACATGGCACTTATTTTGTTTTTGGGGTAAAATACGATATTTAACATGGTTTCACTTACAAGCTCCACACACGTTTCATCATTGCTATTATTCTGTTCACCGATCACCGATGCTTTGCTTTTCAATGAATTTTCATTAATTTCCTTGGGGATAGTATTTACTAATGCCCTTTTTATTTTGTCAGAGATTTCACTCTCTATTACCACATTTTATTTACACAGGTAACAGTTCCAGCACTCACACAAGATATGATGTATGACATTGTTGCAGCAGTACGACTGTCTTCTTTTTACCTTCGGTTAGATCCCAATACCCGAAACATGGAGATAAGATTCATCACCAGGTAACGCGCTACCAGTAACACCAGCAAGAGGTTGACCCTCGTGACCAACTACTAGTTTTAGGCTTTCATTATCTTTAAACATTATCATCTCGGGAAATTTTACTCTGGTATAGCCACCGTCAGTAATGTAGAGTTTTTTTTCGGTAGTCTAAAGAAATTCGCTCCCTCTCTGCCATGAAAACACTTGCATACAGTTCCAGTGATATAACCATTAGTGCTTGTTTTGCAGTTAAAATATTAGTCCTCGTCAGCATTAAATCATATAATAACTCTATCATGTGCACATACTTTCTTGAATTATTTTATCTTTACTTTTTAAAATAAGACGTATTTTTTTTATCCCTCCAGTACACAATTAATGTTGATCGAAAACATACAATAAACCAACTACTGTCGATGACTAAGCAGAGAGTACAACGAGGATGGCCGCATAAAAAAATCAAAAAACAATACTCACCATAAATTACATGTCATTTTAAGACATGAAGAAAAAAGTTTAAAAATTTTTGTTAAAAAAAATTCCATGTTAAAAAAATCAAAATGTTCAGAATCAAAACATAATAAGATTCACCTCAAGGGTTAAGCTCGTAAACACCCGAAGACGGTTTTAATGCGCTTTTTAGTTTTATTATTGCTCCCTGCTTACCTCTAAGGATCCAGGTTAAGAAATATTCCATGTATAAAATTCAAAAGATCAAGAATGGTTAGTAGGTAGGGTTGCTTTTTAAAACTAAAGTTTATATATGATATACAAACACATGTAACTCGGTAAATACTCTTTTTTAGTTCTGTTATTGTTCTTTACCACGCCCTGAAGGTCAAGGCTCAAAATAATCCATGAATTGAATTCAAAAAGTTCAAGAATGGCTGGTTGGGAGGGGTGTTCTTAAAACTAAAGACGATATATAATAAACATACAATTCGGTAACTAAAGTAATTTTAATGTGTTTTGATAAGCTAAAACTGTGTTAAAAACAGTCCCGTTCACTAAGAATATGACACAAATGCAAAGATTACCAACCTCTTGTATATTACAATCCTCATCAAAATTTCTTTTATTAAAAATATTGATAGTTCAAGCTCACTTTTTGTAATGGTAAACTTGAACTAGTTTTTATTTCTTTATAATATTCACCAGATGGGTACTGGCTCAGGGGATCCATTTTGCTATTTCATCAATAAATTAAACTTGGCAAACAAAATACTTTTTCTACCGAGAACTCTGATAATAGCATCCAGATTCGGAATTTACGAAATAGCCATTTCATAATACAGCAATAATATCTTTGTTTAGAATGCGTTGTTTCCAGGAATGTTCTTATCTCAAGAGGGATCGGTAACTTCATTTAACACTAATATACCCTTTATCTTTGTTGTAGGAAGGTGGGAAATATTTGTGTAATGAGACCAATACCCTATGCCGATTACTCTATCCTAGAGCCCCAGCTTTCTCGTTCAAATCTGAATCTTTCAAAACGTGACATTTAAAGTGGATCTACTCAGAGCTATCGAAATTTTATCCGACCTCCCAATTGCCTATTCTCCAGTGCTAAAACTGATGAAGATGGTTGTTTCTTTATCTGTGACCGCTGCCGCTAATCCTTCGCAATCCAATAATAAAGAGCGATCTTTCCCTGCATTAGTGCGTGTGAAGAATTATCTGTGATCGACAACGGGAAATGACAAACTCAGTAATCTCAGATCATGGCCATATATATATATATATATATATATATATATATATATATATATATATATATATATATATATATATATATATATATATATATATTATATATATATATATATATATATATATATATACATATATATATATATATATATATATATATATATATATATATATATATATATATATATATATATATATATATATATATATATATATATATATATATATATATATATATATATATATATATATATATATCTATACAAGTTGTAGATTGTCTTCTAAAGGCAGACAATTTGAGCCTTTTCTTGATATAATCGTCCAAATGGATCTTAAATTAGAAGTGGTACCAATGTAAAATGAAATTTTTTACTGGACCTCTAACTTTTGCCTGGCCCTGTCTTTTGTCATTATGAAAGACATATTGCCGAACCTTTGTTTCTTTCAATAATTCAGATGATGGGACAAAACTCCTTTTTCTTCCAACGATTATTCTAGCCTAGGTTTTTTAATTTTCAAAGGTATGGAAAGCAACGATGACCACCTTTGTTTCTTTTCATTGTTCAGGTGATGGGACAAAACCTTTTTTTTTTTTGCCTTGGCTTGTCTTTTTTCATTATGAAAGACGCATCGGCGAACCGTTTGTTTCTTTTAATTGTTGAGGTGGTGGGACAAAAACTTCTTTTTCTTCAAGCGATTTATCAAGTCCATATTTTTGATTTTGAACAGTATGGTAGGTATTGATGACCTCATCCATGTCAAAATCCAAAGCCCATTCATTATCGCTATAATTTTCAGTTTGTTTGTTTTGTTACGTCTTGGCATATCTTTCGTCATCATGAATTACGTATCACCGAACCTTTGTTTTCAAATAAGGTATGGGGCACGCGGCATGCTTTTATATATAGATTCTCGCTTTCGCTTGTCTTCTAAACGAAGACAATTAGAGTATTTTCTTGATGTCAATATACTTTGAAATTTGCGGTAGTTCTTTGATTTTGATTACGAAAGGATTTGGTTGGTTCAAAAGATACATCTTTTTGTGGTAAAATATTGTATAGGAATAATTGTAAATTGGCTACAATTGTCAATCAATATGTTTAAAGCAAACACGAAAAAAAACAAGAATATCCAATTTTAATAATCATCCTGACTTCATTTAATTTCTTTTTTAATTGGCAAAATATTTTAGTCGCCAGCTGCACAAAAGAAGCACAAAAATTGTTTTCCAAATTTTTTTCCTGTTTTTTCCCCGAATGTTGAACATGTTTGAAACTACGTCATGAATGATTAATCCTCTAGCTGTTTATCCGCTTCCAACTTAAGTTAATCTAAGATATGACATAGAAGGCGGCAATTTGTTCGTTTATTTTCAGTGTTCAAATTTTTTTTTTGCGGCGCATCCCTGCGGCGCTTTTCGGGCCGCGGCGTATCCTGCGGCGCTTTCCTGGCCCGCGGCGCACCCTTGCGGCACATCCTGCGGCACTTTCCTGGCCCGCGGCGCATCCCTGCGGCGCTTCTCGGGCCCGCGGTGTACCCCCGCAGCGCTTCCCACAGCTCTTCCCAGTCCCCCTTCTCATAACGCCCGTCAAAAGTTGAAATATTTCTAATTCCATACAGGTTCAGTAAACACATGAGTTTAATTGTGGAGGTTAGATGAACGAGTTTGAACTTCAAAATGTTGAGAACCGTTAAGTCGCTTTTCCCCTCACTAAAATCTTTGGCACGATAGAAATATTCAGTGTAAATTAGAACGTCAATATGTGACAGATGGGATAATCTCTCTCTTAAATTACGTGAAAAAGAGCATTCTGTTTCAGAGGTACCTAAAAATATATGTGATAGCAACAGAGAAAATAGTAAAGATTAGAAAAAATAGCATTTTGAGTTTCAATGGTATCTAAACTATATGAGATATCGAAGCGATAGCAACAGAGAAAAGAGTGGTTTCTTTGCAAAAAAAAAAATTACATTTAGATATGTAATAGTGGGGGTGAGGGGTTAATATCTCGCTGAGACAAGTTTTATATTGAAAAATAGTGAAAAAGAAAAAACATTGGAAGAAATAGATAGGTAGAAAAAAATGCTTACATTTGCATAATCCATCTGGGCTTGGGTGCCCGAAGGACCAGGTAGTGCATGTTGGAGGGTAACCTCCTGACCTAGCGTCGATGGGGCAGCTATTAGAGGACCAAGGAGAGCGGATGTGCAAACGATGTCATTAATTTCTTGTACAGGAGCTGTGACTTGTGTAGCCGTGACAGGGGCTGGTACAGACGGCTGCACTTGGGCAGGCAGTTTGGAGCTGGGGGGTTTTGGCCAGCGACCATATTGCATGACAGTAGCCTTCGCAGGGGGCGCATTATTGACCCTCGCTTTCTTAGCGGGTGGCGGCGAGGAGCATTCTTTGCTATTTTCGCCAGCCATAGCTCTCTTCGATGTAGGGTCCGCAAATTCCTCATAATTTGCCTTAAAGAAGAGAAGAAAAAAATCAAATCAAAATAATTTCTCCCTTTTTTACAGAAAGAATGTTATTAAACATAATTTTGTTTAGAAAAGTATTTATCTCATTTTAGTAAAGCAAAAAAACCCATATTCTCCCCCCCCTAAATTTAGGAAAATTAACCCACCCTAAGTCTACCCTCTCATTGAGTTAATCATGCGTTTTATTCAAGCGAAAGGCATATCTTACTACCTTTTATTCAAGTGTTATAGCTAAAATCACTAAATGACGAAGAAGCAATTAAGGTAAAAAACAATTATCTTTTCTATTTTTTTCACTATTAAAAGTGCTAACCCCCTCCCCCAACAAAAATCCTGGATTCACGCCCGGGAATATAAAAGAAACTTTATTGAAAGCTTGAAAAAATTAAAAACATGCCTAGAGACCGCAACGCATATATTTACACATTAGTTTTCTTGTCAATGGGTGTACATGTCTACACACAGAATCCCCCCCCTTACTTTTAATGCGAAGAAATAGTTTGTTTTTTACTTTACAATGAAGCTGTTCGAAGCGAGGCATTGACCCCCCCCCCCCCTTTTACATAATTTACTTTACAACGAAGCTGTTCGAAGCGAGGCATTGACCTCCCCCTTTTACTTAATTTACTTTACAAACTTTAACAGCAAAGCTGTTAGAAGCGATGTATTGCCTCCCTCCCTTTTACATAATTTACTTTACAGCGAAGCTGTTCGAAGCGAGGCATTGAACTCCCCCTTTTACGTAATTTACTTTACAGCAAGCTGTTAGAAGCGATGTATTGCCCCCCTCCCTTTTACGTAATTTACTTTACAGCAAAGCTGTTAGAAGCGATGTATTGCCCCCTCCCTTTTACGTAATTTACTTTACAGCGAAGCTGTTAGAAGCGATGTATTGCCCCCCTCCCTTTTACGTAATGTCCTAAATATATTGTTAGACTTAATTTGAAAATAATCCATTTCACCGGTTTCTCCGGCAAATACAGGTTACGAATCCCTAATCTCTTTTTGCCTAAAATCGTTTTAATTTTGACAACCAAAACAAACCCTTTGGGCTAGAGCACTATCGTGAACGCACAGGAAGAGGGGTGACAAGGTAATTATAACCTTGCGGAAATGTATAGTCAAGTTAGCGGCTTAATAACAATAGCGACGGATGTCACAGAGAAAGGCTAAATTTATCGAAAAGGTATTTATTTTTGCGGTGGTTAGGTTTTTGAGTGTAAAAGAATATATTTACGTTTTCCATCGAGTATAAAGATTGCAAAGTGATGTTTGTATTAGAGTGGGGGGGATTTAGCTGGAAATATAGAGGGAAGGAATTTATCGAAATGGTATTTCTTTTTGCGAGAATTTGGGATTGTAAGACAATGGGGGAGGGGGGGGGATTTGTTAGACCCTAATTCGAAAATAACTCCTACTTGTTTCTCTACTTCCATACAGGTTGTGTAGGCCTAGCTTAATTATTGCATCATTGTGTTTTAATTTTGACGGAAGAATAGTTCCGTTAACCGCGTTTGTAAACCGGAAAGGGTGTCAGCTAATAATAGGCCTCGTGCTGGAGATTGTGTCAAAAACAGAACGGGATTCTCATTAAAAATTGACAGAAGTCAGCAGACACTTTAGCTGAATATACTGGAGGGTGACCAAGGAAAATAAAAAGTGGAATTTAACGAAAAGGAAATTTCTATTGGTAAGAATTTGGGATTGTAAAACAGTGTGGGAGGGGGTTAGGGTAAAAAGAATATATTTTACGTTTTTCCATTGAGTATAAAGATTGTATGGTTTGGGGGGGGGGGGGGTTTGGGGGTAAAGGAATATATTTACGTTTTAGCTGAATATACTGGAGGGTGATCAAGGAAAATTCATTTGAAAATAAAAAAATGTACTTACATGGTAAATTGTGGCTGCCAAGGCCTCAAGCTCATCAATTATGTCAATTGTTCTATCCATTGTGTCACAATACTTTTTGATAATTGAATCACATTGCATGCCCGTTATATATGAAATCTCAAGGTCAAATTGTTATGTAAACAAAGCCCTCTGATTGGCTGAGAAGGAAACACGTGATCTAACTGTTACCATGGAAACTCATAACATTTGGCTTGAACAACAATAACAAATACTGTTTCCCGGAAACTCATAACATCTGCATCGAACAACAACAAGAAGGGAGTGACAAAGTTCCTGTTTTTCCATTCTCACTGACAAAATCCATAAAAACATCAATAAATTGATCAACACACATAACCATCCATGAAAAACATCAAATAAATTGACCACCACACATAACCATCCATGAAAACAGACATAAATGTGACAAAGTTCCTGTTTTTTCATTCTCACTGACAAAATCCATAAAAAACATCAATAAATCAACCAACACACATAACCATCCATAAACTATGTAAAAAAAGTTTGTAGGTGGCAGCAGGGTGTTCTCGTGGGATCAATAGGGTCATCTCTACTTTTATTTGTAAAAAAAAACATTGCAACTCAAAAACCTTTCGTCCTTTTTAGAGGCTTAAAATTTCATACAGCAGAAACAATCATATTTTGCATCTTTTTACTAGTTAAATTCGACATAGCAATATCAGGTAGACATAATAAAGGGTAAAAAAGGTGAGGCTATTTAGCTTCTCTTATTGACATGGGCCTACTCTTCAAGAACGACTCTGGTGACTCAAAAGAATGTGTCACAAAAATAGTCCAGCTCAACGAAAGCACTCATTTTAGCATAGAAGTTTTGGACAGCAAGCCTTTTTTTCTCTTTAGGGCTAATCCGTCATTTCTTAATGGTATTGTTTGTGTTTTACAGACTTCCGCAGTGACAATTCAAAAGAATTATTTGAAATCCCTTTTAAAACTTAGATTTATAGCTCATAGTAAGCTTAAGCCAAACAGACTCAACAGTCCTCGAAATAATCCGAAAGTAATTATTTTGTTCTGTATAAATATATTTTCTTTTAGTTGTAATGCTTTAGTGTTTCTGCTGGTGACGACCACTGGTGTATGTAATGTCCAGGTGTTTTTAATATGAAATATCCAAATTTTTTGTATCTGTTTTCACTGTCTAATAAAAGAACTTATCTGCATTTGAACTTTTATTTGTTCGTCATAGAAAGACAGTACTTTCTTACCAAAAAATTCCTATTTAAGGTAGAACTATTATGTCGAAAACAAGCCTCAACTAAGCCCTAGGCCCTAAGCCCTCAAATAAGCAATAAACCCTTAACTAAGCCATAAGCCCTCAACAACTCAGTAGTAGTCTATCTAGTACCACTGGAGGGGATTGAATAAAGCGACCAAACACTCTATATTATGGACATATAAAGCGAGCAAACACTCTATATTATGAGACTATAAGGCGACCGGACAGGTTTCTGAGGCAACACCCATTTTTTAGACCAATCAGAGAGAGAGCGGATATGGAGGGTACTCCATATACGGTAACTTGATTATCCTAGCTATAGCAATCGGATTCAATATAAGGGGTCAGTTTCACCATATTTCATATTAGTAAGAGAATTGAATTCAGAGATATAACAGTTTGTTTTTGTACTCTGTTATTTGAGACGATATTAGCAAAGAAAATGAGTGGTATGTTTGCACTATTGGAGCTTGATGGTGGAGCAGGTAGCAGCAATGATACAAAGGCGAGTGTACCAAATGTGGCAGTGGAAATTACAAGAGGATAAAGAATAAGCCTTGAATGGGACGATATGTATACAAGATATGTGATATCATTGAGCAAATTTAAATTGGAGGAGCAATTATGTTTTGCAGCGAAACTGAATATTGTGCATATAAATTGACTTCAAGCTGCCTTAGATACACTGGTGAAATATATCAAGGAAAATAAATTGTATCAGTGATTATTATTACTGTTGTAATTATATTCAATAAAATTGATTCTAAATCGAAGATATTTTTTCTATAGTAGGTTAGCGTATATTTTTAAAGTAGAAAAAGAATCCTGGTTAGTCTGAAGTTGGTTGTGAGAGTGTTAGGACTCTAAAAAATAGATAGATTTGAGAAAGAAAAAATTAAACGGAATCTTGTGTTTATGGAACAACGTTTGATTCTAGATGATGATTTTCTGGAGTTATCTGTTCAAAGGAAGATATTTTCTCACTGAATGCTTGTCGATATAATGAAAACTGATTCTCCGTCATTAGACTATTGCACGAAGCTTTTACGTCGTGGTCCAAAGGCATTTACACAATTTATTGACATAATAATCACGACAAGACAAAATGATATTGTGGATTTGCTTTTAAACACACTACCATAGAAATTTAAGACTATTATTTTTCCCCAAAAAAGATGTTGTTCAAAAAGGATTTATTCCTTTCTCTCTCTCCCACTGAATTTGTTAATTGTAGCTCAGTTTCATTTTGGCGGTGAGAGTCTCAACACATGAAAAAATGTTCCATACATGTCCACTATGCATGTATACACTGGGCAGCTGGTCATCATGTGAGAATTGTGGAATGATTGATGAGTATGATGAAAAGTGTAGATTATGAAACCCGTGTAAATTGCATAGAGAATATGCCATAGAATTGAATAGAATTTATTTGCGCTAAAAGTCCATAGGCCATGGCAAAAAATATAAACAAAGAACCATTACAAAGAAATTGCACATAACCTAACATAATCCTACAGAAATCTACTTCGATGATTCATCTTGAGACGAAGGAATCGTGCCAAGCTTCTGATACCCATACAACACTCATCCACACACACATTCACCAACCACTCAAAATCATAATCCACCTTACCAAACAATTCCAGTCTCCAATCACTCAGCTCCTCACATTCACACTTCAAGTGATACAGCTCTCGTCTAAACCTCCACACATAGGACAAAAATAAGGACCAGCCTTTGACTTTTCCCTCCCGATAAACTTTCTTTTTTGGCCCAGTTGCAGACTATCAGCCTTCATTTCAATTAATAGCTTAATTTCATTTTTATTCAAACCCACCTTCAAAAATAAAACTTCACCCCAAATCTCCTTCGACCGACAATAAAGACGCAGTGAAATTCAAAATTGAACGCTGGGCCTGCCATGCCTGTATTTCTTGGTCCTGTAAAATCCTTTCAACTACTCTACTTACTGGATCCCCCATATCCTTAAATCCTAAGCCATCCCCCCACATGTGGCTTAGTCCACACTGATCTAATAAACTCTTAATTTGGCACGGCCATCCACTACCGGAGCAGCCCTTCAACATTTCTAAATAAGCAGCCTTCATCAATCGCACCCTAGGCATCACTAAATTTTTTTCCCAAAGCCTAACCATGTTTAGTAGCCTAAGACTTCTTAAAGAAAACAAGCCTAAATCTCCTCTAACTACTAAACTATTTGTGTGCTTACTTATCCCTAGCCACCTCTTATAATATCCTAATTGCACTGTTTCTAGCCTATCTCCCTTCACATACCCCCAAACCTTAGAACCATAGTGCATTACACCTAAAATTTTAGCCCTGAAAACCTCTTTAACTACTTTGATCTTTTTAATATCCCTCAGCTGACTTCTTAATATACCATATTACAACATGCCTTACCTTTTTGAATCCTACTTTTTACATGGGTACTAAATAAATTTCCTTTCGCCTTAAACTTAACACCTAAATATATGCCCATTCCTCCTCTAATCTAACCCTTTTACCCTTAAAACTAAACTTAACATCCTCCTCAAGTCTTCCACATTTACGGAATACTAACACTACGGTTTTATCCACATTAAGTTCTAACTTTTCCTATCCAAATAATCACCTAAAGTATCAAGTAATTTATGAAGTTCCTTTCTGAATCAGCAACCAAAACAATATCATCTGCGAATAACATCATACAAATGAAAAACAATATCTAAACTCACCATTGGTGCCTCCTTCTTTTCTTTCTTTTCTTCTTTTCCATACAAATTAAAGGTTGTAATTCCTGTCTTGAAGAGGTGTGTGACTCTCATCCTAGAGGGCACCTATGCTCCAATTGCCACTAAGATAAATGTAATCAGTGGGAGAATACATATCCTGGTATGATTGGAAAGAATCCTAAGCGTGATTTTAGTTTATTGCTAAGAGATTGGTATCGTCGTGGCTTTAGATTGTTTTGGGAGGAGGAGCCAGGTCAGCGATTCAACTGTTGGAACAACAAAAGAATTTGGTTTCTACGTCATCGTTGCGAAGACAATGGCTATATGATTATAAGCCTACTTATTTTTATTTGGCTGTTACAGAATGTGATTAAGCACTTGAGGACACAGTATGTAACATTGCTTCAAATAAGCAAATTGAAACTCACGAATTTTACAAAATGAATGAAAATAGTATTATTGACTATACAGAGAGATACGATGAGAGTGAAGTTACATTATACTGTAGAAAATGTGACCCTTACGTTGCACCACATCAAAATCAGCATACAGTGATATCAGATGATCTACCTGCATCAGTTTTTCTCGACAAACACCTATACGTAGTAGAAGAAGATATCTAAAGAGTAGATAAGTCGTTTTTATCATGTATATACATTATTTTTTATTAATAAACAATTTTACACACATTTTTAGAACATTTTACTCTTACGGCACTAAAATCAATATTAAACACACTTGAAAGTATATTTTCCACTAGAAAGTCGTTCAGTCGAGGAAAGTCAACGTAAATGCTGAGAAACTGCTTGTAGGTATAGCCACGACATCTGAACATGAAAAACAGTGGTGCATGAAAGCCACGTGTCCTAGTCGTTAAATCCTGTACTCTCCTCTGATTTTGAATAATAGTTTTCTCACTGCTCTCCATAACGTTGTTGATGTGTGGAGTATAGAATTTATATGATAGACCAAGAGGATTAAAAAATTCGATATTCTTCGCTGTTTGAAAGATGCATAGCCAATGACCTGTCTTCAAACTCGATGGACTGCCATTAACGATGATTCGGACATCGTTAACACTTGAAGTTTTTTCAATGAAGTCCAATGGTATGCAATAGGACTTATATTGGGACATGTATTAATCCATATTAAATACGCTGATTATTTGGTTTGTGTTCAAGGTGCAAGGTCTAGTAGAACACTGCCGTCGGGTGTGATTTCCCAATAGGCTTCAAATTGACTCAGTGATATTAATGTGATACTTTCAGTCAAAGCATCGGCAAATGTGCACTCCAAACGTACATTCCCCGTTCGTACAATGCTCATTTCTTGAGTGCCAGACAAGTCCAAAACAATTACACCATGATTTTCTGAAAATATTGAATCGGTTATTCCATTTTCTTTTAGTTGTGAGTCATGATCTAGGAACTGCATGGTTAACTCACACAGAGTTCTGTAGGATTTTTTATCAAATGATAGAGTGTAGAGTGAAAATCCATTCACTTTGCACACAAGGCTAGATAGGCCAAAAAAATTAAAATCATGGGTGATTCAGTCCAGAATCCAACGGCACTAGCATTCTTCACTAAGTCCAAAGCAGGTTTTGATGAGATTTCTCCATTGATAAATGATGAATCAGTATTTTTTCGAGAGCCAGTGGCAATGTGACGCTGATTAGTGATCGTATGGGGGGAAAAGAAGTTTAATATTGTTACCATTGGCTCTTAGATTTTCCACTGCTAATATAACACAGCTCATAACCTGTTGTTTTCGAACATGAAGAATTGCTGAAGTGATAATGACATTTGCATCAGGTGCTGCAGTAAGTGTTTTTCTCAAAATGAAATTCGATTGAGCTAGTTGTAACTTTATGTCAATCTTGACATTGGGGGGTAACCATTGGGATATATTGAATATCTCATGATTTAGTTTTCCAACTAGATGATACTCCTGGGTCACTGTAGCAGTTAAATCACCGTCAGTATCAACACCTGGTCTATGTTGATAACCCAGTGCCTGTCCTCTCAAGTCCTTATATGCTTTGGAGTCAGCATCATAAATTGTAAGTAGCTCGCATAGTTGGATAAATTATTGCTAGTGCTCACCAATGTTCCATTAATAGATACATTAATTTGTTTGAACAAGTTGTGTAGGATACAGTTTTCATAGGAAAAGCCATCGGCAGCACTGGGCGTTGTATTGTTTGACTTTTTCTTCACCGCAATATTTAAATCAATAAATATTAATGATAAATCAATGAAATAATCTTCATTGGAAAATATGTTAAAAGTGTATATTTTCCGAGAGGGGTGGTTGAGGATGAAATTATTCATAGTAGCCATACTTGACACTGACATCAACATTTTCAGCATTGAATAGAATCAATGAAGAGCTGATTGATGGATGTGATTCTTTGTGGGGAGATAGGTCATCTTAAGAGAAAAATCTTTGATCAAACAATCTTTTTCTTCTTCTTCTTCTTATTTGTCTTCTTTCTTTTATTCTCAAAGTCGATGTTGATGTCCTTCGTTTCCCGCCTGGGTAGAGACTGATGGGTGAATAATGACCACGTACCCTTTTTAACCCCTTCTTATTTTGCTGAGATTTTAATTGCTCACCAACGGCTCTTGCTGAAGATCTAATATTTTCTTTAACACTCTCCTTGAAATATTTAGCCGATTCCAAGTCCTGTAGTGTTGAGGAAGCAAAATTTGATGCAGCAGGTACAAGATATATTCAGGCAATGGGTAGTGCAGAACGAAATGGCCAAGCAAACGAGCTACCAAGACCATAGCCAGACATTATAGTAGGACCCCTTGTAATAATTCAGTCATGACCTATTTGACGTGGACTCAGAGAACCAACATAGCAGTTAATATCAGGAAAGACAAATGGGATTCTTCTATTGTTTATCTTAGGGAGTGATGATGGGTCGAAAATGACATTTAATCGCAGCTAAACCTTTTGTTATTGCTAGAGGTTCGCCTAATTCGCTTTTTAGTGTTAGCTGACAGAGTTCCAAATATGAAGTGCTTACAGGAACATACTGAAGATGATTTATATTATTAATTAAAAAAAACCTTTTCGAAAAATAAATTTTTCAAAGAAAAGTAAAGGCTATTTTAAACTTAAGCTCAGCAGATACAAATACCTTTTAAAATTAAAACTCAAAACGACCAGAAATTAATATTAAAGAATAAATGAATGAAACCCAAAACAAACAGAAATAAATAAACAATCAAAGCAAAAGCATACAACAAGTTATAATATATATGAATAAATAAATCTTAAAGCGAGTGATGCTTAGATTGAATATGAATATCAAGTTTAAAACGAAAAAAATATTTTCCTATTGAAGTATAAATGAAACTTAAAACAAACAGAAATTAAATAAAGAATCAATGCAAACAAACATACAATAGATATTAATTTAAATTAATAAGTCAATCTTAAAGCGAATGAAACTTTAATTGAATATGTAAATCAAGCTTGAAACGAACAAAAATCACCACAAACAAGAGTTTGGGTCTAGGCAACGCTATAGCGTTGCCTGTGATTAATATAATTATGCATCAAATATTCAATTTGATGTTGTTTATACTTTCCAAGACTGTTAAAGACGCATATAGTTTTCAGTAAAGCGCCAATGACGCAGTAGGTTTTAGACTTTTACAGTGAGAGAAGGAGGTCATACCGTAACTTTTGTTTGTGGTGATTTGTGTTCGTTATAAGCTTGATTTCCATATTCAATTTAAGTTTCACTCGTTTTAAGATTTATTTATTTATTTACATTTATATCTATCGTTTGTTTATTTGCATTGATTGTTTTTTTAATTTCTGTTCGTTTTAAGTTTTATTTATAGCCTACTTCAATAGGAAAATATTCTTTTTCGTTTTAAGCTTGATATTCATATTCAATCTAAGCATTACACGCTTTAAGATCTATTTATTCATTTATATTATTACTTGTTGTATGTTTTTGCTATGATTGTTTATTTAATATCTGTTCGTTTTGGGTTTCATTTATTCTTTAATTGTAATTTCTGGTCGTTTTGAGTTTGAATTTTAAAAGGTATTTGTATCTGCTGAGCTTAAGTTTAAAATGGCCTTTACTTTTCTTTGAAAAACTTATTTTTCGGAAAGTTTTTTTTAAATTTATTTTTGTTTGTTTTTTGATTGAAAAAAATTTCAAGTTTTTAAAAATTCCTTATTTCAAAATCAAACTTTAAAAAAAACTCAAATATTCATCAAAGTATCAAAACTGATATCAAATTAACAATATCAAACTGAAAAATTGGGTTTGTGTCAATCTCGGAGTTTTTATTATCTGATGTTTTAACTATTTTTAACAAAATTGCTATCTCAAAATTTTTATCGGATGAGTTTGGGGAAAAAAGGGCGTGGGGGGACTAGATTAAGCTTCGGTCTCTTTTGACTCTTTAAAAGTGAACTAGAACTTCCTATTTTCAATCAAATGACCCCTATCTGAAGTTTATACGAGTATCCCTTCTATAAGAACCATATATATCCCCAGAGTATAACTTACAACGCCTATCCCTGGACCATGGGGGGTTGTGTCGACCCTGGAGTTTTAATATCTGATGGTTGAACTATTTTTAACAAAATAGTCACCTGAAATATTTATCGGATGGGTTTTATCCATCCGATATACCCAAAGGCGTGGAAGACGGGAGGGGCTAGTTGCCCTCTGATCTTTTTTCACTCTGGGAAAATGAACCACAGCTTTTAATTTACATTCAAATGAACCCTCTCTAAAGTTTATACGAGCATACCTTCCATAAGAACCATATATGCCCCTAGAGCAATACTTACAGTGGCTGCCCTGGCCCTGGGGGAGGGGGTATTGTGTCAACACAGGAGTTTTTCCTATCTGATCTTTGAACTATTTTTAACGAAATGACCATGCGTAAAGGAGTTTTCGTTATATGATCTTTGAACTATTTTTAACAAAATGTCTACCTCTACTGTTTTAGCAGATGTATTCGGGGAAAAGGGCTTCGGGGGCAGTTGCCCTCTGATCCCTTTTGACTCTTAAAAAGGGCACTAGAACTCTCGATTTCCAATCGAATGAGCCCCGTTTGAAGTTTATACGACGACCCCTTTTATATGAAGTGCCTCTGGGAAAAAATAAAAAGAGTTTGGGGGGAGGCTAGCTTCCCTCCAATCACTTTTGACTCTTAAAAAATGAATTACAACTTTCAAATCGAATCAAATGAGCCCTCTAGGAAATTTTTACGAGCATCCCTTCCATAAAAACCATATTTGCCCCCAGGCCATAACTTACAACGTCTACCCCTGGGCCCTGGGGGGCTGTGTTTGACACCGGAGTTTTTTGTTATCAGAACTTTGAACTATTTTTAACAAAATGTCTATCTCAAATTTTTATCTGATACCTTTAGGGCATAGAGGGGGGGGGATAGTTGCCCTCCAATCTCTTTTGACTCTTAAAAACTGAACAAGAACTTTCAATTTCTAATCAAATGAGCCCTCTCCGAAGTTTATACGAGCATCCCTTCTGTAAGAACTATATATGCCCCTAGAGCATTACTCATAACCCTACCTCTGGGCCCTGGTGGGTTCCGTCGACAGAGGAATTTTCTTATCTGACCTTTGAACTATTTCTAATGAAATGGATATTATAAAATCTTATCGGATGGGCTTGGGAAAAAAGGGTGTGTGTGGGGGGGGGGGACTAGTTTCCCTCGGATATCTTTTGACTCTTAAAAATTTAACTAGAACTTTTAATATCCAATCAAATGATCCCCCTCTGAATTTTATACGAGCATCCCTTTCATAAGAACCATATACGCCCCAGGACAACACTTACGACGCCTATCCCCGGGCTCTGGGGGACGTTTTTGTCATCTAGTTTTTGAACAATTTCCAAAACACTGGCTATCTCAAAGAATGTAGCGGATGGGGTCGGGGAAAATAGAGCGTCGGGGGGGGGGGGGCTAGTTTAACTCTCTTGACTCTTAAAAAGTGAACTAGAAATTTCAATTTCCAATTAAAAGAGCCCTTTATGGAGTTTATACGAGCATCCCTTTCATAAGAACCATACATGCCCTTAGGGCATATCTTAGAAAGCCTTCCCCTGTGCCCTGGGGGGTTCTATTGACACCGGATTTTTTCTTATCCAACTTTTGAACTATATTTAACAAGATGTTTATCTCAAATTTTCATTAGACGGATTTTGAAAAAGAAGGCGTGGTGGGGGGGGCTAGCTGCCCTCGGATCTCTTTTGACTACTAAAAAAGTGAGCTGGAACTTTCAATATCCAATAAAATGAGCCCTCTCTAAAGTTTATAAAAGCATCCCTTTCATACGAACAATATATGCCTCAGGGCATAACTTACAACGCCTGCCCCCAGGCCCTCGGGGGTTGTGACGACACCTGAGTTTTTGTTATCTGACTTTTGAGAAATTTTTAACTTAATAACTATCTCAAGACTTTTATTGGATGCATTTGGGGAAAAGGGGCGTTGGGGGGGGGCTAGTTAACCTCCAATCTCTTTTGACTCTAAAAAATTAACTATAACTTTCAATTTACAATTAAATGAGCCATCTTTGAGTTTTTTAAGAGCATCCCTTCATAGCAACCATATAATCCCCCAGGGCATTACTTACAACACCTGCCCTCAAGCCCTAGGGGTTGTTGTCTTGACCTGTGAGTTCTCGTTATTCGGTCATTGAAATATTAAAAAAACTATATCAAAGTTCTTATCGGATGGGTTTGAGGAAAAAAGGGCGCGGAGAGGGGGCTAGGTGCCCTCCATTCTCTTTTGACTCTTAAAAAGTGAACTAGACTTTCAATTCCCAATCAAATGATCCCTCTTTGAGTTTATATACGAGCTTCCCTTCCATAGAACCCTTTTATGCCTCCAGGGCATAACTTAAAACAACTGCCCTCGGGCCCTGGTGGGTTTGTGTCGACACCACAATTTTTGTTATATGATCTTTTAAAACTATTTTTAACAAAATAGCTATATTAAAATTTTCACTGGATGCATTTGGGAAAAAAGGTTTTGGGGGGGGGCGTGGCTGGTTACCCTCCAATATCTTTTGGCCCTTAAAAAAATGAACTAGAAAAAACTTTCAATTTCCAATCAAATGAGCCCTCTCTGAAGTTTATATGAGCATTCCTTCCATAAGAACCATTTATGCCCCAGGGCATAACATATGACCCTTGCCCCTGAAGACTGTGGGGGGAGTGTCCTGCTCAAAAATATAATTTCCAGAACTTTCAACTACGTTGAACAAAATGACTATATTAAAATTTTGATTGGATGTGTGTGGGTAAATGGTGAGCGTGGAAGGGGTATCAGTTGCCTTAGAACCACTTTCGACTATTAAAAAGGGAACTAGCCATTTAATTTCCAATCGAAAGAGCCCTTTCTGAAGATTCTACGACAATGTTGTCGATACAAAAAACTTATATGCCCCCAGGGCATAACTCACAGCCTTGCCCTGAGGACTGTGGGGGAGTTGTCATCCTCAAAGACCTAAACTTCCGGAACTTAAAACTACGTTTAATTAAAATTGCTATCTCAAAATTTAGATTGGATGTGTTTGGGGAAAGGTGGGCCTAAGAGGGGGGTTAGTTGCCCTCAAATCACTTTCAACTATTAGAAAGGGCACTAGCCCTATGAATTTCCAATCGAAAGAGAGCCTTTTTTGAAGTTTCTAACGACAACACCTTCTATAAGAACCTTATATGCCCCAGGGCATAAACCTAAAACCCTTGCCCTGAGGACTTGTGGGGGAAGTTGTCCCTCCTCAAAAAAGCATAATTTCTATCTTAAAACTTAAACTACGTTGAAATTAAAATTGGCTATCTCAAAATTTAGATCGTTGGATGTGTTTGGGAAAGGTGGGCTAAGAGGGGGGTTAGTTGCCCTCAAATCACTTTCAACTATTAAAAAGGGCACTAGCAATTTTCCAATCGAAAGAGAGCCCCCCACTGGAAGTTTCTAAGTTTTACTATCTGAAAAACCTGGGATAGTTGCCCTTCACTTATAAAAACCTTCTATATGAATTTCCCCCCAGGGATATAACCTAAATAAAAATATGCCCCAAGGAATAACCTAAAACCCTTGCCTTGAAGGCTGTCGGTGATTTTCCTCCTCAAAAGCATATTTTCTATCTGGAAATTAACTACGCTGAACAAAATGGCTATCCCCAAAATTTTGATTGGATGTGTTTGAAGGAATGATGGGTATGGGGGAGGGGGCTAGTTGACCTCCAATCACTTTTGAATATTAAAAAGAGCACTAGTCCCTTTGAATTTCCAATCGAATGAGCCTTCTTAGAAGTTTTTACGACAACACCCTCTATAAAAACTTATATACTCCCATGGCACAAATTAAAACCCTTTCCCTGAGGGTTGTGGGGGAGTGTCTTCCTCAAAAACATATTTTCTATCCGGAAATTAAAACTACGCTGAACAAAATAGCTGTCTGAAATTTTGATTGGATGTGTTTGGGGAATGATGGTCATGGGGGGAGGCTAGTTGCCCTCCAATCACTTTCGACTATTAAAAAGAGCACAAGCCCTTTGAATTTCCAATCAAAGTGATTGCCCTCCAATCACTTTTGACCCTTAAAAGGGCACTAGAACTCTTGATTTTCATTCGAATGAGCCCCCCTTTGAAGTTTCTGCGACGACGACCCTTCCATATGAAGTGCCTCTGGGAAAAAAAAAATAATAATAATAATAATAATAATAAAACATTGGAGCCGTATGGCCTTTACTATAGGCAATGCTATGGCGTTGCCTGAACTTGTTCATGGGTTGTTTTTCTTTCAAGAAAACGTAGGAGGGGGACATTCCACAAAGGACGCATAGAGAAACATACAAGAGTCTGAGGCAAAACCAGGTGGATAATCAGTGAAAATAACTTGATCCACCCCGCTAACAGTTCCAGCGTTTTTACCACTGATCACATTCTGTTTAAAGCCAAGAACATCTCTCAAATTATCATTGAGATGAATCATTTCAGTGTCAACAGGTGAGGTAATGTAAATCCTATCGTGTTCCATTGAATAATTAAAATGGAATGAACCATTCCTACGATAAGAGATTTTTCTATTGATTGTACGACACAAATCCGTCATAGTACCATATTCTTTATATTTCAATGTGACATGTGGATATTTACTAGATTTAAGTGCTTCAACCCGTTCATACTCGACAAAGAGTGACCAATAGAATGGTCTAACTTTTATCTCATGCACACGATCCTTTCTCAGGATATCATATGTATTTTTTGAGAATACAATCGACAAGAGCAACCTCATGCTTTCCGTCAACGAATTTGATGGCGGGGGAGAGTTTCTTCCAAAAATCACTTGTTTTTCAAGTCATTGTAGAGGGTGTTGGAGACGTTGGACATAAATGTTACATAAGAATCATTGGGCATTATTAATGTCTTCAACACCGGTCCAAGAATCAAAATCAGAGTTATATCCTAGCCAACGAACAAGTAACTGTTTCTTGCCCCTGTGAGTACGATTCTTTAATATCTTTTCAATTTGAAAAACTTTCCCTATTATTTTTAACTTTTTGTAGTTCATAATCATAAAAACCACCAAGAATCTCTTTATCTTTGGTGTCTCGCAGACGATATGTTATGGGTTTGGTGTCTAGGATTTTTCCCACTTTGTAAAGTTCAGTGGAGCAAGTAATTGCCCTTTTCAAAAACATTAGTTGTTCTATCAATTCGAGCAGTATCACCAACATTGAATTTTTTCTTCACAATGGTTTCAATGGAATATTGTTTAAGAAAAGTATCAAATGTATCATGATCAGAATGATGAACTTCCAGTTGGGACAATGATCGATGGGGTCGTTGATTATAAATCAACATCATTTTACCTAAATCATGAATAAAAGCAGGTGTATTTTTTAATATACAATATCTTGAAATTAAAAGTCAAATAGTTCCTTATTTTATGAATAGTTCGGCCAATGCAGCCTTTATAGGACTATGACTATGATAGAGCATTGTATTATATTTCATTAGTACATTTTCGACATGTGGATTAACAAATTCTCACTACCCCGACCCGTTTTGAATTTTATTTATATGAATCTTGTTCGAAAATACTTTCTATAGACTGAGCAACTACAACACCTCTCTTTGTACGCATTGGAATGGCTTATGCAGAGCGACTAAAAACACTGATTGCAAGTAGAATGTACTTGTATGGTGTATTATGGCGCCTTTGAATCTCATCTAGAGTTAAGAGATCTGCTTGCATTATGTGTAATGGGAAAAAGGCTTAAGTTTTTCGATAATGATTAGCATTAAGCCTATGATTTCGGTACAAAGTGTAACTTGATTCATTTTGTAGATAGTCTTGTGCACATTTAGTGTGAACACTAGTGACTTTGAAAAGAGTGGTGGGGGAACTTAAACTTTTCACTTCACCAATATTTTCATATACACGTTTCAGAACCTCAACCATTTTGAACGTGAACACGGAGTGTAACGTCCACTACCCTTTTGTATACTAGTGGGTGATGATGGTGACGTTGAGTTGATATCAATACGTCGTCGCTTATGTCTAGCTATCAGTGGTGTGCTTCTCATTGTCAAATCAATGTTTCCACTAGGTGTGCTAGCATTTTCCAAGATTGATTTAAAAGCTTCTTCTTCTTCTTCTTCTTTTAATCCTGTTGATGGACTATGTTCATTTAATATTTTTAGAATTTGCCTATTGCTAATAAGGCTTTTGGGGACATTTAAGTTATTTAGAAAGTTGTATAGATGAGTTTCAAATGATAAAAGTCCTTTACGATTTGTAACCAAATCAGAGATTAAATCAAGTAGATTATAGCTCTTCTCTGAATTATAATTCGTTTCCCATTGAATATGATCTTCCCTTGAATATGATCTTGACCACTTTTCTTGAGATATGTTAGGAGTCGTTTACTTTGTTTACAATGTGAGTGCGGCATAAGATTTCCAATGCTCGACACTATTGAATCCAATTCCTTCTCTTTAATTGTATTCCAGCGGCAGAAGAATCCTGAAGAGATATTTCTTTTTTGTGATCAATGACACTCACATTGACTGGTGTCGAACGATAGGGCTTATGTTTGTCCATTTGGCGAAGTGTATCTTGAAGTTAAAGTAGTTTTTTTATCATCATCAATATTCTTATTGTTAATGAATTTGCTCAGATTGTCCTCAAAGTGTTCCACTGGTGAAAGAACGAGTTCTATCAAGGTCAATTAATAGGGTTTAGCCATCTAGAGAAAACTGTTTACAAGTCCTGCAGTAAATTTTTACGACAACGAAGCAAGATTCTAAGTCTGAAGATATTTACTTCTAAGTCTGAAAAACTGAAGATTTTTCTAAGTCTGAAAAACTGTAGAATCTTTATGTTTTAATAATCTCATTTCCAAACTCTGGTTAGTGCGTCTTACATATGAGCTTCCGCAAGTACAAGGGATCTGATAAACCTCACTTTGTTTCCCCAATGAAGTTAGATCCTTCCCAGAATTTAGAAAACTATCCAAAGTATTATTACTCTTGAATGCTACCTATATACATTTTTGGTCAAATCACCCAATTTGGTCAAATACCAAAACTAATTTGGGTAGTGTTCTAAATTCTGGGAAGGATCTAACTTCATTGGGGCAACAAAGTGGGGGTTTATCAGATCCTCTGTACTTGCGGAATCTCATATGTGGGACGTACTAACCAGAGTTTGGAAATGAGATTATTACAACATAAAGATTCTATTTCTTAGGCTTTAAAGCAAGATTCTAAGTCTGGAGATTTTACTTCAGACCTTTCAGAATATATTTTCTATTTTCCAGACCATTTTATTTTGTTCGAGAATGTCTCGTTGATTCCTAGGGATCCGGGTTTAAAGCAAAATTTTCGTGAAACTCTTGAAAGAAAGAAAATCTTATTCAAGAATATTGCTTTGAATCAGGATACAGGTGAATTTGGGCTGAACTCTATCTATGATACTCTATTAAAAATCTGACAGAGTAAAGTTCAATTCACCCAATGCAGTTGACCTCTGTCCAAATGTTATACCATTGAACGCTAATGAACCGAATCCAAGAAGGTCAAAGAGGCTAGCTTCCGCCTTTGCTTTGTAAAGAATTAGAGAATTAAACAATATGTAGTTTTGTTTGATTCGTATATAAACTTTTGTTTTAAATTGTTTTTGCTTAGTTTTACTACTGATGACACATCACTGTATATGTGACCGAAACATCCGGTATTTTTGTGAATTTCTATACACTGTCTATTAAAAAGGATCCCTATTTTGAACTTTTATTTTATCGTCATTTTTCATATAGATTTTTATTCTTTAATTTTTCTCAGAGGCGGTTTTCAGCGAGGGACAGAAAGGGCATTTGCCTCGGCCGCAGAAATTATACTGGTGTAAAATTCCAAATGAATAATCCAACGGTTATAATCATTTTGTAATTTTGCAGATTTCGTTTACATTAAAATAAAGTCGAGGCCACAGTTAATGATTAAAATAAATAATAAATTATTAAGTATTTGATAAAATAAAATTAAATGTAAAAAAAATAATGAAATAATAATAAAAAAAAAAACTACTTAGGTTAAATTATTAATAATGATCAAATAATTAAATAATATAAAAGATAAATCGAAAATAATTAAAAACGATAAATCATTAATTGATTCACAAATCAATCAATCAGTCAGTCATCATTTATTACCCACAACTAACAAAAAGTAGTACAAGTGGAGTATATAATAATAAAAAAGAAAAAAACAAAACAAAAAAAAAACTCAACAAACACTAGCAATTAAATTAAACTACGAAAAGAACTGTAAAAGACCGTGGTCAGGGCCAAATTTACAAAATGCATCTGCAGAAAGCTTTTTGTGTAGGACACCGAGCTTTTGAGTTACATCCGTAACATAAAAATTATTAACTAGATACCGATTTCTAGTCCATGGCGGCAGAGAAAGAAGAAATTTGCAAAATTTGAAATAAGTAACTTTAATCTTTTTTAAATCCTTTAGCTTAAGAACAGAATGAACACCCGAAAAATAAAGCACAGAACGATCAGAAAAAGTCGAGAATAAGCGCCCAAGAGCTCTTCTGTTATATTTTCCACGGTTTGCTACAATTTTTGAATAACTGAACTGAATTTTTCTTACTGAATCAGCAACAATCTGTTTACGAAAGAGAGCTAGAGAATTAGAAACAGTAATACCAAGCCACCGAAAGGAAGAGACAGAAAGTACAGAAAATTCATTACATACCAGAGGAGTAGACGAAGACAGATTATAAGATAAGAATTCCCACTTGTCAAGATTCAGGGATAGACCAATATTTAGGAAAGACTGAGAAACTAAGGAAACCATCGCAGAAAGAGCAGACTTAGTACGACTAATCAACAGAATGTCATCAGCATAGGCAATGTAAGAAACATCAGTAGAACCAGAAAAATAAGTGCCTGAGATCTTTTCCAGAACAATAGAAATACAAATTTTGAACAGGGTTGGTGATAAAACACCTCCCTGCCTAACACCACGAAGCACTTTAATAGTTGTTTCTTGGAGAAGATTTCAGGCGGAGGTAAGAATTAGAATACCAAAACCGTAGAAGGTAAATAACCGAAAAATTAACACCAGAAGAAGCCAAAGAAAAGAAAAGCTGGTTATGAACAACAGAATCAAAAGCCTTTGAAAGATCAAGTGTACAGAGATATACGCCTTTACCCTTAGAAGAATTTGAAAGTAGAATAGAAGAAAGGACACGATGAGCATGTTGGCACCCCACACCAGGTCTGAAACCAAGTTGATTTTCACCCAAAGAAAGAAATATTTCGAGTTAAATTAGGTAAAAGAATATACTCAAAGACCTTGCTAATATTGCAAGAAACAGAAACTGGACGGTAAGAAGAGCAATCTGTTGGCGGTTTACCTCTTTTTAAAATTGAAGTCACGCTGCCACACAAAAACTTTCCGGGACGACAGAAGATGCCAAGCATATTTGAAGCAAAAGCGCAAGATGTGACACAAGTTCAGCACATTGGGGAGATAGATGCATTTTAGAGATACCATCAGCATCAATAGATTTCGACTTAAGATGATTCAAAGCATTCAAAACTTCACAACGCGATATAGGCAAAACAAAGTGCTGACTTTAGAAATCTAGGGACAATTTTAACAAACGCTTCACTAAACTTTTTATGAACAGAATAATTCAAAACGGAGAAAATCTTCGAATAATATGCATGCCAAGAACTTGGTGGAATATCAATACTACTTACATCAGAATCGTCTGTTTTACTTGAATTAATTACATTCCTCCAATCCTTAGGCGAAGATGGAAAATCAAGCCCTCGGTATCGGACACTTTTTAGATACTTCTTAAATCTAATTTAGTTTTCTGTTTAATAAGAAAAACATTACCGGACCTAGGCCGACCACAATCTGTCCAATTTTTTAGCCGAAATTTAGCTTTATTTTTACAGGCCTTAAGGTTAGGGTCAAGTGACCAAAGAGGCTTTTGAGTATTTTTTCGGATTCACTTTACTGGGACAAAATTTTTTTCAGCTTCTTTCATAGCAGAGAGGATAGAATGATAATATCGGTCTATTTCATATTTAGCTTAAATAAAATTCTGACTACACTGTAAAAGCTGATAAGGAACATAAATCGTACTTAAAAGTGAAGCCAAAGTTATAAGATAAACAGAAAAATTCCCATCATTCCAATCAGGCTTATAAAAACCATTTAGAACGTACACCACGACTCTTAGACGTACTCCCAGAACAAACAACAGACTTTGATAAACAAAAAGACAGCGGAAGGTGATCAAGATCATTCTCGTCAAAATGAACCGTAAACTGGCGAGCAGACAAGAGCTGCAGAACAAATAACGTGATCAATGTCTGATTTACTACCTGAATGGTGAATATACGTATAATCATGGGACTTCCGAACAATTTTATAAGCCGGGAGAGAATCAAAAAGCTGACCATTCCTTACATTATCAGAAACCAGATATCAGTATTAAAATCACCAGCAATAACAAAATGCAACCCGTTATCCGATCTTTTGAATTAAAGTTTTAAGACCATTACAAGCACAAGAGAAATTCTAAAGTGAACGAATGGAACGATCATTATATGGCAGATACACTTTAATTAATACAACATTACCAAGAAGCACCGCAAGAAAAGTGTCATCTGATTGGAAAAGCACAGGACTCGCACCAGAAATATTTTTCTTAAAAACACATACTAAGCCGCCAGAAGGGCGGCCACGCGTAATTTTAGCTGGACGCAAAAAAACAACGTGATCAGTGCTTCGTCTCAGAAAATTTTCGCTAAAGGCAGTCAGTAAATGTTCTTGGAGACAAACAACGTCGTAATTAACATACAGATCATCATCATAAAAAAGTCCTTGCCGCTCGTTCCCTTAATATTAAATGAGACTATACTTATGTCCGGATTCATTTCTGAGAATAGACCTTATCAGTAATCTTCTTAATCACAGGGCATCGTAGGCTGTAAGAAGGATGAGATCCTCCACAATTGGCACATTTCGGAGATTCCGAACAACGATCACTGTTCGTAGATAAATGAGGTCCAGCACAACGAGCGCACTTGGGTGCGCTACTAGTACATGCACTTTCCAAGTGTCCAGGGGAACAAAACTTGAAGCAACACTTTGGCAATTGCTTGAACTCATAAACACTGAAGTTTTCATACCCAATCTTCACAACGTTTCGCAGAAATGATCCTTTAGTAATCGCGTCTGCAAATTCAAGCTTAACCGATTTGCTTGTTCCAAACCGACTAGACCCGATTAAACCAAACTGGTTCCGTAGCATTTCAAGGTCAAAATCAGACGGGACTTCTCGAATAACACCAGTGTGTTTTTTAGATAAAACTTTCACACTAGAACCAGGTAGAGCATCCTTTGCTGATTTGCAAAAATCTTCAGCTGCAGATTTCTCAATATTCACCGTCCAGCGCTTTTTAGTCGCTTGCAGTCTAGACACCAGCTGATGTCCAGAAATTGAATCTACTACTTATTTTCGCTTTAGCGGGTCACCCTGCTCAGGTGGGGATCGGAGATCAAAATTGTAGTATGCGTATCACACACAGCAGGTTGGCTAATCACAGGTATTTGAGGAAAGTTCAGATTTTACGAATCAATCTTGGCAGAAACTAGCGAAATCGCTTGTTCAACGCTCGTAAGCTTGGCTGTGACGTGTGTAAACGCTGTAGCAGAGATAACAGGGACTTCTGTTGGTCTTTTGATGACAAAACAAGGGAGCTGTTTTCCATCGGCATGACATTTCTTCATAAAGTCTATAATATCTTGCAGGTGACTGAGAATTGCATTAGTGCCCCTTCTGACAGGGGGATCATTTTCATTCACAAAACTCCATAGCTTTGCTTTCTCTGACTTAACAGTTTCCAAATCTTTAAAAAAGTCCACTCCTTTCCGTAAAATAACGGCTTCATCAACACCACTTAAATTTTCAAAAACAAAGTTCAACAGCGGTGAATACAAAAGCTCGGAAAAGCTCATCTCGTTATGCAATACATTTAGTTAATAAATAAAAACTTGGTTAAAATTTGGCCTGAAAATTCTGCGGGAGACAGTGAGGGGGGGGGGGGGCTAATCAAGATTATTCCTGTACGAATAGAGGCCAGAACCGTCACTGGCTTTTTTCATGATTGAATGGAGTCCATTTACTTACGCTGAGTGTATTTAGTTCAATTTGTTTTGAATTACTGTTTAATCAATGCGTATTGTCTTCCCCCTTCTTTGCAGGCAATACAGCCTTTGTGGGGGTGGGGCTAGTGCTATGTATTTATTTTCTATTTAATTATTTATGATAAATCTCAAATCTTTGAGTAAAATCCAAAATTATCCATATATTCTCGTTTTCCTCATATTCTGCATCCTTTTAATTGAATTATTTCATCAAAACAAGTCTTTCATCAGGAAAAAATTACGTCAAAATAATGGGAACGTTCTTTACAGAAAGAATAGGACAAGAAATTGTCGTTTCCAGAATTTAGCACTTTGATGAAAGATGCGGATTAGAGGAGAGAGACGATATGTTTTCAGATAGTATTTTTTTATAAGACACGGTTGTCAGACCTGATGCATGACGATGGCGCCACGTAGAGGCGTGATGTTAAAAACTGGTCTCTTGAGGGCGGAACAGACTTACCGTTTTTGTAGGAAAAAAAACTTCCGTATTTAATCAACACAGGCGTATTTTACCCTTACTCTTGAACTTTCTAAAACAACACTCATGTTGAGAGTTTTTTTTTTTCTTTAAACTGACTTAATCAAACGATCGCTGAAGGCACTTAAGTTTCTATATACAGTTTGAGTAGTTTGAATTTTTGTCCCTATTCTTAAGAACGACTCCTGAAACACAAAGGCCGTTTAATTAGAATAATGAGGTTTTTAAAAGTAATAAAAAAAAAATTAGTGTAAAGAGCGAATTATTGAGGAGGGGCAGCCCCTCATATACGTAATAATTTCTGTTCGTTTTGAGCTTTTATGTTAATGCTTACTTTCAGCTGGAAAAACTTATTTTTTATATTTAATTTTTGATATTTTTCAAATAATGCCGGTAAATCCGGCAAAACCTTGACTTTTTGTTCCAATTATTTAAGAATGACTCATGAATCACAAGGATCGCTTAATTAGAATAATGAGCTTTTTTTAACTTCAAAAAAAACTTTAACGTAAAGAGCAAGGTACTGAAGAGGGGGCAATCCCCCTCATGTTTGTAATAATTTCTGTTCGTTTTCAGTTTTAATATTGCTCCTTACCTCAGTTTAAAGTTTATTTTTATTTAGTTTCTCATCGTTTTTTAAATAATGCCGGGAAATCAAGCTTCCCGTCAATGGAAAATCCATTCCCCGTTGAAAGATTCCTCCATTGAAAGATCTTCCCACGTATCCCTCCCCCCGAAAAATATCTGTATACTTCCCAACATCCAATGCTATGTGCAAACAATGGGTAAAATTAATAGCTTGTACCCCTCCCCCCCCGGGGGCTGTGGGTCAAGTTATCCTCAAAAAATATTTTACTAGATCTTTTGACTATGTTGAACAGAGTGGGTATCTCAAAATTTTGATCGGAAGACGTTGGGAAAAAATGGGCGTGAGAGGGGAGCTAGCTTCCCTCCAATATTTTTATTCCCTTATAAGGGGCACTATAACTTTTGTTTTCCGATAGAATTAGCCCTCTTCCAATCTTCTAGGATAACTGACTCAATACGATCACCCTTGGAAAAAAACAACAACAAATAAACACGTACCTGTGGTCTTGCTTATGGCAAAAAATGCAAAATTCCACATTTTATGTATGCAGGAGCTTGAAAAACCTCTACAGTAAGGTTCTCTGGTATGCTGCATCTGATGGTGTATTTTCATTAAGATCACTTGATGTTTAGGGGGTGTTTCGCCCCTTTTTCGAAAACGGGGTAAATTTTTTCAGGTTCTTCACTTTTGATTGGTAAAATTAATTTGATGAATTTTATATATATATGAATAAGCATCAAAATTTGACTGTTTCGATGCATCCATTGTTTCTATGACTCTATTTCTAATAGTTTCGGCTACTATTGTGCCGCATCGCTCCTTAATTACACTTTGTTACCATAAACTGTTTGAAAAACTTTCGTATTTTGTTCAACAAAGGTGGACTTTACGCTTCCTCTAGAGCTTTCTAGATTAACACCCATTTTTAGTGTTTTTTTTTTCATTTTTTAAACTAATCTATTTAAAGGCTCGCTGAAGGCAATTTAAGTTTCTGTATACAGTTTGAGCAGTAAACAGTTCAAGTTTTCACTCAATAATATGTCGAAAATTCTCCAATGGAAACCGTTTCTGTGGGGTCGCTATCGGCATATTGACGTACATTTAGTTATTGTGCGCTAAATAATATATGTGATTGTTTATAGGCGGAGGAATCAATGAAAAGAAAAATTTAAGAGTAAACTTAGAACTTGAATTACAATCTAAGTCTATGTTTTAAGTTTTCAAGATGTAAGTGTAACAACCCTCGTATAACTCAACCCCGTTCACCTCAACTTCCATGCAAATCAACCCTCGTGCAAGTCAACTCCCGTGGAGGGATTTGTTATCCTCAAAGACATAGTTTAAAACCTTTCAACTACGCTGAAAAAAATGGCTATCTCAAAATTTTGATTGGATGTGTTTGGGGAAATGGTGGGTGTGAGAGGAAGGTTATTTGCCCTCCAATCACTTTCTGCTATTAAAAAGAGCACTAGCTGTTTCAAAATACTTCAGCAAAAACTCATTTGATTGGAAACTAAAAGGGCTAGTGCCCTTTTTAATACTCAAATGTGATTGGAGAGCAACTAAACCCCCTCTCACGCCCACCATTTCCCCAAACACATCCAATCAAAATTTAAGATAGGTATTTTGTTCAACGTAGTTGAAAATTCTGGAAATTATTTCTTTGAGTATGACAAATCCCCCAAACTCCTCAGGGCAAGGGTTGTAAGTTATGGCCTGAGGGTATATAAGGTTTTTATCGAAAGTATTTTCGTTGAAACTTCAAAAAGGGCTCATTCGATTGGAAATTCAAAGGGCCAGTGGCCTTTTTAATAGTTGAAAGTAATTGGAGGGCAACTAACCCCCACTCACTCACACCCACCATTTCCCCAAACACGTCCAATCAAAATTTTGAGACATACATTTTGTTCAACTTAGTTGAAAGGTCTGGAAATTATGTCTTTGAGGATGACACTCCCCCTTCAGCCCTCGGGGCAAGGGTTGGAAGTTATGCCGTGGGGCATATACGGTTTTTATAGAAAGTGTTGTCGTAAAAACTTCAAAATGGGCTCACTCGATTGAAAATTGAGAGGGCTAATGCCGTTTTTAATAGTTGAAAGTTATTGGAGGGCAACTAGCCCCCCCCCCCTCTTACACCCACCATTTCCCCAAACACATGCAATCAAAATTTTGAGACATCCATTTTGTTGAAAGTAGTAAAACCTCTGAAATTAGGTCTATGAGGATGATAACCCCCCTCAAAGCCCTCAGGGCAAGGGTTGTAAGTTATTACCTGGGGCATATAAGGTTTTATAGAAAGCGTTGTGGTAGAAACTTCAAAAAAAAGCTTATTAGATTGGAAATTGAAAGGGCTAGTACCCTTTTTAATAGTCGAAAGTAATTGGAGAGCAACTAATCCCCTTCTCACGCCCCACCATTTCCCCAAACACATCCAATAAAAATTTTTAGATAGGTATTTTCTTCAACGGAGATGAAAATTCTGGAAATTATGTTTGAGTGAGACAAAGCCCCTAAACCCCTCAGGGCAAGGGTTGTAAGTTGTGCCCTGGGGGCATATAAGGTTTTTTGTAGAAAGTGTTTTCGTCGAAACTTCAAAAAGGACTCATTTGATTGGAAATTGAAAGGGTTAGTGCCCTTTTAATAGTTGAAAGTGATTGGAGGGTGACTAACCCCCCTCTGAAGCCCACCATTTCCCCATACACATCCAATCAAAATTTTGATATAGCAATTTTGTTCAACGTAGTTGAAAGTTCTGGGAAATTAGGTCTTTGAGAAATGGCACAACCTCCCACACAACCTTCAAGGCAATGGTTGTAAGTCATGCCCTGGGAGCAAAAAAGGTTGCTTATAGAAAAGGTTGTCACAGAAACTTCGAAAAGAGTTCATTCAATTTGAAATTGAAAGGGATAGCCCTTTTTAATAGTCACAAGTGACTTGAGGAAAACGAACACCCCTTCTCACGCCCACAATTTCCCCAAACACATCCAATGAAAATTTGAGATAGCCATTTTGTTCAACGTAGTTGAAAAGTCCGGAATTTATGTCTTTGAGGATGACGATCCCCCAGCCCTCAGATCAAAGATTGTAAGTTATACCCTGGGGCATATAAGGTTTGAATAGAAAGTATTCTCGTAAAACTTCAGAAAGGGATACTCCGATTGGATTTTGAAAGGGCTAGTGCCCTTTTTAATAGTCCAAAGTGATTGGATGGCAGCTAACCCCCCCCCCCCCCCGCGCCCATCGTTTCCCCAAACACATCCAATTACAATTTTGACATAGCCATATTTTCCAACGTAGTTGAAAGTTCTGGATATTCTGTCTTTGAGGATAATAACCCCCCCCCCCCCCTTAGGGCAAGGGTTGTAAGTTATGGCCTGAGGAAAATTAAGGTTTTTATAAACAGTGTTGTCATAGAAACTTCAAAAGGGCTTATTCAATTGAAAATTAAAAGGTCTAGTGTCCTTTTCAATAGTCAAAAGTGATTAGAGGAAAACTAACACCCCTCTCACGTCCAAATTTTCCCCAAAAAACATCCAATAAAGATTTTGAGATAGCCATTTTGTTCAACGTAGTTGAAAAGTCTGGAAATGATGTCTTTGAGGATGACAATCCCCTACAGCCCCCAGCGCAATGGTTGTAAGTTGTGTCCTGGGGGCATATAAGGTTTGCATACAAAGCATTATCGTAGAACTTCAAAAAAGGGCCAATTTGGTTGGAAATTGAAAGGGCTAGTGCCCTGTTTAATAGTCGAAAGTGATTGGAGGGCAACTAAAACCTCTTTAACGCCAACCATTTCCCAAAACACATCCAGTCAAAATTTTGAAATAGCCATTTTGTTCAACGTAGTTGAAAGGGTTGGAAATTATATTTTTGAGCAGGAAATTCCCCCCACAGCCTTCAAGGCAAGGCTTGTAAGTTATGCCCTGGGGGCATATAAGGTTTTTGTAGAAAACCTTGTCGTAAAAACTTGAAAAAAGGTTCATTCGATTGGAAATTCAAAGGGCTAGTGCCCTTTTTATTAGTTGAAAGTGCTGGAGGGCAACTAACCCCCTATCACGCCCACCACTCCCCCAAACGCATGCAATAAAAATTTTGAATTATCCATTTTTTATAACGTAGTTGAAAGTTTTTGAAATTAGGTCTTTGAGGATGATAACCCCCTCAGAGCCCTCAGGACAAGGGTTGTAAGCTATGCCATGGAGGAATATAAGGTGTTTATAGAAAGTGTTGTCGCAGATACTTCAACAAGAGCTCATTTTATTAGAAATTGAACAGGCTAGTGTCCTTTTTAATACTCGAAAGGGATTGGACAGCAACTAAACCCCCTCTCACGCCCACCATTTCCCAAAACACATCCAATCAAAATTTTGAAAACGATATTTTGTTCAAAGTAGTTGAAAAATTCTAGAAAATATGTCTTTGAGGATAACAAACCCCCCCCAAACCCCCCAGGGCAAGGGTTGTAAGTTATGCCCTGGGGGTATGTAAGGTTTTTATAGAAAGCGTTTTCGTTGGAACTTCAAAAAGGAAATTCAATTGGAAATTCAAAAGGCTAGTGACTTTTTTAATAGTTGAAAGTAATTGGAGGGCAAACTAACCCCCCTGTCACACCCACCATTTCCCCAAACATATCCAATCAAAAATTTTGAGATAGACATTTTGTTCAATGTAATTGAAAGCTATGGAAATTAGGTCTTTGCAAGCGTTGTCGTAGAAACTTCAAAAAGGACTCATTTAATTGGGAATTGAGAGGGCTAGTGCCCTTATTAATACTCGAAGGCGATCGGAGGGAAAATGCCTCTCCCCCCCCAACGTCCTTGTTTCCCCAAAAAACTTCCGATCAACATTTAGATATAGCCATTTTGTAGAACGTTGTTGAAGGGTCTGGAAAATTATGTTTTTGAGTGTAACAACCCCTTCACAGCCCTCAAGGCAAAGGTTTAAGTTATGTCCTGGGGGTATATAATGTTCTTATAGAAAATGTTGTCATAAAAACTTCCAAAAAGGGCTCTTTAAATTGAAAATTGAGAAGGTTATTGCCCTTTGTAATAGTTGAAAGTAATCGGAGTGAGAATACCCTTCCCCCCACGCCCATAATTTCCCAAACATTTCCGATCAACATTTTGATAAGGTCATTTGTTCAACGTAGTTGAAAGGTCCTGAAATTATGTCTATGAGGATTAAAACCCTCCCCCCATAGCCTTTGGGACGCGGGTCCTGAGTTATGCCCTTAAGGGCGTATAAGGTTTTTATAGAAAGTTTTGTCGTAGAAGCTTCGAAAAAGGGCTCATTTGATTGGAAATGAAAAGGACTGGGGCCTTGTTTATTACTCAAAAGTGATCAGAGGGCAAATGCACCCCCCCCCTCCTCACGACAATCATTTCCCCAAACACTTCCAATCAAAATTTTGATACAGCCGTTTAGTTCAGCCTATCAGAAAGGTCTGGAAATTATGTCTTAGAGGATAACAGATCCCCTCAGCTCTCAGGGCACTGGTTGTAAGTTATGCCCCGGGGACATATAGGGTTTTTATAGTAAGTGTGGTCATATAAACTTCGGAGGGGGTTCATTGGATTTGTAATCAGAAGCTCGTGTGCTCTTTTTAAGAGCCAAAGTGATCAGAGGGCAGCTACCCCCTCCCCTACACAGACGTCATATTTTCCCAAAAAGCGTCTAACAGAAATTTTGAGATATCCATTCTATTCAATATAGCCTCAATATTATATAACAAGGCTTTTGGGGTTGAAAAAAAACCCCAAATATTAGAGGCAAGGGTTGTAAGTTATGCCCAGGGAGTATTTAAGGTTTTTTTATGGAAGGGATGGTTGTTTAGCTTCAAGAGAGTCTCAGTCTTTCTCCCTAAAAAAGACTATGTCAAAATAAAAAGAACGGAAATTAATCAAAAAACATTTTTGCACAGAATTAGTTTTTCAAAAAAAGTAAAGAACTCCATTAAACCAAAAATGAACAAAAATAGAATCAAAAAATCTACCAAGCATACAACTGTCACAAATCAGTATAAATAAATAAATAAAACCCCCCAAAAAACAGAAATTAAAACAAGTCAAACTCAAAAACGAGCAGAAATTAATCTGAGTAGGGTTCTAAACCCTATGCTTGCTAAAAGCCAGAATATAATTTGTACTTCACTGAAAAAAAATCCTTTAAAATGTTTTCACTTTTATAACTTTAAGAAATCAAAAATTGATTATGATTTTAAGGAATAAATATCAGCATATGTATATTAAACTGACAATGCAAATTTTTTTCAGTAAAGTACAAATTATATTCTGGCTTTTAGAAAGTATAGGTTTAGAACCCTACTCTGATCAATTTCTGCTCGTTTTGAGATTGACTTATTTTAATTTCTGTTTGTTTTGGGTTTCATTTACTCATTGATACTGATTTGTGGTAATTTTATGCTTGGTAGATTATTTGATTCGATTTTTGTTCATTTTTTTGGTCTAATGGAGATCATTATTTTTTTTGAAAAACTTATTTTGTGTAGAAGTTTTTTGATTAAGTGTTTTAAAAATCAGAGTTTGTGAGAAAGAGCCTAAGCTTTTGACCAGACATCAATGTCATATCTAAGATTTTACAAACCACAGATGAACAAATGCCCAATTTTATCAATTTTAGGGTAATTTTTGATGTTCTGGAAAGATTCAACCTTTATTATATTATGTAGGTAAAAAATAGCATAGAGCAAATTCCCCAGGCCTTATTATATTCGTCCTTGGGCCAAACATAAAATATGAAGGAGACAAATAACTAAGTAATGTCAATTAATAAAATTTGAAATTAAATTTTATAGAATATTATAAACCTCATTTTTGCTTTTTGCCATAATATTCCACTAGCTACAATACCTAACCAGGATATTGCTAGTAGTTCTCCGTAGCCTAGTTTAAAAAGCTTTTCGTGAAAGATATTATTCTTGTTATTTTATTTACTAAAGTGAAAAAAATTCTTCGTTGAAAGATATGGAAAAAAATAATTAATATCAATGAAAATCAACTGGTAGAATAAAATGAAACTTTTACCCACAGTTTTTTGCCAAATCACTGTCTTACATTTCTGAATTGCCAACGTTGGGATTTATGTATTAGTTCTGCGCATAAACTGTTAAGATGTGTGCATCATAGGTTCAAAGCTATTGTCTCAGAATAAAAAAGCTTTGGGGGAGGTCCAATATGTTCGGCCAGTTTTTAGATAATAAGTTGAGTCCGTAACAGTCGGTTGGGAAGATCCGTGATTCTATGTATTTTGCTAAAATTTTACCACGATTATGACCATAATAAAACGTCAATTTCAGTCGGTTGAATAACCGGTAAGAGACAGATTTGATAAGAGAGAAAGAGGGACAGAATGAAGGACATGGAGTATCAAGAGTATTGGTCTAATTATTTACATCCCCCTATAAAAATTTTGGTTCTCAACACTTTTGTACTGTGCCGAAAAATTACTGGAATGATAATCAGTGTTGCCACCCCGAATTTCTAAAATCCGTAAAAAAAAAACTGCCAAAAACCTTTGAAATTTGTCAAAAACCTTTGACCAGGGCCAAAGCAAGAATTTTGGTGTGGTTGGGGGGGGGGGGAGGGTTATAAAAAACTGTAATGAAATTTGAGAAATTTGTTAATCGGCCCTTTTGTTACGTCTATACGAGTCGGAAGAAAATTTTGGAGGGGTCAACCCCCCCCCACCCTTCCTGGATACGGCCTTGCCTGTGACCACTTTTAGAGTCTATTACTTATCAAAGGTTTACTTTTGATAAGTAATGTTAAACCTTATTAATTGCATATATTTGGAATCAGCATAACAAGTCGATTCTGGATGTATTGACTGCTTAAAAAAAAATAAATTCTTTAGTGTTTGGGTTACTATTGTGGTTCAACTCTATTGGTTTATTTGTGTGGTGAATTTTCGAAAACCAATCACTTTGATTGGTGAAAGTCATTTACTACTTATCTGTAACAAATCAATTAGCCCAGTCTTTTTTAAAATCGGCTTAACTAAGGCTGAAAAACGAATCTAAATACATAAGAAATTACAGTTTTGAGAATGCAAAAATATCCTAATTTCTGACAAGTTCTTTTGTGGGAAACTTAAAAACAGTGGAAATAATGTTTTTTTTTTTTAATTACTGAATTGTTTAAAAGTAAAATCTGTTTCTCTTTGGTATGATCACAATACCTTCTGTACCTTCCGTTATGATGCCTCATGCACTCAGCATGAGGTAGGCTTGTATTTATATAGATTTCTAATTAAACAGTAGTATAGTCATCATTGTAAACCTTAGTTTTCAATCACGAGATGTAAAATCATTAATTTCAATTGAATCAAGAAGTTCTGGCGTGAATTCAATTTGTCCTTCCTGTCAGTGCATCAAAGAATCATTTATTTTACAGGATTTGTTTTCTCTTGGGACTCATTGTGATTTTCGCTTTTGCCTCTGTTTCCCCCACAAATATCATTTATGATTCGATATGATCATCTCCGTCGAACAAATTCCACCGGCAGATTTCTTTGGCCATTATTTTAATTTGGGATTCATTGTGATACTTGTTGTCGCATGTCCTCTAGCTAAAGATCTCGTTGCGCTTCATTTTCGTTAATCCTTACCTTACGCACTTTTCCATACCTTATACCTTTCATTCTGTTTGGATTCATTCTAAATCATGTATAATTTCACATGACGCCATAGATACGGACATTTTTTCCCAGCCCTTCCCCGTTCCTTATATTTTTGCTTTAATTGCGTTGTTATATAATTCAGTAACTACCAGGAACGTTCCCATGGCTATGACCTCTTACATTATATAAAATACAAATTGGCATAATCATTTTTTTATTCTTTTATTTCAAGACATGGGGTGGCGAATCAGGAGTTTTAGTTTAACTAAGAAATTATGACATGAAATAATTCTTTCTCCTTGTTTATCATTTAAGATGCTAAAATAACGCATTCCTTATTCCATTGTAATTTCTGTAATTATATCTAAATTAAGGAATAGCAAAATTATCAATAAAGTAAAATTTCAAAATAGGGATAAAATCCTTTATAATAGACAGTGTATAGAAATTCACAAAAATATAGCCTACAGATATTTCGGTCACATATACAGTGACCGTCATAAATAGTAAAACTAAGCAAAAACAATTTTTTTTAAGCAAAAGTTTATATACGAAATCAAATAAAACTACATATTGTTCAGTTCTCTAATTCTTTTCAAAGTAAAGTAGCCTCTTTGACCTTCTTGGATTCGGTTCATTAGCGTTCAATGGTATAACATTTGGACAGAGGTCAACTACATTGGGTGAATTGAACTTTACTCTGTCAGATTTTAATAAATTGTCATAGATAGAGTTCAGCCCAAATTCACCTGTATCCCGATTCAAAGCAATATTCTTGAATAAGATTTTCTTTATTTCAAAAGTTTCGCGAAAATTTGCTTTAAACCCCGATTCCTAAAAAATCTAAGAGACTTTCTCGAACAAAATAAAATAGTCTGTTTTCGACATAACACCTTTAAATTAGGTGTTGTATTCTTAGACCATACTGCCGTTCTAAGACGTACAAATAATCTTTCAAATGGGGATAAATCCATTTATTTAGACAGTGAAAAAAAAACAGGTACAAAAGTCTAGACATTTCGGTCACATATACTGGTACCGTCTTCAGTAGAAATACTAAAATAATAAAATTGAAACTAGCATATTTATATCCAACAAAAATAAATAGCTTTTCGGGTCATTCACAAAATAATGAACTTCCAGATTATTCACAAGATTATTTTCAGAGAGAGTTCATTGACAAAGTTCATTCAAAGTTCTTGATGTAAAATTTATTCTTTAATCTTGCCCGAATGTAAAACAAATTTCGAATGAAAGTGGCAAAGCCTTCCGTGTCTTCTAATTGCAAACCAATGTTGAGTTTATGGATGTTTACTGGGTTGGTCTCAATTCCCCATATATACGACGTATTTTCGAAATTAGGTGTTGTTTTCTTAGACCACACTGCCGTTCTAAGACGAACAAATAAACTTTCAAATTGGGATAAATCCATTTATTTAGACAGTGAAAAAAAACAGGTATAAAAAGTCCAGACATTTCGGTCACATAAACTGGTACCGTCTTCAGTAGAAATACTAAAATAATAAAATTGAAACTAGCACATTTATATCCATCAAAATAAATAACTTTTTCGGGTCATCCACAAAATAATGAACTTCCGGATTATTCACTAGATTTTTTCAGAGAGAGTTCATTGACAAAGTTCATTCAAAGTTCTTAATGTAAAATTTCTTCTTTAATCTTACCCGACTTTTGTACCTGTTTTTTCACTGTCTAAATAAATGGACTTATCCCCACTTGAAAGTTTATTTTTTCGTCTTAGAACGGCAGTGTGGTCTAAGAAAACAACACCTAATTTAAAGGTGTTATGTCGAAAATACGTTGTATATATGGAGAAATGAGACCAACCCAGTTAACATCTATAAACTCAACATTGGTTTACAATTAGAAGACACGGAAGGCTTTGCCACTTTCATTGGAAATTTGTTTTACATTTGGGCAAGATTAAAGAAGAAATTTTACATCAAGAACTTTGAATGAACTTTGTCGATGAACTCTCTCTGAAAATAATCTAGTGAATAATACGAAAGTTCATTATTTTGTGAATGACCTGAATTTATTTATTTTGTTAGCTATAAATATGCTAGTTTTTAATTTTATTATTTTAGTATTTCTACTGAAGACGGTTGCTGTATATGTGACCGAAATATCTGGACTTTTGTACCTGTTCTTTGACTGTCTAAATAAATGGATTTATCCCCATTTGTAAGTTTATTTGTTCATCTTAGAACGGCAATGTAGTCTAAGAAAACAACACCTAATTTAAAGGTGTTATGTCGAAAATACGTTGTATACATGGGGAAATGAGACCAACCCAGGGAAACGTCTATAAACTCAACGTTGGTTTGCAATTAGAAGACACTGAAGGCTTTGCCACTTTCATTGGATATTTGTTTTACATTTGGGCAAGATTAAAGAAGAAATTTTACATCAAGGACTTTGAATGAACTTTGTGAATGAACTCTCTCTGAAAATAATCTAGTGAATAATCCGGAAGTTCATTATTTTGTGAATGACCCGGAAAGTTATTTATTTGTTGGATATAAATATGCTAATTTCAATTTATTATTTTAGTATTTCTACTGAAGACGGTCGCTGTATATGTGACCGAAATATCTGACCGAAATATGTTAAAATGGTCTGGAAAATTGAAAATATGTTCTGAAAGGGCTGAAGTAAACTCTTCAGACTTAGAATCTTGCTTTAAAGCCGAAGAAATAGAATCTTTATGTTGTAATAATCTCATTCCCAAACTCTGGTTAGTACGTCCCACATATGAGCTTCCGCAAGTACATGGGATCTGATAAACCCCACTTTGTTACCTCAATGAAGTTAGATCCTTCCCAGAATTTAGAAAATCACCCAAAGTATTATTACTCTTTAAAGCTACCCTTAGACCATTACTCTGTAAAATTCTTTTAACTTTTTCACTTAGCCCGGGTACATATGGTAAGGAACAAAAAACATCCTTCTTCCGAGTTGTCTCCAAGACTTCCTTAGAAATCTCTAGAAACCTTTTTCTTCTTTTTGAAAAAGTTTGGTTAATTAGCCACTCTGGATACATGTTGCTTATTAGTATTTTCCTTAGAAAAGACAGCTCCTCCTCAAAAAATTTTGGAGAGCAAATACTAAATATCCGGTGAGTTAAAGAAATGATCAAACCGATTTTTACTTGGCGAGCGTGACCGGAACTATAAGACAAAAACCTATTGTTATTTGTCGGTTTTCTGTAAATTTTAAAATCCAGACTATTTTCATTTTTCAAAAGAAGAACATCAAGAAAAGGAAGTTTCCCATTCTCTTCTAATTCAACAGTAAACTTCAAATCCCCCCCCCTCCCCCAAAAATTAAGATGTTCCAAAAATCCTTTTAATTCCTCCTCCCAATAATCCCATACTGAAATTATGTCATCCATATACCGGCCCAAAAAAATATGTTTTAAAAAATAAGAATCCAGCGCAATTGTTTAAATATTCTTCACAAAAGCATTAGCTAATAAAGGGGATAAAGGGGGCCCCATAGGTAAACCATTTGTTGGTTCGAAAGACTCCCCCCCTGAATTGAAAAAAAATAAGAGAACTTATTGCACAACCTCACTAAATACATAATTACAGAAACTTCCAAATCTGTTTTGCCCCTAATCAAATCCAAGTTTCTTAACAGCTTTCTTTCTAGAAGAGTTTCGGCTGCTTCTACATCCATATTTGTGTACATTGATATAATGTCGAAGCTTGAAAGCAAAGAACTTGAAGAAATTTCTACTTTTTTCAGTTTTTCAACCAAATTCGAAGAATTCTTAATGTACGAAATTTGTGGAGACAAAAGTGGTTTACAGATTAACACTAACCACTTGCTCAAAACACTTGTTGGTGACCTTGTACTTGACACAATCGGTCGTAATGGTAGGTTAGGCTTATGAATTTTGGGAAGTCCGTATAATTTAGGGCACAAGTTGTGGGCTTTAGCATGAACTGCTGTCGTATATAGGGGGATCTAAGGGAAAATGCCTGTAGTATATTTCCACCAGTGGGGAAAAAAAAATTTGGAGGTGAAGGGGTTCAATCCCCCCCCCCTGGAAACGGCTTTGACAATAATCAATTTTAGAGCTTCTCTACTTATTAAATTATAGAAAAAAAGTTTTTTCAACTGATAATAAGGAGCAATATTAAAGCTTAAAATGAGCTGAAATTATTACATACATAAAGGGGGCTGCCCTCCTCAAAACTGTGCGTTAAAGGATCGGGAAAAATTCAAACTTTAGCGTAAAGAGCAAGGTGTTGGGGGGGGCCATTCCCTTCTTATATGTAATAATATATGTTCGTTTCAAATTTTAATTTTGCTCCTCACTATAAGTTGAAAAATCTTGTTGTTTTTCATTTAATTATCCCTCTGTAAAATACTAAGACCAGATTTATGTAGCTTATAAAATAATTTTTCGGGAAGTTTTACTTTTTTTGTAAGAATTTTCAGCCATTTTCAATGTATATCTTGATTCAATATAAGAAGAAGCAAAACAAATCTCAAAAATATAATCTGGTAGATGTAAAAAGCTAGATATCAGCTATCGAATTATAGATAAGTAAATTGTGTTGAAAAACCAAGTCATATTTGGTATGCAAAAAGTAGAACACACAAAAATCACACCCAGGAAATATAGACCTCAATTGCCTTTAATAGGAATATTTTTTTTAAAGATTTCTTACAACCGGAAAACTGGATTAAAATAGTGGCCCTCAAGTGTTTTGTTCTTTTAAATAAAAAAAAATCAAGTGACGGGTGACATCGTTTGAAAAAGTTTTATTTAAAATAAAAAAAAAAATAATGATATAGAACTCCTTAATTCTACTTTCCTTAGTTTCTCTCGTGGAAAAGAGATTGTAAACTTAACATAAGTTTTGACAGATACTAATATTGACCTTGTAAGTTTATGTGCACTTGACGACATGTACTTAACATCAGTAAAAGAATGTAAGTGCTTAAGTGTGATCCATACTGGAGGATAGTACTTGGCCACGGGCCTTAGAACATTCCTACACCAAGGGTCAGCAGTATATTCTGACAGGTGTATCAATGGACCTATAATAAACAAGGCCTTTTCTCTACTAGGCGGGGTCTACCCACTGAGAAAGAAGCATTTCCCATTTAAAACAATTTTTTCTCGCGATAATCTTTGTTTTTTTCTCAGATTATGGTGCAAGAAATTTTTGCGCCTATAAGATAGGTAGAATAGTTAGAATCAAAAACATATGATTATCTTCAATTGTCGAATTTTCTTCCAATATTATTTTTCTTAAAAATTAAAGTTTGTTTCTATATTTTTCTACGATTTTACTGCCTATAATTCTATTTACTGCATTTTGAATATGTTCTATTTGTTATTATATTATCTATACCCAGTGCAATGGTTTACAATTACTAGTCTGCCATTTCCTCGAGGTCGTAATGAAGGATTTAAAGCGATTTGTAGCGACTCTTTTGGAGGCGGCAAAGAGTGAACCTTTCAACAGATTGGGGTGGGGGACGAGCATGCGCAGCTGTGTTGGTGTCAAGTGCATGGTTGCCATACTTAGTAAATTTTTACTAAATTTAGTAAAACATACCTGAGTTAGTAGATCTAGTAAATCGATGTCAAATTTAGTAAATTTTTGAAAATTTGTTTAACTTTTGTAAGTTTATTAGTAAATTTACCAGAAAAGGAAGTGATCAGCTCAAAACAATGCTAGAATCATTTGAAGTTTTGTGTTGACGGCAGTTTCTTGTTTGTTGGGCACCAAAAACTATCAGTAGCAGCAAACTGCAGTCTACTAAGACAGTAAATTACTGAACAATATACAGAGCTGCACAAAGCAGCAGAAGGATTGATGCATTTGAGGTTCATGACTCATGAGTGCTTTATCGGTACCAGCACAGCATCCCGTAAGGAGAGGGCAAGCAAAGCCGTCAAGAACACACAAGGCTTATTAGGCGGGGTGTCACTCGCAATCCTGCCTCCGATCGAATCTTTTCTCCCATTAAGATACTGTAGGAGTGGTGAGACAACTGTTGCCCTTTTGAATTGGTTTCTTGCAAGAGCAAACTGATAACTGCTGTCCGAACCGTTCAAGTCTGCAAGAAGTGATTTGAACAAACAGGACAGCAGTTTACCGACCGGTGAAAATTCAAAGCAGGTTGTTGTTTCTCTTTCTCCGACTGTCGTGACCGACCCCCATGGAATGAAAACAGTCTAGTAGCAGACTTGTGAAGGAGTCATAAGAAAGAGACCCTACAAGGTGGATATTGCTTCTGTACTGCGGCAAGCCCACTCCTAGCCAATCAGAAGTAGCTCCATGTTTCTTAGGGAAAAAAAAAAAAAATTTCACTCCTACCCTCAATTATATAAGTATATATTATATATATATATATATATATATATATATATAATCAGAAGTATATAGATATATATAGATCCATGTTTCTATAGGGAAAAAAAAAATATATATAATATTAATATATATATATATATATATATATATATATATATATATATATATATATATATATATATATATATATATATATATATATATATATATATATATATATATATATATATATATATATCATATATATATATATAATATATATATATATATATATATATATATATATATATATATATATATATATATATATATATATATATATATATATATATATATATATATATATATATATATATATATATATATATATATATATATATATATATATATATATATATATATATATATATATATATATATATATATATATATATATATATATATATATATATATATATATATATATATATATATATATATATATATATATATATAATATATATATATATATATATATATATATATATATATATATATATATATATATATATATATATATATATATATATATATATATATATATATATATATATTTATATACTATATGATGAAGCGACAGCAGTAGGCTTATTTGAAGGAAAACGCAACAAAAGAGGAAAAGACAGAGGAAAGAGGAAAAGAGAAAAAAAAGAAGAAAAAACCCTACAGTAGAGGTTTAAATTTTCTATTTACAAAAATGTGGAATTTTGCATTTTTTTTTTTTTTTTGGTGGATGAAAGATCCACCACGCATCCGGACAGAGGCGTGTTTATTATTAGGATCCTATTTATTTTTTTATTTGGTCTTCTTTGTTTTTTTTTTTTTTTTTTTTTGCCCTAAGGGGTGATCTTATCAAACCGGTAATTGTAGAAGATTGGGAGAGGGCTCATTTGATAGGAAATCAAAAGTTCCAGTGTCCTTTTTTAAGTGACCAAAAATATTGGAGAGCAGCTAGCCCCCCTCCAACGCTCATTTTTTCCTCACATTCACCCGATCATAATTTTGAGATAGCCCTTTTTTCAGTTGTGTAAAAAAAAATTAATAACTGTGTCTTTGAGGATGACTTGACCCCCCACAGTCCCCGTGGTAAGGGCTGCAAGCTATGAACTTTGTCCATTGTTTACATATATTATTGGATATTGAGAAGTATAAAAACAATTTTCAGGGGGTATTTTTCGGGTGGAAGAGGGGGGGGGGGGAGTTATACGGATGAGATCTTCCAATGGAAAAAGTTTTCACGGGGGAATGGAATTTTCCATGGAGGTGAAGCCGGAATTCCCAGCATCATTTAAAAAACGATGAGAAATTAAATAAACAAAGAAAAGTTTTTTTCCACTGGAAGTACGGAACAACTTTAAAACTTAAAATAAACAGAACTTACTACGTATATGAGGGGGGTCACCCTCTCCTCTATACCTTGCTCTTTAAGCTTAAGTTTTTTTTAGAACTTTTAAAAAAGCTTATTATTCTAATTAAACACCTTTTTGATTCAGAAGTCATTCTTAAATAACTGAAAAAAAAATTAACTTTAGCTAAAGAGCGAGAGGTACCGAGGAGAGGGTGACCCCCTTCACATATGTAATAATTTCTACTCGTTTTAAGTTTTAATGTTGCTCCTTACTTTCAGTTGAAAATCTTTTTTCTCTTTAATTCTTGTATGAAATCATTTGCTTAGTTTGCAACCATTTGCTTAATAATTGCTTACTTTTGATATATAAAGCAGACAAAAGCAGAATGCTCTGATGGGGTGGATGAAGGGAATATGAAGGAATTGGAACTTCGTTGGAAGTAGTGAGGAATGAAGTTACGACAGAATGAGGCCGAGGAAAATCAGTTAGAACCCTTTGCTTCAAGTAGCTTAGTATTGGAATTCAGTGTTAGCAGAAGTAGCAGTAATAGCAGTAGTAGTAGCAGTAATAGCAGTAGTAGCAGTAATAGCAGTAATAGTAGCAGAAGTAGCAGAAGTAGTAGTAGCAGTAGGGAGAACATTTGAAGATCACACAAAAAGTAGGTGAAAAGGTTAGTGCTGGACCTCGAGCGTAAAGATATATCGATCTCTAAAGTTAAACAAATACTATAGTCCAAAATAGCAATACGCTTTTTTCGAAAATTTTCAATTTTGTATCTTTTATTCCAACTGATCTTTCATTTAGTTGAAACAGTTAGGTCGGTCTATATTCAAAGCAGAACAGGAAGTAATTGACAATTTCTGGAAAGTCACTGAATTAATACATTATTAAAACGTAAGGAGCTTCTAGTGTATTCTGAGGAATAATGAATATGTAAATTGTATACACATTTCAAGGCAGCATTGTCACTTCTGGCAACTTTTATGTTGATCTGCCAAATTCCCAGCCCAGCTCCCGACAGAAAAATTAACATACCAAAACTATTTTCGGTATAAAATCACCAATGTTTCACGAATTGCCTGAAAAGAAAATTGGAAACACTGCTTCGAGGTCTCAACCATCTTCTTAATTTAGAAAGTTAATCCATTCGACAAATTTTTCAATAACCAAAAGAAAATCTTAGAAAATCAGGTATTTTTTATCAGGTAATTTTAATCAGGTAATTTTTCAGGTATGCTTAGTCCTAGGATGGGGCCAGGGAGGATTTTTTTTTAATTTATTGTCCTTGGTAATTCAAGCAAATAAAAGATTTAAATGATAAATATTACCTTAGGTTTGCACTGCAAAACCTTACGAAGGGTGTTACACTCTCAGACTGTCTTGGACTCGGAACTTTCTCTCCCAGGGAAGAACTCAAGGTGTCTTAAGAGTTTGAATACAAAAAAAAACTTTTACTAGGACCCAATAATAAAAAAAAATGCGTATTTTTATGAAAAGTTTGCACATTTTGAGGAAGGGCTAATATTGAAATTCTCCTTGAGCACGGGATTGGTTCAGCCCTATTCCTTGTGTATTATTTTGGAGTCAAGGGCTCAATCCACTTGTTTGCCCATCTGGACGTTTCAATTGTTTACTCATATATGAATTTTCTTTCAATATTCAAGTTTATCACTTAATGATAAAGCAATATTTGTAAAGGGTATTTTTGAAATAATTTTATGTTCAAATACAATTGAAAAAAAATGAAGGTCTATAGGTGACAACTAAGGTTTTTGCGATCAATATAACTCTGAAATGTATCGCCGTGCATCATTTTTGCCCAGTGAAGTTGGCTCTGGTAAACTATAGTTCTTTTTATTCAAGGATGGGCAATTACAACCTGCTGGGGTTGATATCATATGTCTAATCAGGTTTTTATGTAAGTGAGGCCCTGAAACGTTTCTAGTGCATCAACAAGGAATGTACCCTACTCAATACCCCTATTGCCCAATTATGTATATCATATTAAAAAACTTTTTCCACAAGACACATTTATAAAATAAAATTGAAGAACTCTATCAACCAAAAATGAGCAGAAATAAAGCCAAATAATCTTCCTAGCATAAAACTATCACAAATTACCACCAATAAATAAATGAAACCAAAAACGAACAGAAATTACACCTGAATCAAACTTGACAAAACTTGACATGGGTAGGGCTAGCAACCCTCATGCTTTTTCAAAACCAGAAAATAATTCGGATGTTACTTGAAAAAACGAGAAACCAATGACCGTGATTTGTCAGTTTTATACAAATATGCTGATATTTATTTCTCAAAGTTTAAATAATTTTTATTTATTCAAATCAAAAAGTGTGAACATTTAAAATATGAAGAATGATAGGAATTGGGGGGGATGGAGCGCTAGTTGCCCTCTATCACTTTCAAATCTTAAAAAGCAACTAGAGCTTTAAATTTCCCTTCAAATGAGCCTTTTCTAAAGTTCACACAACCAGCACTCCCTTATACACCCCCGAGACATAGCTTACTACCCTTTCCCCAAAACTCGCGGGGGGGGGGGGTGTCAACCCCAAAACCTTGTTATGTGATCGTTTGACTGTTTTTAAGCAAATGGCTATCTCAAAATTTCTGTCGGATGCATTTGCAGAAAAAAGGACGTGACGAGAGAGGGGGGAGACTATTTGCCCTCTGATCAACTTGGCTCTTAAAAAGAGCACTAGAACTTCTTATTCCCAATCAAATGAGCCTCTTCCTAAGTTTATATGACCGCCCTTTCTATAAAAACCTTATATGCCTCTGGGGCATAACTTACATTCCTTACCATGAGGGATGTTGGAGGGGGGGTTCTCATCCTCAAAGGTATAATAAATAGACCTTTCAACTATGCTTTAAAAAAAAATGGCTATCCCAAAATTTTGGATTGGATGTGTTTGGGAAAATGATTGGCAGGGGGGGGGGGGACTTGTTGCTCTTTAATCACTTTTGACTATTGAAGGAACTAGCCCTTTCAATTTCCAATTGAATTAGCCTTTTTGCAGTTTCTGCGACAAAAAAATGGCCATCTCAAAATTTCTAACAAAAGCATTTTGGGAAAACAAGAGGGTTGGGGGGGGGGGGTATCCACCCGCCAATCACTTTGAATCTTAAAAATGGCACTAAAATTTCTGATTACCAATCCAATGAGCCCCCATCCAAAGTTTATACGACCATCTTTTCTATAACAAACCTTATATGGCCTAAGGGTATAACGTACAACCCTTACTCTGACGGCTTTGAGGGGTTTGTCTTTCTCAAAGACATAATTTCCGGACGTTTTAACTAGGATGAACAAAATGGCTATCTCAAAATTTTGATTGGATGTGTTTGGGAAAATGGTGGGTATGGGAGGGGGGTTAGTTGTCCTCCATTCACTTTTAAAATGTAAAAGGGCACTAGCCCTTTCAATTGCTAATCGAATAAACTCTTTTTGAAGTTTTTGCGACAACTCCTTCAATACGAAGTGCCCTGGTCTAAAAAAAAATTAATAAACAAATAACACATTTTCCAACATCACTCTTAGGCAGCGCTATTGCACTGCCTATGATACTCGCTTTTATCGATATTTACCAGAATTGCAATTAACTCGCCGACTATCTAGGTATAAACGGGGGAGAACAAAACTATGATTTTTCCCTTAGACAGTTTTATTGCAAAAATTTTTTTTGTCCTCTAAGAACTCTGATAATTGACACCTGATACTTTTATGCGTCATTGCATGGACAGAGATTAAGTACCAGTATCATTATTTTCTAGTATGAGGAGTCAATTACTATTGGATGGGACCGTTATCGTGCCTCTAATCCAATTCTAAGGATCAAAGAAGCTTCTCAAGAGGATTCAAGACTGTTTGAATGCATGTGAGTCAACGGGCTCGGTAGTGAGACTGTGAACTTTAAGGTTATAGTCCTAACACAAAATGTGCTAAAAACCAATTAAAGAATTTGTTAGTGAGTTTGAAATTTTGAAGCCCTTCTGAATGTGAAGGTTTGAAGCTTAATTTGACTCGATATCGTTATATTCTGCTGAAGCGTCGTTTAGGTGGGTGGGGCCAAGGGGGAGTTGGCATCAGCCCCCTCCCATAATATGGAGATAAAAACTTATTATACATCCCATGCCCCTTGACTATCTGGATATGGACCCCTATTGCCTCCCCCCCCCCCATAAAAAGCTGGAGATTCGTCCCTGTATGTCTGTTAAATTGTATAAGACTACGTTGAAAACATACTCACACATAGAGTGCAGCAGATGTTCCCGGCTCAGTCCCCTGAAATCCTAAACTTATCCAACATCTTGGTGCTTCTTATTAAAATTATTTAAAACAAATTTTGGGCCCTCTGAAAAACTTCTGTGTATGCGTATCATTGACAATGAACCAATTTAACCGTAATTAGGTTTTTTTGTATTATTTTTTTTTCTACAATTCCATTGCTGCTTTGGCTCGTATATGGGAAATTCCATAAATATCATAGCTCTAGGTAAGTTTAAATACATCAAGTGTGTGTGATTCGCTTTCCTTTTGATACTAGTTTAAATGTCTTGAAAATCAATAAATTAAAGTTTAAAATGAGATTGACTTTAATTTGTCCTACTCGTATGTCTGTTAAGTTGTGTAAGACTATACTGATAACGTGTACGTATATAGGGGGCAAGACCTTTGGGGCAATCCTTTCCATGAAATGCTAAATTGTCTCGAGTTTTTTGGGAATTACTCAGATTGTCAATTTTCATATTGTTTATTCCCCTTCTTTCAATAGAAACGTTAGTATATGTCTGATTGATAATGAACTAATCTAACCGCAATTTGTCTTTTTTCGGAAACCAATTACTACATTTACTCGTATGTTCAGAACTCCAAATATACTCTAGCATTCAATCAATTCAATGCATTTATATTCGGTGAAATCAGTGGAGTTGGAATTGAAATTGTAAAATTAAGTATTACAGTTTTAGATGAGTTTAAGCACATTTTATGAGTCAAAATGGCTTGTCTGTATCAACCTGACCTAAAAAAAGTGTCTTTTCCTATAGCTTGTGATCTTTTCTTATAATCATTTGCAAATGGTTAGAAAAACTAGCTTAATGTAGGCTATACTTAGACTTCAGTTAACAGAACTGAGGTAGACTGGCTTTATGTTGACAAATAGCAAGAAAAACACCACTAGTGCAAAAAATATAATTAATTTTTCTATTATTTATCTGTTCAATAACCGCTTAATTACTCTTTAATAGATTACTAGACAAACACCAAACGTTCCAAATACCAAAAACCACCAAAAGCTTTATATGCAGGAAAAACACCAATTATTGCCAAAAATAAAATAAATAATTCTATGAATTAACCTTTCAATAATAATTATTGAATCGATTCTATAATTGCACAAAAACACCAAATGTGCCAAACATTAAAAATACCATAAGTTTTACTCGCAATAAAAACGCAAACTAGTGCCAAAATAAAATGAAATATCCTATTAATTGTCATTTTTAGTTTTCATTGAAGTACTAGTCAAAATTAATTCCTTAAATGCAGGAATAAACACCGTAAGGGCCATACACCAAATAACACCAACAGTTTTGCATGCAGGAAAACGCAAGTTAGTGCCAAAAATGAATTTAATTATTCTATTAATTATCTTTTTGATAATAATTAAATTACTTGTTGAGTTAATTCTTTAGTTGCCGGAAATACGCCAAATATACCAAATACTAAAAGCACCATAAGTTTTATATGTTAGAAAAAAACAACAACTAGTGTCAAAAAAGAATAAAATATTATATTAATGGTCTTTTCAAAAACCATTGAATTACTCGTTGAATTAATTATCTAATTGCAGGAAAAAAAATAAAAAATAAAAATGCCAAACATCAAAAGCACTAAAAGCTTTATATGCTGGAAAAAAACCTAAATTTGCTAAAATAAAATTAATTATTCTAATATTTTCTTTTAATAACTTGAGGATGACCAAAATTAAGCTTATTATTTTAATATTTATCATTTTAGTAATCTTTGGATTAGTCGTTGAGTTAATGCTTTAGTTGCAGGATGAACACCAAAAGCACCAACCACCAAAAATATCAAGTAATTTACATGCAGGATAAACGTCAATTAGTGCCAAAAACAAAATTATTTATTAGTATACTTATATTTTTAATAATCATTGAAATTACTCATTGAATTTGTTCTTTAGTTGCACGAGAAAAGCCGAAAGTGCCAAACACCAAAAGTTTTATATACAAGGACAACACCAAGAGTTACGAAAAAAAAACCAAATCATTCTAATAATTTTTGAAGAACCACCCTAAGACAAAATCTCCCTCTGAAAGTTTGGCTGTGTAACAATTAGGTATGCGACTTCGATATAAAATATTACACATATAGTATATATTATGATTATATTTACTATTATAGTCATAATGAGAAATATTATTAAAAAAAAATATATAATATAAGAAACATTATAAAATATTTCCAGAAGCAGTGGTATAAGAACCCTCATTTTTTTTTATCTAAGATGAGGATGGATTCTTAGAACATAATCTATTGTATTAAGCGTCCTTATGTTTGCTTAGGATATTAACCAGTTTTAATCCCCGTGATTCTTTCAAGGGATTATCCTTTTGTAAGCACCCTTCGACAACCAAGTAGCTATCATAAGGAGCGCAAACGATGTTGGCACAAAGTATTATTTATTTGTTTCTTTGTTTAGACCAGGGCAATTCGTACCGAAGAAGCTGTTGTAGCAACTTCAAAAAGGGCTCATTCGATTGGAAATTGGAAGGGCTTGTGCCCTTTTTAATAGCCGAAAGTGATTAGAAAGCAACTAGCATCCCTTCCACGCCCACCTTTTCCCCAAACAAATCCAATCAAAATTTTGAGATAGCCATTTTGTTCAGCGTAGTTGAAAGATCTGGAAAATATGTCTTTGAGGAAGACACTCCCCCCACAATCCTCAAGACAAGGGTTGTAATTTATGCCCTGGGGGCATAAAAGGTTTTAATAGAAAGTATTGTCGTAGAAACGTCAAAAGTGGCTCATTCGATTGGACATTCAGAGGGGCTAGTGCCCTTTTTAATAGTCGAAAGTGATTTGAGGGCAACTAACCCCCTCTCACGCGCATCATTTCCTCAAATACAGCCAATCAATATTTTGTGATAGCCATTTTGTTCAACGTATTTGAAAGTTTTGGAAATAGTCTTTGAGGAAGATACCCCCCTCAGAGCCCTCAGGGCAAGGGTTGGAAATTATACCCTGGGGCAAATAAAGTTTTTATATAAAGCATTGTCGTAGAAACTCAAAAAGGGCTAATTTAATTGCCAATTGAAAGGGATAGTGCCCTTTTTAATAGTTGAAAGTGATGGGAGGGCAACTAACCCCCCTCTCGCGCCCCACCAATTCCCCAAGCACATCCAATCGAAAACTTTGAAATAGCCATTTTGTTCAATGTAGTTGAAAGTTCTCGAAATTATGTTTTTCAGGATGACAAACCCCCCCAAATCCTCTGGGCAAGGGTTTTAAGCTATGCCTTGGGGGCATGTAAGGTTTTTATAGATAGTGTTGTCTTACAAACTTCAAAAAGAGCTCATTCAATTGGAAATTGAAAGGCGTAGTGAATTTTTTAATAGTTGAAAGTGATTGGAGGACAACTAACCTCCCTCTCATGCCCACCATTTCCCCAAACACATCCAGTCAAAACTTTGAGATAGCCATTTTGTTCAAAGTAGTTGAAAGTTCTCGAAATTATGTTTTTCAGGATGACAAACCCCCCACGATCCTCTGGGCAAGGTTTTAAGTTATGCCTTGGGGGCATGTAAGGTTTTTATAGATAGTGTTGTCTTATAAACTTCAAAAAAAAAAGCTCATTCAATTGGAAATTGAAAGGCCTAGTGAACTTTTTAATAGTTGAAAGTGATTGGAAGGCAGCTAACCCCCTTCTCACGCCCAAAATTTCCGCAAACACATCCAATCAAAATGTTGAGATGGCCATTTTATTCAACGTAGTTGAAAGTTCTGGAAAATATGTGATAAAAGCTTCAAAAAAGGCTAATTAAATTCGAGATTGAAAAGGCTAGTGCTCTTTTTAAAAGTCGAAAGTGATTGGAGAGCAACTAACCCCCCTCTCATGCCCACCATTTCCCAAAACACATCCAATAAAAATTTTTAAATAGCCATTTTTTCAACATAGTTTAAAGTTCTTGAAATTAGGTCTTTGAGGATTAAAACCCCACAGCTTTCAGGGCAAGTGTTTTAAGTTATGCCCTCAAGGCATATAAGATTTTTCGTAGAAAGCGTTGTTGTAGAAACTTCAAAGAGGGCTCATTCAATTGGAAATTGAAAGGGCTAGTGCCCTTTTTAATAGTCAAAAGAGATTGAAGGGCAACTAGCCCCCTCTCACGCCCACCATTTTCGCCAAACACATCAAATCAATGTTTTGAGATAACAATTATGTTCAACGTAGTTTCAAGGTCTGGAAATTAGGTCTTTGAGGATGACAACCCCCCCCCCCGACAATCCTCAGAGCAAGGGTTGTAAGTTATGCCATGGAGGCATATATGGTTCTTATAGAAAGATTTGTCGTAGAAGCTTCAAATACGGGTTCATTCAATTGGAAATTGAAAGGGCTATTGCCCTTTCTAAAACTCGAAAGTGATTGGACGGCAACTAACCCCCCTCTCATGCCCACAATTTCCCCAGAGACATCCATTCAAAATTTTGAGATTTTTAATATAGCCATTTTTTATAATATAGTTGAAGTTCTGGAAATTAGGTCTTTGATGATAACAACCCCACAGCCCTCAGGGTAAGGGTTGTGAGTTATGCCATGGGGGGCATATAAGGTTCTTATAGAAAGCGTTGTTGTAGAAACTTCAAAGAGGGCTCATTCAATTGGAAATTGAAAGGGCTAGTGCTCTTTTTAATAGTCGAAAGTGATTGAAGGGCAGCTAACCCCCTCTCACGCCCATCATTTCCCTAAAAACATCCAATCAAATTTTCAGATAACCATTTTGTTCAATGTAGTTTAAAGGTCTGAAAAATTAGGTCTTTAAGGACGACAACCCCCACATCCCTCAGAGAATGGGTTTTAAGTTATGCACTGGGGGCATATAAGGTTCTTATAGAAAATGTTGTTGTAGAAACTTTAAAAAGGGTTCATTTGATTGGAAATTGAAAGGCTAGTGCCCTTTTCAATAGTCGAAAGTGATGGGAGGGAACTAACCCCCCTCTCATGCCTTCCATTTCCCGAACAGATTCAATCAAAATTAAAAAAAATATTGTCAAAATCGATCGGAGAGCGAATGTCCTTCCCCCCCCCCCCCAACGCCCATCATTTCCAAAAAGCACTTCTGATCAACATTTTGATAGAGCCATATTGTTGAACGTATATAAAGGGTCTGGAAAATGATGTCTTTCAGTATGGCCCCCCCCCACCGCCCTCAGGGCAAAGGTTGTAAGTTATGCCATGGAGGCATATAAGGTTCTTATAGAAAAACGTTGTCGTAAGAACTTCAAAAGGGCTCATTCAATTGGAAATTGAGAGGGTTATCACCCTTTTTAAAAATCAAAAAGTAATCAAAGGGGGAATCAACCCCAACCCTTCACGCCTATCATTTCGCCAAGTATTTACGATCAACATTTTGATATGGACATTTTGTTCAACGTAGCTGAAAGATTTGGAAATTATGTCTTTGACGATGACAACCCTCTCCCCATAGCCCTCATGACAAGGGTCGTAAGTTAATCCCTTGGGGAATGTCAGGTTCTTATAGAAAGTTTTGTCGTAGAATATTCAAAAAGGGCTGATCGATTAGAAATTGAGAGGACTAGTGCCTTTCTTATCAGTCCAAAGTGATCAGAGGGCAAATGCCCCCACCACGCCCATCATTTCCCCAAAACCCAATCAAAATTTGAGATAGCCATTTTGTTCAACGTATTAGAAAGGTCTGGAAATTATATCTTTGAGGATATAAAATCCCCCAGCCCTCAGGGCAAGGGTTGTAAGTTATGCCCTGGGGGCATATCTGGTTTTTACAGAAAGCATGGTTATATAAACTTCGGAGGGGGCTCATTGGATTGGCAATCAGACACTCTAGTGTTCTTTTTCAGAATCAAAGGGATCGGAGGGCAGCTATCCCCCTCCGCACACACACGTCGTATTGTCCCGAAATTTATCTAATAGCAATTTTTAGAAAGCCATTCTATTCAAAATAGTCTAAATAACACCACATAACATCCTTTGAAACGTTCTCTTTTTATTTCAGTTGAGCTTCCATTTGATTGCAAGAGGTCAGTAGATTGGTCAGTAGATTGGTCAGTAGATTGCAAGAGGAGCTTGTGACCAGTTAAAAGATCTAACAAAAACTTAACCATTTTTTAGGCACATCAAGTAATATCTAAACTGCAATTGTTTTTGAAAATAAAATGTGTCGACATTTTACAGCTTGATGACTCCAAAGATTCTCAAATAATTTGTCGTACCCCATTTGTTTTTTTATGACATAATAAAAGCCTTATAGCCATCTTTTTCCATCTACTTTAGTAGCCAACCTAGCAACCAATATATTTTTGTCCTACCTATTAGTATTAGCCCTAGTAGTATTTTGTCCTAGTAGTAGTATTACTACAATCATGTTGGAAAATAAGATGGCCTATGCAAAATTTAATTTAAACTTCAATATATATACAATTTAAACTTCAATGGCTCAAAAAAAAATTCTCAAATAATTTTGTTGTACCCATCCCTTTTTTCTCATCAACTTGAAGTGAAGCTGTAACGGGAAAGTACAAGAAAAATACCACATTTCTTTTAACGACTTATTGCCAAATTTAGAGCAACCTTTTTTACCAGTCACCACATAACGTCTTTTAGAACGCTTTCTTTTCATCTCGGTTGAGCTTTCACTTGTAGTCAGTCATTTGTAGGAGAAGCTTATGACCAGTTCAACGGATCTGATTCTAGCTCGACCTGTTTTTCACCCCTATGTAATATCAACAATGCAATTATTTTGGAAATAAAATACTTCTATGTTTTTAAGTTTAAAGGTCCAAAGATTCGCAAATAGCTTGTTGTACTTGTATATTTTCTCCATCAAATTTAAGAAATGCTATAAACGCGGAAGCAAAATGAAAATACCACGGTTTATTTTTTTCACGCCCATACTACCAGCAATTTTAGCCAATTGTTTTGTTCTGCTAACATTTATTTTGAAGAATAGAATATATCCACATTTTAATGGCTAAAAAAATTCACAAATAATTACTTGCACCCGTCTATTTTTCTCATGAAATTTAGGTAATGCAATAAAACGTGGAAACACATAAAAAATGCCAGGTTTTTTTTTTTTCTCGAATATCAAACAGTTCGTGGTAACGAACTGTAAGTAAGGAGCGACCCGGCTCAATGGTAACCGAAACTCTAGAAAACGGGTTTTTGATACCAATAGATATATCAAAAGAATCAGATTTCAATGCTGATTTTCAAATATATAACTTTCATTAAGTTTAGAGCTACCCATCAAAAGTTACGCGCCTGAGAAAATTTGGCTGATTTTCAAAAAAAAGGGGAAAGACCCCCTAAAAGTTATAGAACCTTAATGAAAATCACACCATCATATTCAGCGTATCAGAGAACCCTACTGTAGAGGTTTCAAGCTCCTATCTACAAAAATGTGGATTTTTGCATTTTTTGCCAGAAGAAAGATCACGGATGCGTGTTTATTTGTTTGTTTGTTTGTTTGTTTGTTTGTTTGTTTTTTTTTTCCCAGGGGTGATCGTATCGACCCAGTGGTCCTAGAATATCGTGGGAGGGGCTCATTGGAACGGAAATTAAAAGTTCTAGTGCCCTTTTTAAGTGACCAAAAAAATGGAGGGCAACTAGGCCCCCTCCCACGCTTATTTTTTACCAAAGTCACCCGATCAAAATTTTGAGATAGCCATTTTGTTCAGCATGGTCGAAAATATGATAAATATGTCTTTTGGGATGACTTAATCCCCCGAAGTACCCAGAGGGAGGGCTAAAAGATATGAACTTTACCCAATGTTAACATATAGTATTGGTTATTCGGAAGTATACAGAAGTTTTCAGGAGTTTTTTTTTTCTGCTAGAGGGAGGGAAGGGTGGGTCGGGGGTTATGTTGGAGGATCTGTTCATGAAGGAAGTTTTCATGGGGAAGGGAAATCGCCATGAAGGGGGGCGCCGGACTTGCCAGCATTATTTATTGGTTTATTGGGAAGTATACAACCATTTTCAGGAAGGATTTTTTCTGGAGGGGGGGCTAGAGGAGGGAGTTACTCTGGAGAATATTTCCGTGGAGGATGTTTCTTTGGGGTAAGGGACATTTCTATGAAGGGGGCCCCGGATTTCCAAGCATTATTTAAAAACGATCAGAAATTTAAATAAAAAAAAAACCAAGTTTTTTCAACTGAAATGTAAGAAGGAATATTAGAACTTAAAACGAACAGAAATTATAAACGTATGTGAGGGGGTTCTCCCCCAAGTCAATACCTCGCTCTTTACGCTACAGTTTTTTTTTAGTGCTTTCAAAAGAGCTATCTATTCTAATTAAACGGCCTTTGTGATTCAGGGGTTTGTGAATCAAATTTTTTTTTAACTTTTAACGTAAAGAGCGTGGTATTGACTAAGGGCAGAACCCCCTCATATACGTAATAACATATACGTAATAAAAAAACAATAAAAAAACAAGCGATACGACTCAATAGTAATCGAAACTTTTAAAAACGGAATTTTGATGTCAATAAATGTATCAAAAGAATGTGTTTATAATGCTGATTCTAAATATATAAATTTTATTAAGTTTAGTATTACTCATCAAAGGCAACAAGCCTGAGGAAATTTACTCGATTTTTTAAAGAGGGGGGAAACACCCCCTACAAGTGAAAGAATTTTAATGAAAATCACAACGTCAGATTCAGCGTATCAGAAAACCCTATTACATAGGTTTCAAGCTCATATCTGCAAAAATCTGCAACTTTGAATTTTTGCCAGAAGAAAAATATACGAATATAGAAGTTAGTTACGTAAGTTAATTTGTAAAGACATTCATTTAGCAAAAGAAAAGTAAAATTTTTATGCAAATAAAAGCTGCATTAACTAAAAAACGATCAGAAATTAAATAAAAAAACAAGTTTTTTAAACTGAAAGTAAGGAGCGACATTAAAACTTAAAAACGAACAGAAATTATTCCGTATATGAAAGGGGCTGTCCCTCCTCAACGCCTCGCTCTTTACGCTAAAGTTTTTTATTGTTTTAAAAAATAAAGTTGTGAGACAGAGTCAAACTTTAGCGTAAAGAGCGAGGCGTTGAGGAGGGGGACAGCCCCTTTCATATACGGAATAAAGAGCGAGGCGTTGAGGAGGGGACAGCCCCTTTCATATACGGAATAATTTCTGTTCGTTTTAAGTTTTAATGTCGCTCCTTACTTTCAGTTTAAAAAACTTGTTTTTTTTTTATTTAATCAGTTCTAGGACCCACTTTTTCGTTTCATCGCCTAACATTTTTTGACATTAATAATAGCCGTTCTTTATTAGAGCCATTGTAAATTACGTTGTCTTATTGCCCAGATAAATGAAAAAAAAAATGTATTTTCTTAGCTGGAATTTAAGAAAAACGTTCAGCTGATTTCTAAGTCAGGGCCATAAACACCTTAATGACTTGCAGTGATGAAACGCTGGGTCTTGAATTATTTATGATACCACAACAGCTGTTTTTATTTTTTTTAATTTTGCAGAAATGGGGACTATGGCTTTGGTTCTTTCAAATCACTGATAGGTAAAAGTATTGGGCATCAGATATATCTGAGAAGGGAAAACAAATTTTTTCATAAATATAGCGAATTTGCTGTCTTTACAATCAAAGAAATACGATGGAGTAGGAAGCATATCTTAGAAAAACTGCTTGTTCTAGGATCTAAAACAAACAATTATCTCTGCAGTTTTATTGTTTTCTGTACAAGGACTTAGTGCTTTTAAAAATTATTTAGCTTTTAAGTTTTCGGTGTAATTATAATTCTATTTGCTTGTAATTTAGATTTTTATTTTTTTATTTAATTCCTACTTGAAATTGCTGCGTTATAATCTGCCAAGTAAAGTGGATGATTGTAGGCGTAATTTCTGACATTTTGACAAAGAAGTTTGTGTTTGACTGAACGTATGCTTAACAAAAAGTATGTTTCACATTCTGGGAAATATTAGATATTTCTCCGTGTATATCAGAATGTATCTAATTTCATACCCAAAGTATGGCAATGTCCCACCTTCTGAGTTTATACGACCGCCAATCACGGATTTTCCGAAAACACCGGATTCAATGGTGCAGTTAAAAGTGGGTGCTACTTTGAAATTACGATGTGGCAGGGGGATTTCCAGAGCCTGTTTTAACTTGGCACCGGGTAAGCCATTTGTAAGCTATAGCTATTAACCATTTCAGAATGCTGATCTTAGCTTAATGAACTTTCGGAGATTTAGAATTCAGCGGGAAGGACATTTAAAACCAACGATTGTGAGAAATGCTAGACCCTTGGTGCCAATATTTCGTACAATACATTTTCAAACCCAATCACCATAGTTGTATTGCAGTTGCAGAGCAACAGTTGCAGCTCAATCTCACGTGGAAAGATCTGTGTGCTCTGTTTTAAAATTCACCATGGAACCTTCATAATTTGCCAGTGAAGTAAAAAAAAAAAACTCCTCAAATAAGATATGTGCCCGTAGCAATAATAAGATGGACACACTGAAGTCTGAAGACCGCTTTTTGCGGATGTCTGTATCCATAAAGTCCATGTTTTTGATGGCCCTGTACGGTGTCCTGAGGCTATTGGTGTTCCGCAAAAGGGCTGGTTTGATCAACAACTTTCCCAATCAACATCTTTTCTTCGTAGCTTTTCGTAAACAACAGATAATTTTAAACAAAACCATGAACCAAAGTCATAAAAAAAAAATGAAGCGGAATATTGAAGCAAAAATTAAGCCAACATTTTTGAATGAGGATATTTGCTCGCGATAATTTCTTTTTAGTTCCCTACAACTTTCTCTAATATTGTCATTAACTTATGCATATCTATCTCTCATATTGATTTTTCTCTAAGATGCATTAAGCAACATGTAATGGAAGAAGGATGACGGTCGGAGTCCTAGAAGTTGGCAATTTTTGGATATTTTCGATTTTTTTTTTTCCAATGGAAGCTGAAGGCTAAATTAGTTTACTTAAAGAAGATTGGCTGATGTGTTAGGAATTCTTTTGACGTGGCATTAGCAGAATTAAACTGCACTCTTAAACCAATTTCTCTTCCTTTGATTCAATTACCTTTGGATTTTCTTTACTGTCTTGATTTTTTATCTTCGTTTTTCATTCTTTGGTTTTAATCTTCATTTTTTAGTCCAGCTTGTGCTTTGTTATTCTACGATGAGGGTTTCAATTTTTTCTTGTTTTCTTGTTTTCTGTTTTCTCTTTTTCGGAACTAAGGATGCACAATTGGCATTCGATTTAATAAGGTGTGATATTTATTGCAAATTCAGATGTAAAACGAAAATCGTATGAACAAAAAGAAAGTTCAAACGAGAAACTATTTCAGTCTATAAAGTAGTATGATGAAAAGCAGATATAGACCTCTGCCTCTTCAGTGCTAATAATAACCAATCCAATAGCATTTTTTAGAGTTTCAGGAAAAATATGTTGCTTAAACCGCGAAGCAGTACTTTTTGTTCTTCTTAAATGTCAGCTTCACTCAGAATGACTGTGTTGTTTTTTTAAAATAGTTTTTGTACGTTTTTTATACATTCAAAATAATTTGACAACACGCCTTATAAGAAGATTTTCTTAATTTTGGCGTAAGAAGTAATGAAGATATTACGAGTCTTTGCTTAAATGGAAAATTAAACATAGGTTTAACTTGGCAATCTCTTCTAAACTTTGTCTTAAAATCCGTGATTTGTCACAAAAAGAGTCCAAGAGGTATTTATCCTTGACATCTTTGAGGAGTGGCAAATAAAAAATCCAATTATCTTAGAAATTATTAAAGGAATTTAAGAATTGTAATTAGTAGCGCTTAGGAAAATTTGTATTTCCACTGTTTTCGTTTCTTTGACTTTAAATTTTAGGAGAACTTATTATTGGGAATGAATCGGCACTTCAAAGAAAATATTGGAGATAACCGGTGCTAGAGAATTCCGTGGAACCATTCTTAAAGTATGACGAAATTTATTAGCATCGAGCTCAATTAAATATATATTCAGAACTGCAGAAGCAAGCTTTACGATAGCATGAATTTGCGCTTTCCAACTTTGGGACAAAACCTTGAAACTGTTATAAAAGCTATATCTAGAAACTTATATAAACACAATAATACTAAGTGAATACGCTTAATATGCCATCCTTCTCTTTAATGCAAAGTTTCCTACTGTCACTATGCAATGAGGAGAATCTAGATTTGACTACCCAATAAAGCTGCTGATCCTCCCTATCCTTAAAATTGAAACTTGTATACAAGAATGCTACCTACACAAAAGTAAAAGATAAAATTTCCAAACCAAAATTCTTCTCCCTTACATCTTGGTAAGGTATATATAGAACTGTAGTTCTTATAGGGAAAATGACACCCAAGAAATCTTTATTTTTGTGATATTGTCTTAATCCAGAGCCAAAAAAAAATCAACATACTTAATATTCATCCGAAAAAACTTAGTTCTTTTGTTTCCCTGAAACTCAAGCCACAAATTTGTCACCTAAAATACTGGAGACCCAAAAATTTCTGGTGGATAAAAATAAATGAGAGACATTTAAGTAAAAAGTAGGCTGCAAAACTAGCCTCCCCATATGACGCAGAAATAAGTTTGAATTGATGCATCATGTTAATCTGATTTTTCTATTTAGTTTCTTAAAAATGATTGCTCAAAATACTTCTTTAAAATACTTATCTATTTTATTTTTATGACTTTTAGTTGGTTGACAAACAAGTAAAAAAACTACAAGAAATTAATCCATAGACTTCTTATTAAAAAAGAATGAGTTTCAGTAAACACCCAATTACGGTTACAATTCTTAAGTATAATTACTACTGCCTTTCAAAATGTTAAAATTAAAAACTTTAAAATTAAATTAAAACTTTAAAATAAATAAAAAAAAATAAATAAAATTAAAAAATTAAAAATTAAAAACTTTAGGTTGTCCTAAATTTACACATTAAATATCTATTCGTTAAGGCGATACGATACCTTAATGGATAGTCCTATCTCCTTCATTATAAACTTGTTTAATTGTGCAGTCAAACTATTTAGAATTGATAGGATCTTGTCATTATTTGAAGAGTTTGGATACTAGATCTGAATGATTGAGAGAAAATTAAAAATACAACCCCTATTTTCCCGGACTCATAAAAAAAAACTTCTCACGTCTAGAAAAAAAAAGTAGCTTCTCACGTCTGGTGCTGAAGATAGATATATATTCAGTTTTAATGAAACTTACATTGTCAGAAAGTGTATTTTTTTTTTTTTTATTTAAGGGAACATAAATTTGGTTTTAAAGCTCAGGATAGGCAGTCCCTAAAATTTTTTACCATACCTTTTTGGAAAATGCTAAAAATCCGCTCAAAGAAACTATCAATTGAAAAATTTTAGCTACTTTTGGAGCACCCTCAGGTGAGTGTCATCCGCTTTGATGGACAAGCTCGACGAAAAAGGGAATGTAAGATTTCACAACCCTTTTAGTCAAATTTCACAAAAGAATTCACAATTTTTCGACACCTTTTGATGATGGCTAGTCCCTAAGAGAATTCGCTAATAGGTCCTTTGTCTTTGTGACAGTCAGCCGACGTTAAAGCTAACAATTGATTTTTATGGTATAAGATCACCTTAATAAAAAATAAATGATCGGTACTCATAGCCCCCTATTTTGGATTGATTCCCTGGAGAAGAATACTAGAGCTTGAAAATATAATCCAATCTCTTGCCTAGTCCAATTTTCAGATTTTATGGAAGGAACACTTTCCCCAGAATAAAATTTGTTCCTGCTTTATCTTATATCTTATTCATTCTTTGTGTCACCCTTGTCTCTTATACGGAAAGTGTTTTAAGGGAAAATTATGATATACTTCAAAAGTTGTGGGTAGGATCTTCTAATTTCAAAGTAAGTCTTTGCAGAGTTTGGTTAAATGGTATCTTATGCTTGGAGCTTAAATATATGGAGTGTTTTTAAATTTGACACTACAAAGTATAGTTTTCTCTGCGGTTTTGAAAACTAAGCATAATATGAAATGAATTAAGCTCGAGCGTTGTCATAGGAATATGGGCAAATACACGTCTACGAAACATATTAAAGCATAATAGAAGCAGATATAAAGTCATATAATAATTGAAGCTTAAAACCAACAGAAATTACCATCAATGAATAAATAAAACCCAAAACGAACAGAAGTTATAATGAATAATCAGGTAAAACTTAAAAGCAACAAAAAACTATTACAAAGAAGAACAGGGTTAAAGGCTAAAGCGTGTTTTGCGCTTTTTTTTTCAAATGAAAGTAAAGAGCGACATTAAAACTTAAAAGGAATAGAATTTATTGTGTACATAAAAGCAGAGAGTCCCCCTCGTCTCCCCAGTTTTTTAAGCTAAAGTTTTATAGTGCTATACTGAAAGCGTTTATGAGTGAACCAAATGTTTCACGCCCTGCTGCCTTGAAAGAACGGGGGGATTTGCTTGCACTTTGCTAAGGTTGCCATTTCTAATACCCTAACTGAAGACATTTTCTCTGATATGATTTATGAGTTTCAATACCCCACTAAGCCTTTTTCCCCTGGTTATCCTCCTCTGTAGTCCAAGCTTACTCGCTGGTCCAGGCTGCTACCGAGAGATTTTGAAAGACTTATGTCTCCCTTTCCATGAAGCCCCTTAGTAATTCTTGCTATCTGTACTGAACCACAAAGGGCTCTTTTGTCCTTTTTAGTTGTTAGTGTACTGTCAATTAATACCAATTTGCCTTATGTTTGCTATTTTTTGCTGTTTTGTGGTATAGTTTTAGTTCTAACTTTTTTCTGCTTCAAATTTTGGGCTTCATTTTTTCTTTTGTTTTTTGAAACAAGTTTTTTCATCTAATTACACAGTTATTCGTAATTGTTCGTTAAAATCAAACAGTTCGTGGAAACGAACCGTAAGTAAGGAGCGACCCGGCTCAATAGTAACCGAAAAGCTAAAAACAAAATTTTGATACCAATATTTGTATAAAAAAATCGAGTTTTTATGCTGATTTCAAATATAAGAATTATATTAAGTTTAACTTTACCTATCGAAGGTTACGAGCCTGAAATGTTTTTCCTGGCTTTCAAAAAGCGGGAAAATATCTCCTAAAAGTCAAGTCCTCTCAATGAAAATCACACCATCAGATTCAGCGTATTAGAGAATCCTACTGTATAGGTTCCAAACTCCTAGTATCTGCAGAAATGTGGAATTTTGTATTTTTTGCCAAGAGAAAGATCACGGATGCGTGATTATTTTTTTTCCCCAGGGGTGATCGTATCGACCCAGGGGTGCTAGAATATCGAGAGAGGACTCATTCAATGGAAATTAAAAGTTCTATTGTCCTTTTTAAGTGAACAAAAAATTAGAGGGCGACTAGGCCCCCTCCTCCACCCTTTTTTCCAAAAATTGTCCGATCGCAATTTTGAGATAGTCATTTTGTTCATCATAGTTGAAAGGCCCAATAACTATGCCTTTAGGTATAACATAACCCTCCTCCAAAGTCCTAGGGGAAAAGTCTTTAAGTTAAAATTTGCCCATTGTTTGCGCATAGTATTTGTTATTGGGATGTAGGCATACATTTTCGGGTGGGGGGGGGCGAATTCTCTGTGAGGGGTTTTCCCACGGTGAATTTTTTCCGTAGGGAGAAAAGTTCCCAGGGAGTGAACTTGTCAGGGGTAGTTGTACACTGGGGGAATTTGCAAGAATTCTTATACAAAATTATTTTATATGTCTTCCTTTTCTCTTTTCCGTCTCAATTTTATGCGCAGAGTGGTTAAGAGTAATTGTCAGTGATAAATTTTCACCGAGGTTGAAATTTCTAGAAGATATTTTTGTGGCGAGGGGGTTTCTCAATGGAGGTGGGGCCAGATTTCCTGGCATTATTTAAGAAAATGATCAGAAATTAAATAAAAAAAATAAATTTTTTCAACAGAAAAAAGGATCAACATTAAAACTTATAATGAAGAGAAATTATTACGTATATAAAGGAGTTGCTCCCTCCTTAACACCTCGCTCTTTTTGCTAAAGCTTGAGTTTTGCTCACAATCTTTAATAATGACTCTTGAAACACAAGGGCCGTTTAATTAGAACAATAAGACACTTTTTTAAAAGCGCTACAAAACTTTAGCGTAAAAGAGCGAGGTGTTAAGGAGGGGGCAACCCCATTTATATACGTAATAATTTCTGTTCGTTTTAAGTTTCAATGCTGCTCCTTACTTTCAGTTGAAAAAAACTTGTTTTTTTTTATTTGATGAGCTAACAAGAGAAAGATGAAAGTAAAATGTTCACTTTTGCCAAAATGGAACAATTGTCATTTTTGACATATTCCCTTTGCTTTACTTTTAAAAACATTGACTAAACAGTTCGTGGTAACGAATTGCAAGTAAGGAGCGACTCGGCCCAATAGTAACTGAAACTCTAAAAGCGGAATTCTGATAACAATAGGTACATCAAAAGAATTGGCTTTTTTATGTTCATTCAAAATGTGTAAAATTCATTGAGTTTAAAGTTACCCATTAGAAGCTACGAGCCCAAGAAAATATATGTGATTTTCGAAAATGAGGGAAACACCCCCAAAAAGTAAAGGAATCTTACTGCAATTCGTAAATCTTCATGTCTTTGGGATGACACGACTCCTGACAACCCCTGGGGAAAGGGCTGTAAGTTATGAAATTTGCCTATTGTTTACATATAGTATTTGTTATTGGGAAGTAATTAACATTTTTCGGGATGTGGGAATTTTTTGCGAGGGAAGGGGGGTATTTCCTCTGTCGACAATTTTCCTTGGGGAAGGAAGTTTCCAGGGATGAACCTTCAAGAGGAAATTTCAAACGAGGAACATGCCAGAAATTCCTAAGTAGAACCCCATCATGAGGTCCCACCCCTCACCCCTGCTGCCACCTACAACTTTTTTACATAGTTTAATGGGGACAGTGTCAATGACCTCTTTCTCCAAGGTCTCTTTCTCCAGGTGTGTTTTTGGGCCAAGTGTCCGCTATGGGAGAATGTTATGATCTAGGAAAGAGTATTTGTTGTTTTTGGCCAATTGCCTGCTAGGGGAGAATGTTATGATCTAGGAAAGAGTATTTGTTGTTTTTGGCTAAGTGCCCGCTAGGGAAGAATGTTATGATCTAGGAAGGAGTATTTGTTGTTGTTGTTGTAAGTGCACGCTCTCAGCGAATGTCAAGGTCGATTTATTTAATGCTCCCCCGGAGTACACCAAATTTGGGCATAGAGTCATTAGGGAGAACACGTGGTAAATGGGGTCAATGACCTAAATTTCCAAGGTTGATGTTTTTGTTGTTCTTGTTTTGGCCATGTGCATAGAGTCATTAGGGAGAAACACGTGGTTAATTAAAGCGATTGGGAATTTGGAACACATGTGCTGTCAGTCATTAATCAAATTGTTTCCGGGCAAAGTTTAATAATGTCTGACAGGTACTGTCAATCATTAATAAAATTGTTTCCAGGCGAAGTTTAATAATGTCTGACAGGTGATGTCAAGATTGATTGATATGTCACGAAATGAGAATTAATTTGTTGTTTCTAAGGGGAAGGTGGGGAAGAGATATATTGATTGCGTAATCGAAGAGAGAGAATTCCCGAGAAATTGATTACATAATCGGTAGAACCCTATAAGGAGCTCGTGGCGGGAATCCATTTATGGGCATAGAATGACGTAATCAACTAAGACAAATGGATTTCCGAGAAATTGATTACATAATCGGTAGAACCCTATCAGGAGGTCCTGACGGGAATCCATGTATGGGCATAGAATTACGTAATCGACTAGGACAATTGGTTTTCTGAGAAATTGATTACATAATCGGTAGAACCCTATCAGAAGGTCATGACGGGAATCCATTTATGGGCATAGAATGACATAATCGACTAAGACAAGCAAGTTATTTCTTAATGTCCCTCCTAAACCCATTTTCCAACTTGAAGTACTTATCTTTTTCACCCCCAACTATACTTTACAGCTTTTTGACTGTCCCAACACCAAGAAATACTTTTCAAAGACCATTTCAGAGCAAGTTACATTCTTAATGTCCCTCCTAAACCCATTTTGCAACTTGAAGTACTTATCTTTTTCACCCACAACTATACTTTACAGCTTTTGGATACCTCAACACCAAGAAATACTATTCAAAGACCATTTCAGAGCAAGTTACTTTCTTAATGTCCCTCCTAAATCCATTTGCAACTTGAAGTACTTATCTTTTTCCCCACAACTATACTTTACAGCTTTTTGAGTGTCCCAACACCAAGAAATACCTTTCAAAGACCATTTCAGAGCAAGTTACTTTCTTAATGTCCCTCCTAAACCCATTTTCCAACTTGAAGTACTTATCTTTTTCACTCACAACTATACTTTACAGCTGTTTGGATACCTCAACACCAAGAAATACTTTTCAAAGACCATTTCAGAGCAAGTACTTTCTTAATGTCCCTCCTAAACCCATTTTGCAACTTGAAGTACTTATCTTTTTCACTCACAACTATACTTTACAGCTTTTTGGATACCTCAACATCAAGAAATACCTTTCAAAGACCATTTCAGAGCAAGTTACTTTCTTAATGTTCCTCCTAAACCCATTTTCCAACTTGAAGTACTTATCTTTTTCATCCACAACTATACTTTACAGCTTTTTGGATACCTCAACACCAAGAAATACCTTTCAACGACCATTTCAGAGCAAGTTACTTTCTTAATGTCCCTCCTAAACCCATTTTCCAACTTGAAGTACTTATCTTTTTCACTCACAACTATACTTTACAGCTTTTCGGATACCTCAATACCAAGAAATACTTTTCAAAGACCATTTCAGAGCAAGTTACTTTCTTAATGTCCCTCCTAAACCCATTTTCCAACTTGAAGTACTTATCTTTTTCATCCACAACTATACTTTACAGCTTTTTGGATAACTCAACACCAAGAAATACTTTTCAAAGACCATTTCAGAGCAAATTACTTTCTTAATGCCCCTCCTAAACCCATTTTCCAACTTGAAGTACTTATCTTTTTCACCCACAACTATACTTTACTGCTTTTTTGAATGCTCCAACACCAAGCAATACTTTTCAAAGGCATTTCAGAACAAGTTCTTTTCTTAATATGCTTCTTAAACCAATTTTACAAATTCTAAATTTTTCCATAGTAGATAGAAAAAGCTATATCATAGCAGTGAATATTTTCTCGAAAGATAAGCAGTTCTATTTCAATTTTAAATTTTCTCAATGAAGTGAAGAAAGATCAAGTTCTCTTCTGAATTTTCTCAATGAAAAAGAAATTAGTTTTTATTCAATTCTATTTTTCCAAATAATATAAAAATTTTCCACTTTAGTTCAGATTTTTCTCAAAGGGATGAAAAATTTGAAATACTGTTCCAAATTTTCTCAACGAAGTGAAGAAAAGCTCAAGTTCTCTTCTGAACTTTACCAAAGAACAAACTTCAATTCTGATTTCTCCAGAGAAAACAAAAATCTTCCACTTCAGTTCTTTATTTCACAAAGACATAAAGAAATTTAAAGTTCAATTCTAATTTTTCGGTGGAAGATAGAAAAAGTAATACCATACTTGTGAATATTTTCGCGGAAGATAAAAAGTTCTAGTTCAATTTAAAATTTTCTCAACGAAGTCAAGGAAAGTTCAAGTTCTCTTCTGAATTTTCTCAATGAATAAGAAATTAGTCATTGATCCTTTCCATTTTCAAAATAATATAAAAATTTTCCACTTTAGTTCAGATCTATCTCGAAGAGATGAAAAATTTAAAATACTGTTCCAAATTTTCACAGAAGATAAAAAAGTTCAATTTCTCTTCGGAATTTTACCAAAGAACACAATTGAATTCTAATTTCTCCAGAGAAAACAAAAATCTTCCACTTCAGTTCTTTATTTCACAAAGACATAAAGAAATTTAAAGTTCAATTCTAATTTTTTCGGTGGAAGATAGAAAAAGTAATACCATACTTGTGAATATTTTCACGGAAGAAAAAAAGTTCTAGTTCAATTTTAAATTTTCTCAACGAAGTGAAGAATAGTTCAAGTTCTCTTCTGAACTTTACCAAAGAACACACTTCAATTCTAATTTCTCCAGAGAAAACAAAAATCTTCCACTTCAGTTCTTTATTTCACAAAGACATAAAGAAATTTAAAGTTCAATTTTAATTTTTCGATGGAAAATAAAAAGGGAAGATGAATTATTCGACGAAATTATGTGCACATGATAAAATTATCGTCGTGTTGAATCAGAAGTAGCAAGTTTTGCTTAACACTAACAAACCTTCTCATCAAAATAATGATATTTTACCTTAATACTAACATACTTTTACTGAACAAACAAAAATTTCTCTTAGAAATAAGATTTTTCATCACTGATAACACTTTTCTGTTCGAACTAGCAAGTTTTCTACCAAAGATACCAAAATTTTCATAGAAGTAACATTTTTTGATTGTGATAACAACTTTTCTGTCAGAAGTAGCAAGTTTGCTTAACACTAACAAACATTCTCATCAAAGTAATAATATTTTACCTTAATACTAACATACTTTTACTGAACACACAGAAATTTCTCTTAGAAATAATATTTTTCGTCAGTGATAACACTTTTTCTGTTCGAACTAACATGTTTTCTACCAAAGATACCAAATTTTTTCGTAGACGTAGCATTTTTTTTATTATGATAACAACTTTTCTGTCAGAAGTAGCAAGTTTTGCTTAACACTAACAAACATTCTCATCAAAGTAATGATATTTTACCCTTAATACTAACATACTTTTACTGAACACACAAAAATTTCTCTTAGAAATAATATTTTTCGTCAGTGATAACACTTTTTCTGTTCAAACTAGCAAGTTTTCTAGCAAAGATACCAAATTTTTTCTTAGAAGTAACATTTTTTGATTGTGATAACAACTTTTCTGTCAGAAGTAGTAAGTTTTGCTTAACACTAACAAACCTTCTCATCAAAGTAACAAGATTTTACCCCAATACTAACATACTTTTACTGAACAAACAAAAATTTCTCTTAGAAATAATATTTTTCATCAATGATAAACCTTTTTCTGTTAGAACTAGCAAGTTTTCTAGCAAAGATACCAAATTTTTTCATAGAAGAAACATTTTTTGATTGTGATAACAACTTTTCTGTCAGAAGTAGCAAGTTTTGCGTAACATTAACAAACATTCTCATCAAAGTAACGATATTTTACTTTAATACTAACATACTTTTACTGAACACACACAAATTTTTCTCAGAAATAATATTTTTCGTCAATGATAACACTTTTTCTGTTCGAACTAGCAAGTTTTCTAGCAAAGATACCAAATTTTTTATTAGAAGTAACATTTTTTGATTGTGATAACAACTTTTCTGTCAAAAGTAGCAAGTTTTGCTTAACACTAACAAACCTTCTCATCAAAGTAGCAACATTTTACCCTAATACTAACATACTTTTACTGAACAAACAAAAAATTTCTCTTAGAAATAATATTTTAACTTCAATGATAACACTTTTTCTGTTCGAACTAGCAAGTTTTCTAGCAAAGATACCAAATTTTTTCATAGAAGTAATATTTTTTGATTGTGATAACAACTTTTCTGTCCAGAAGTAGCAAGTTTTGCTTAACACTAACAAACATTCTCATCAAAGTAACGATATTTTACTTTAATACTGTGAAGTGTGGTATATTTCTCTAAAGAGATACCGTCTTATTGGTCCCCAGTGGGGGTTGATCAAGCCTCCACGAGGACAAGACCTTGGGTAGCGTGGTAGGCAGGATTCGTATCTACTCAAGATGTTGCTAAAACTACTTTAATAAACTAATAGACAAAATACAATACTAGAGTACACTCGTGAACAGTCTTCTTGAAGCCGTAGAGAATCCGAGCTATTGTCAACTTGCACCGGCTGGCACCGTTGATTTGGAAGTGGCTGCTGCACTTTCCAAGCTCACCGTCTATAGTTGGCTAGTGGAGGTTACTGGAACTCTCCGACGGCAGTTGATGTGGAGGTTATTGTTAAACTCTCCCAGCGCACCGTATATTATAGAAAGGTGGAGGTTGCTCGAACTCTCCCAGCGGTGTCCCTCTAACCACTTGTCACTGTTGGTTCTCAAAGCTGAACTGTCCACAAGTTGTCTTTTCCCCCTTCTTATCTTCCAAGGCCCAAGCATACAATTCTGGTTCCATGACCCCCAAAGTAGCCTCTAATTGGCTGGTAGGTTTTTAGTCATGTGATCCACTACCTTGAATAAAAAGAAGGCAGAAACAAGTACATAAAACAACACATACCCAACTATACCCTTGAAGTGGAACATGCACTAAATACCAAAAATATACCCTTAACGTAATAAAACACTAAATACGAGAAATACACTTATATCTAACTTGCGTAAGCCTAGCAACAATCTTTACATTCCTCCCCCCTCTTTTATTGAAAAAAAACTATTTTTATTGCTTTATTTTCATACGTTTTAAATTAATTTTTATTCCTTCCCTAAACTAGATTTGTTATTATTCATTGTCCCCTTGTTCGACTATTCTGAAACCATTTTTCATTTCTCTATAATCAATCCATAATTTCCTTAATTTGAGGAGAATCACCGTGAAAATTCCGATAAGGATTAGAAAAATTAACGTGCCGCCAGTCATGATCCCAATACTCATGGACTGTGCTGATTCAATTTTTCTGTGTAATTTTGTTTTGCTCAAAATAGATTTTAGCTATTTATGCCTTTTTCAGAATACATCTCTCTCTCGAGAAAGCTATGAATTTTTTTTGAAGTCTAATGATTCGAAATCAAAATTAAGTTTTGTAGCATTGAAAAGAATTTTATTATGAGCGAATTCACTATCTATAGAAAATGCATGAAATAAGTGCGACGGAGGAATATTTTCAGCCAAACTTGGGTTCAGCATAGGACCCGTTATATTTTGACGAAGACATGAATCACCATTTTTGACATAATTTTGTACGAGCACCGGCAAGTTTTCAAAAAACGGCAAATTCGCGTACTCGTTCTAGCGTTTTTACATACCCTTGATGGGCACCTAACAATAATTTGTTATGCATTAAGGCAATGGTTGTGGAGATAAGTTCTTTTGGTACCAAAATTTTATATTTATTTACACGTCTTTTATCTCCAGTACTATCGACTGCATAAACTAGCCCATTATGAATTACCAGTTCATATTTTAGAAGCCACTTTGGTAATATGTTTGCTTCATCTGCCTCAATTTTTTAGCCTGGGAGACTCTCTATACCAGATTCATGTACATGATTTCCCTGTGAGCACAAGCTTGTGCCACCTTTGCGCGCCGGAATGCCACCCTTTTCTGCATCCCTATGGATGCAACCCTTTTTTGCATCCCTTAGAGGGGCCTCAGTGGCTTCCCTCTGGATTACATGACCCCTTGTCATGACTTGCTCGTGACTAATAGGCACGATAGGCTACCCCTCACGGTTGACCGACTATTACAAATTACAGAATTTGGGTCCGATTCCTGAGACTCCATTTCCCGAAAATCAAATCGTTTTCCGGGTACAGTTTCCAAAAATTTGTACGCTGCTTTTATTTCTTTATCGCGCTTTTGAGCCTGTCTGAGTTCCTTCTCTCCTAGTCCAATAAAATCAACATATTCACCTTGAAGGCAGTCAAATTCCTGTTCTAATTCATCAAGATTAACTTTTCTGTATTTTTCAACAAATTCAGAACTAGGACGGCTCAAATAGTCGCTAGGATTTTAACTCCAGGAATGTGATGAAAGGTAAATTGCTCACTGTCTAATAAAACAGCAATACGGTATAACTTGCTATTTACGTCTTTAGCTCTCTTTAAATAAGATAGGGCCCTGCAATCTGTATAGCAATGTGTATGAGCGGACCATAGAAAGGTTTTTTGAAATGTTTAATCCCGGAATAAAGTGCGAATAATTCTCTATTATGATTGTCATACCTAGATGCGGGTCCGCTGAGAATTTTAGAATAGCTTGCAACTATTTGAAAGCGATCTGTGGTTTTGTATTTTACACAAAGTAGAGCGCTAATTGCTTTCATGCTAGCATCTGTGAACAAATGAAAGTCTTCTGATTTCGATGGAAAACGGAGTAGAATTGTGTGTGGATTAGTAAGTTCGGATTTTAGTTTTTCAAAAGCCTCCATTTCGGTGCGTCCAAAAACAAATGGGACATTTTTGTGAGTTAGGCGAACCAAAGGATATGAAATTTCTGCGTAGTTAAGGTGAAAACTTCGTAGAAATGAAGTCATGCCTAGGAAACTACGAACGTCCGAAACGTCCTTAGGCGGTGTCATCGCCCTAATCGCTTCAACCTTTGATTCTTGGGGAGAGATCCCTCGGGTGAGACTTTGAATCCTAACAGATTGACTGAATTTGCAAAAAAAACAGCATTTTGATAAATTGAGTTTAAGGTTGAATTCACCTATCCTTTCAAAAACAATTTGTAAATGTCTCAAATGCTCTTCAAATTTTTCGCTTTCCGTATGTATTGTTAGGTCATCTACGTACCAACTCAGAAAATCAGAGAAATTTATTTCGTCATTTGTTTTACTAGGGACGTCCCGAAAAATTATTCCCAAAAATTCTAAAAATTGTCTAGGACTGCTTTTAGCTCCCATTGGTGCTTTTAAAAATCGGTATGACATACCTTTAACATTGAAAGAAAATAATTGGCGACTTTCTTCGGATAAATTGCATGCATAAAAGGAGTGTTTTGATGTCTAATGTAGAAAATTGTTTTTTCCCTGCCATATCAGTTATAACTTCTTCAATTCTTCGAATTTCCCATTGACTATCTTTAATACCTTTATTGACTTCTCTAAGATCAATTAAGAACCTACTGTTTTCTTCATTCCAAAGATGTTTTGGTAAGATTTTACCCTCTTTATTAGGTTTGCCAATGATAAAAACAGGTGAGTTGAATGGTGATCGACCCACTTCAATAATCTTAGCTCGAAGCATTTCCTTAACGTGTTTCATTATTACTTCCTGCATTAAAAATGGTAATGGAAATTGTTTTTTGCTTTTAATTGGAACTGTTTCATCAATTGGAATGACAAATCCATCTAAGTCATTACCCCAATATCATAAGCAGTGCGAGCGAATACATCTTTAAATTTACAAATGAAAGTTTTAAATTTTTCACTACTTTTATCGGTTAATTCTCCGGTATTGACATGTTTTAAAAATTCATCATTAGGCCATTCGGTTTTTAAATCTACCTGAGTTTTATTGCTTTGAGAAAATTCATTTTCAGCACAGGCTGCAATTAACCCAGAGCTTGAGGCTAAGTCGTCTGGGAGAAGCTCAAAATGTCCCATTAATTTACCTCTTAATAACGTTACCTTATCTTGCGTGGGGTTAAAAAATACTAAGGGAAATGAGGAATGAGACACTTCACTGATTGACCCTGAAATACAGATTTGCCACGCTGGTGAAGGCGTGAACATCAGACAATCCCCATGAGCTACAGGACTTTGGTTGCTAGATTGCGGTTTCACTTTGATTATTCTAAAAGAGTTTGGTGAAATGGTTATCTGTTTTAGCTACATATACATTTCCTGTACAAGCGTTACCAGTGTTTTCGGCAAAAAATGCGCTAAAATTTTCTTGATATAGACTATTGGAGCCTAAACTGATTTGGTTTCGACGGGTATCAAGAGAAATTTCCAAGCAATTTAAGAAATCATAGCCTACTGTTAGAGGAAACTTAAGTTCACTAATAACGAGAAATTCCCAATGAATTTTTCTTTGTTTCACTCCGTCAGATATAGCAACAAGAAGTTTGATTTTCCCCAAAACATGCAAAATATTTCCACTCAAGGATTTTACAGCAGCTGAAAATGACGTTTTAATTTTCTTTTGTATTTGCTCCGGAAGGCTGTAGAATAAATTTTCCGATAAAAGTGACCTTTGACAACCGGTGTCAATAAATGCTAAAATTTTAATAGATTCGCACAATATTACTTCATACATAAATGGAAATGAGACACAGTTGGTTGATTCTGGTATACTCAAATAACAAATTTGTGAATCAGAACGGTTCACAGAAGAAATATTATTTATTAGAGGACTTCGCATAAGGTTCGACTCGGCCTCCGGTAAAGTCGAATTATTTAGTTTTTTTTTGGTTTCCTTGTGGTAGATTTATAGGCGTTGGAGCTAAACAAAATTTTGAACTTGTGCCCTATTTCACCACAGCGGATACACGTTGTAGGTTCCTTACATTCAGATTGTTTATGTGGACCCCTACAATTCCAACATTTTATGCGAGCATTATTTCTACCACTAAAAAATCATTCCTGAAATAATTACCTCTAGTTGATCTTGACATAGAGGGAGTTTGGCTTTGTGACATATCATGGTTAATGTTTTGACTGCTGAGTGCTGCAGTTAAAACTTCATTAGGACTACAAAATGTTAAATCTATTGTTTCAAATTTCCTAGCTAGTTCTAGTAGTTCATCATTATCGCAATCTGGTGATGCTTGTTCCATTACTCGGCGCGCGATATTAGTTTTTTAAGCCACTTTTAAAAATGTTTGATATGAGACTACTGGCGTCGTTTTGGTCGGCTGACTTGCAATAATCCTTTGCCTTACCAACTATTCTAGAATAAAATTGAGAGACTAATTCGTTCTCTTTCTGTTTTTCTCTAACTAATTCTTGTAGTTTTTGTCCTACACTTTTTTTCTGGGCAAAAGGCTATTTTAAGGGTTCTTTCGAGGTCTGAAAGATTTTTGATACTGTCCGGATCAACATTATAGAGAAATCTCTGAATCTCCCCCCTGGTGTAACAGATAGCCTGATACACCATAGAGGCGTCCCCCTTGGACTGACTCTTTTGTATTTGTTTTAGAGTTAAGATCCAGGAATGAATATCGCCTGGATGCGAAAGTATAGGAATTGGCGGACATTGTTCTATAAAATAATTAAACAGGCATAGGAGGAGTTGGTTGGTAAATATCAGAACTAACTCTCTGCAAGGTCAGACGAGCCTCTGCATCTGCTAGCCTAGCTTCGAGGTCTTTAACATGGGCCTCTAAGTCGGCCGGCATGGTTTTAAATTTAAGGCTAGGAAATAGAGACAGCTTAATGAATTATTAGAAAGGAGTTTCTAAAGAGTAGTCAACAACACCGTGAGTAGCTGCCACCACAATGTGAAGTGTGGTATATTTCTCTAAAGAGATACCGTCTTATTGGTCCCCAGTGGGGGTTGATCAAGCCTCCACGAGGACAAGACCTTGGGTAGCGTGGTAGGCAGGATTCGTATCTACTCAAGATGTTGCTAAAACTACTTTAATAAACTAATAGACAAAATACAATACTAGAGTACACTCGTGAACAGTCTTCTTGAAGCCGTAGAGAATCCGAGCTATTGTCAACTTGCACCGGCTGGCACCGTTGATTTGGAAGTGGCTGCTGCACTTTCCAAGCTCACCGTCTATAGTTGGCTAGTGGAGGTTACTGGAACTCTCCGACGGCAGTTGATGTGGAGGTTATTTTTAAACTCTCCCAGCGCACCGTATATTATAGAAAGGTGGAGGTTGCTCGAACTCTCCCAGCGGTGTCCCTCTAACCACTTGTCACTGTTGGTTCTCAAAGCTGAACTGTCCACAAGTTGTCTTTTCCCCTTCTTATCTTCCAAGGCCCAAGCATACAATTCTGGTTCCATGACCCCCAAAGTAGCCTCTAATTGGCTGGCAGGTTTTTAGTCATGTGATCCACTACCTTGAATAAAAAAGAAGCAGAAACACCAAGTACATAAAACAACACATACCCAACTATACCCTTGAAGTGGAACATGCACTAAATACCAAAAATATACCCTTAACGTAATAAAACACTAAATACGAGAAATACACTTATATCTAACTTGCGTAAGCCTAGCAACAATCTTTACAATACTAACATACTTTTACTGAACACACACAAATTTTTCTTAGAAATAATATTTTTCGTCAATGATAACACTTTTTCTGTTCGAACTAGCAAGTTTTCTAGCAAAGATACCAAATTTTTTCTTAGAAGTAACATTTTTTGATTGTGATAACAACTTTTCTGTCAGAAGTAGCAAGTTTTGCTTAACACAAACAAACCTTCTCATCAAAGTAATGATATTTTACCGTAATACTAACATACTTTTACTGAACAAACAAAAATTTCTCTTAGAAATAATATTTTTCATCACTGATAACACTTTTCTGTTCGAACTAGCAAGTTTTCTACCAAAGATACCAAATATTTTCATAGAAGTAACATTTTTTGATTGTGATAACAACTTTTCTGTCAGAAGTAGCAAGTTTTGCTTAACACTAACAAAACATTCTCATCAAAGTAATGATATTTTACCTTAAAACTAACATACTTTTACTGAACACACAGAAATTTCACTTAGAAATAATATTTTTCGTCAGTGATAACACTTTTTCTGTTCGAACTAGCAAGTTTTCTACCAAAGATAACAAATTTTTTCGTAGACGTACCATTTTTTGATTGTGATAACAACTTTCTGTCAGAAGTTGCAAGTTTTGCTTAACACTAACAAACATTCTCATCAAAGTAATGATATTTTACCTTAATACTAACATACTTTTACTGAACACACACAAATTTTCTCTTAGAAATAATATTTTTCGTCAGTGATAACACTTTTTCTGTTCAAACTAGCAAGTTTTCTAGCAAAGATACCAAATTTTTTCTTAGAAGTAATATTTTTTTTATTGTGATAACAACTTTTCTGTCAGAAGTAGCATGTTTTGCTTAACACTAACAAACCTTCTCATCAAAGTAACAACATTTTACCCTAATACTAACATACTTTTACTGAACAAACAAAAATTTTCTCTTACAAATAATATTTTTCATCACTGATAACACTTTTTCTGTTCGAACTAGCAATTTTTCTAGCAAAGATACCAAATTTTTTCATAGAAGTAACATTTTTTTATTGTGATAACAACTTTTCTGTCAGAAGTAGCAAGTTTTGCTTAACACTAACAAACATTCTCATCAAAGTAACGATATTTTACTTTAATACTAACATACTTTTACTGAACACACACAAATTTTTCTTAGAAACATTATTTTTCGTCAATGATTACACTTTTTCTGTTCGAACTAGTAAGTTTTCTACCAAAGATACCAAATTTTTTCGTAAAAGTAACATTTTTGATTGTGATAACAACTTTTCTATCAGAAGTAGCAAGTTTTGCTTAACACTAACAATCCTTCTCATCAAAGTAATGATATTTTACCCTAATACTAACATACTTTTACTGAGCAAACAAAAATCTCTCTTAGAAATAATATTTTTTCGTCAGTGATAACACTTTTTCTATTCGAACTAGCAAGTTTTTCTACCAAAGAGGAGGGCCGGGAGATACCAAATTTGTTCTTAGAAGTAACATTTTTGATTGTAATAGCAACTTTTCTCAGAAGTAGCAAGTTTTTCTTAACACTAACAAACATTCTCATCAAGTAATGATATTTTACCTTAATACTAACATAATTTTACTGAAAACACACAAATTTCTCTTAGAAATAATATTTTTCGTCAGTGATAACACTTTTTCTGTTCAAACTAGCAAATTTTCTACCAAAGATACCAAATTTTTTCGTAGAAGTAACATTTTTTGATTGTGATAACAACTTTTCTGTCAGAAGTAGCAAGTTTTGCTTAACACTAACAAACCTTCTCATCAAAGTAACGACATTTTACCTTAATACTAACATACTTTTACTGAACACGCACACAAAGTTCTCTTAGAAATAATATTTTTCATTTCTATGTCTGAATCTATTTGCTTACATGTCTGGGTTGGTGTTTGGTTAGGTTAGGTTAGCTAAGTTAGGTTAGGTTAGCTAAGTTAGGTTAGGTTAGCTAGTAAACATTTCTCCATGTTTAAGTTAGGTTAGGTTAGGTTAACTTATCATGAGCGCTCATGATAAGCTAACCTAGCCTAACTAAAGCATGGTACCAAGTCGACATGGGTGGATTTTTCGGCGAGTATGGTTAGGTTAGGCTAGGTTAGATCAAGTTAGGTTAGGTTAGGTTAAGTTAGGTTAAGTTAGCCTACGTACGCGCGCGTACGTAGGCTAACCTAACCTAACCTAACTTAACCTAACCTAATCTTTGCTAGAAAACTTGCTAGTTCGAACAGAAAAAGTGTTATCATTGACGAAAAATATTATTTCTAAGAAAAATTTGTGTGTGTTCAGTAAAAGTATGTTAGTATTAAAGTAAAATATCGTTACTTTGATGAGAATACTTCTTCTGAGAATACTACTTCTGACAGAAAAGTTGTTATCACAATCAAAAAATGTTACTTCTATGAAAAAATTTGGTATCTTTGCTAGAAAACTTTGCTAGTTCGAACAGAAAAAAGTGTTATCATTGATGAAAAATATTATTTCTAAGAGAAATTTTTGTTTGTTCAGTAAAAAGTATGTTAGTATTAGGGTAAAATGTTGTTACTTTGATGAGAAGGTTTGTTAGTGTTAAGCAAAACTTGCTACTTCTGACAGAAAAGTTGCTATCACAATCAAAAAAATGTTACTTCTAAGAAAAAATTTGGTATCTTTGCTAGAAAACTTGCTAATTCGAACAGAAAAAGTGTTATCACTGACGAAAAATATTATTTCTAAGAGAAATTTGTGTGTGTTCAGTAGAAGTATGTTAGTATTAAGGGTAAATATTATTAATTTGATGAGAATATTTGTTAGTGTTAAGCAAAACTTGCTACTTCTGACAGAAAAGTTGTTATCATAATAAAAAAATGCTACGTCTACGAAAAAAATTGGGTATCTTTGGTAGAAAACATGTTAGTTCGAACAGAAAAAGTGTTATCACTGACGAAAAAATATTATTTCTAAGAGAAATTTCTGTGTGTTCAGTAAAAGTATGTTAGTATTAAGGTAAATATTATTACTTTGATGAGAATGTTTGTTAGTGTTAAGCAAAACTTGCTACTTCTGACAGAAAAGTTGTTATCACAATCAAAAAAATGTTACTTCTATGAAAATATTTGGTATCTTTGGTAGAAAACTTGCTAGTTCGAACAGAAAAGTGTTATCAGTGATGAAAAATATTATTTCTAAGAGAAATTTTTGTTTGTTCAGTAAAAGTATGTTAGTATTAAGGTAAAATATCATTACTTTGATGAGAAGGTTTGTTAGTGTTAAGCAAAACTTGCTACTTCTGATTCAACACGACGATGATTTTATCATGTGCACATACTTTCGTCGAATAATTCATCTTCACTTTTTATTTTCCATCGAAAAATTAGAATTGAACTTTAAATTTCTTTATGTCTTTGTGAAATAAAGAACTGAAGTGGAAGATTTTTGTTTTCTCTGGAGAAATTAGAAATTGAAGTGTGTTCTTTGGTAAAGTTCAGAAGAGAACTTGAACTATTCTTCACTTCGTTGAGAAAATTTAAAATTGAACTAGAACTTTTTATCTTCCGTGAAAATATTCACAAGTATTGTATTACTTTTCCTATCTTCCACCGAAAAAATTAGAATTGAACTTTAAATTTCTTTATGTCTTTGTGAAATAAAGATCTGAAGTGGAAAATTTTTGTTTTCTCTGGAGAAATTAGAATTGAAGTGTGTTCTTTGGTAAAGTTCAGAAGAGAACTTGAACTTTTCTTCACTTCGTTGTGAAAATTTTAAATTGAACTAGAACTTTTTATCTTTCGTGAAAATATTCACAAGTATGGTATTACTTTTTCTATCTTCCACCGAAAAATTAGAATTGAACTTTAAATTTCTTTATGTCTTTGTGAAATAAAGAACTGAAGTGGAAGATTTTTGTTACTCTGGAGAAAATTTAGAATTCAATTGTGTTCTTTGGTAAAATTCCGAAGAGAACTTGAACTTTTTTATCTTCTGTGAAAATTTGGAACAGTATTTTAAATATTTCATCTCTTCGAGATAGATCTGAACTAAAGTGGAAAATTTTTATATTATTTGGAAAAATAGAAATGAACAATGACTAATTTCTTATTCATTGAGAAAATTCAGAAGAGAACTTGAACTTTCCTTGACTTCGTTGAGAAAATTTAAATTGAACTAGAACTTTTATCTTCCGTGAAAATATTCACAAGTATGGTATTACTTTTTCTATCTTCCACCGAAAAATTAGAATGAACTTTAAATTTCTTTATGTCTTTGTGAAATAAAGAACTGAAGTGGAAGATTTTTGTTTTCTCTGGAGAAATTAGAATTGAAGTGTGTTCTTTGGTAAAGTTCAGAAGAGAACTTGAACTCTTCTTCACTTCGTTGAGAAAATTTGGAACAGTATTTTAAATTTTTCATCCCTTTGAGAAAAATATCAACTAAAGTGGAAAATTTTTTATATTTTTTGGAAAAAATAGAATTCAATAAAAACTAATTTCTTTTTCATTGAGAAAATTCAGAAGAGAACTTGAAATTTTCTTCACTTCATTGAGAAAATTTAAAATTGAAATAGAACTGCTTATCTTTCGAGAAAGTATTCACTGCTATGATATAGCTTTTTCTATCTACTATGGAACAATTTAGAATTCGTAAAATTGGTTTAAGAAGCATATTAAGAAAAGAACTTGTTCTGAAATACCTTTGAAAAGTATTGCTTGGTGTTGGAGCATTCAAAAAGCAGTAAAGTATAGTTGTGGGTGAAATAGATAAGTACTTCAAGTTGGAAAATGGGTTTAGGAGGGGCATTAAGAAAGTAACTTGCTCTGAAATGGTCTTTGAAAAGTATTTCTTGGTGTTGAGGTATCCAAAAAGCTGTAAAGTATAGTTGTGGATGAAAAAGATAAGTACTTCAAGTTGGAAAATGGGTTTAGGGGGGACATTAAGAAAGTAACTTGCTCTGAAATGGTCCTTGAAAAGTATTTCTTGGTATTGAGGTATCCAAAAAGCTGTAAAGTATAGTTGTGAGTGAAAAAGATAAGTACTTCAAGTTAGAAAATGGGTTTAGGAGGGACATTAAGAAAGTAACTTGCTCTGAAATGGTCTTTGAAAGGTATTTCTTGGTGTTGAGGTATCCAAAAAAGCTGTAAAGTATAGTTGTGGATGAAAAAGATAAGTACTTCAAGTTGGAAAATGGGTTTAGGAGGAACATTAAGAAAGTAACTTGCTCTGAAATGGTCTTTGAAAGGTATTTCTTGTGTTGAGGTATCCAAAAAGCTGTAAAGTATAGTTGTGAGTGAAAAAAGATAAGTACTGCAAGTTGCAAAATGGGTTTAGGAGGGACATTAAGAAAGTAACTTGCTCTGAAATGGTCTTTGAAAAGTATTTCTTGGTGTTGAGGTATCCAAAAAGCTGTAAAGTATAGTTGTGAGTGAAAAAGATAAGTACTTCAAGTTGGAAAATGGGTTTAGGAGGGACATTAAGAAAGTAACTTGCTCTGAAATGGTCTTGGAAAGGTATTTCTTGGTGTTGGGACACTCAAAAAGCTGTAAAGTATAGTTGTGGGGGTAAAAGATAAGTACTTCATGTTGCAAATGGATTTAGGAGGGACATTAAGAAAGTAACTTGTGTAGCGATAAAAGAATTTGTTTTGTGGTAATGGGAGATTCGCTACTGTGGTGATAGAAATTTCTCCTATAGCGCCACTTATAGCGCTGGAGATTGTGTCAACTAGGCTAGCACCGCTCTCAATTAATGAGAGAAAATTGAATATGTAGACATACAAATGTGGCTTCTTCTTTCTTGAGCTATCTGGAGATCAGATTCCTTTGGGAGCGTTTACCTTGGAGACCTGCGAACTAATTACCCTCTATCGGACTAGACGCAGACATACAAATGAAACAAACACATATAAAAAGGGACAATAGATTATTTGAACTTACATACTTAGTTGTACAGCAAACGGGTCACTTCTATGATAAACGGTGGCCAAAATAATTTCGTACTAATCGTTTCAAAGCTGGACAGAGATTAAAATTAAAAAGGCACATTTACCCCACTCCCAAACGCAGTTCTTTCGTCCTGCGCCCTAGGGACTGCCTGCCATTGGCTCACGTGCCCCAAGGACGCGAATCCTCGTCCAATAATCTCTTAAAGATTTTTCAGATGATTCAGGAGTTCACACAGTTTTTTGCCTTTTAAACTTCCTTGGAAATTTTATGCATTGCATTTTTTTTGCTACAATTATCTTAGCGAAATTCGAACGACTAGCGCCGTTGTCTGACTGAAGCTAGAAATGCAATTTCTCTTTTTGCTGATTAAGGACTTTTCATATTTGCGACTAGATTTAGCTTAATTATAAGAAATCGGAATTATCTTTAGAAAGGAACTTTATTTTGGTATTTCAAATACGTCGTGTTTTTACTCCCGGTACATATCACCCTTCCCATCAATTAATGACGTCCCCGTCATTAGTAACTGCTCGCCTTTGGGCTTTTTTTTAATGTTGTCGCCATTTATTAACTATTTTTTTTTTTTTTTTTACATAATTATTTTATATATATGTTATGACTTAATCAGGAGTGCTAAAAATTTCTCCATTACTTTCTTATTTTATTCTACATCCCTATCTAAAATTCATCTACCGGACTAAGATTATTCATGGTTCTAGGCTAGCTACTATACTAAAGATTTTTTTTAATTCAATTTTTACAAGGCTTTTTTTTTTTGATTTTGCTGTCTATATGGCATGCTACATTCTATCTACGCTACATTAAATGAACGACATGATAATACTACACCTAATTCTACTTGTGGTACATGCATGAATGATTTATAACATACAATATTTGGTTCATCATATTCACTGATGACATTAAAACACTTTCACTATTGAGATTTTTGCATTGTCAAAGCTATTAGGAAGTAACACATTTAGCTTCACATCTATTCATCACCTTTCGTGTCCTTAGTGTACTACACCCTTCTGTTGTAAATTACTGTCCTTCACTCCTTTTGTCCTGGCAAAAATTTCGAAGCACTTACGTTATGGTTTCTTCATGGAACAGTTCGAGTCTAGTTGTCTTTACACGATAAGTTTTCCCCAATAGTCAACTGGGAAATGACCGTTAAATATCATTCTAATAGTCAACTGAGAAATGATTCTTCCCACTGCAGGTGTTGGTGTTTTTCTTCTCAGCATATCATTTTTTAGGATTTTAGAGGCACATAGAGAATGTATTCTCGCGTAAAATTGTTCATTTGTGCCTTTTGAAACGGGTTGTCGTCCTACTATAGTGACTCTCTTAATATATTGTCTTTAAATTCAACCTCTTCAACTATCATTTAACTTCAAATATCGTTAAATATCGTTTATCTTGTACTGCTCGATGGTGTTCTCAGAGTTAAAGTTTAAATGTCTTTAATTTCTGCTTCAAATATCTTCAAATGTCTTTAAGTGTCATTTAACTTCAAATATCGTTTATCGTGTGCTGATCGATGGAGTTCTCAGAATTAAACTTCAAATTGTCTTTATTTTCGTCTTCAAATATCTTCAAATGTCTTTAAGTATTTTTCAGCTTCAAATATCGTTAAATATCGTCTATCTTGTTCTGATCGATGGGGTTCTCAGAATTAAACTTCAAATTGTCTCTAACTTCAGTTTCAAATATCTTCAAATGTCTTTAAGTATCTCTTAACTTCAAATATCGTTAAATAGATGGGGTTCTCAGCATTTATGTGATTATATAGTTCGTTAAAGCACTTTATACTGAGGTTCAAATATAGTGTTACCTGATACATAATATGGTTCATAGTCGAAGAAACGACGATCGAAGGCAACTGTTGTTTTCGTAGACGAAGCTGGGATGAAGTTGCCTGGAGTCATGGTGAGTACTCTTCGTTGGTTGAGATATGATGAATGAAACTAGATGTTACTTGGTCGTATCTGTACTGGGCAGCTTATTGTAATACTCAATGACCAAAGTGTCCATTTACTTTCCTGTAATAAAAACAACGCGGCAGAATCACATGTTCTTTGAAGTAAATACATATACAATAATTCACGCATTAATTGGGTTATAATTTCTTAGCTATGAGATAGAATTAAATAAATACACTAATATTAGTACTCACAATGAAAATTTTAAAAATTTAAAACAGAGATGTTTTCAATTTGTTTTGAGAGCGGAAACATCGATAAGGGCTTATATACTTCTTCAATACTTATTAAATAAACGTTATTTACCCTATATTATTAAGTTTGAGGTCTAATTTACGACTTATTTCATGCCTTCATTGTTCACACAAGTCCGTGCTGTTTAAGAAACGCATGTGCAGCGTCATAACCGCACGGTTTTACGCAAACGATACTACAATGAGGGAACAAGACATAACAAGGACTAGTGGAGACCTCTATACCCACTAGTTTTCTGATGTCTTCCCTATTTCTTGGCTTAGACGTTCTCATGGGGCTCCGGGTTTAACGGCTGGAATGCAGAGGTTCTTAGTCTCAGGATTTTTCCGTAATTGCAAGTCAACATTGGTGCCTCATATTCGCTTTTCGAATAAGGTAATTAGATGCAGGATTTCCAAGCTTGTTCGCGTAGATTCCAGTTGATTGCTTGGCAAAGAATATAAGCGTAATGAAGAACTGACATCAATATCTTTTTAGAAGGCTATTGTTTGAGCAAATCCTTCAGCACTAAATAAAAAAAATATTACATTAAAGTCTTATTAGAATCCGTTAAGCGAGAAACACCTTCACATTAATAGGGAATTCCTTGTGGGTTTTACTTAGTCGCCATTGGACATACACAGGGTTGCAATCCATATATCTTAACTGATTAAATGGTTTTAAAATTTTACATATTATTATTGAGATATAATTTCACATCCGCCGTGAAATTCTACATATAAACGTACCATAGGTTGTTTGGTTATAGTTACCAATAGTTGGCTATTGGTACATATATTACTCGAGTAAGAAACATTATATTTCTCGAGTAAGAAACACATGAATAAGCAAACTTGCGGCGCATAATTACACTGGTAGGCCTAAAATAATTATAATCTGCACTAAGATAAAATATATTCATATAATTAGACGCTTCTGTACTGATAATATCTTGTTTTGGATAATATCCATCTTGGTTAGGACATGGGTCGATTTTTCATAGAAAATCTGAGGGAGACCTGAGTCAGTATAGGTAAGATATAACGTGACTGACTTGCGAAAATATTTCACAAAAATTAGAGCACAATATATGTCATAGATAAACCAATGAAATTAAAGGACATTTTTGTCACAGAACTATAGAACAGTGATCTCTCTGTTATTGTATATGTCATAGATATAAACTAGTGGAATTAAATTTTTCGCCAAGGAGCTAAAGACATTAATGCCTTTGTTTCTCTTTGGAAGTAATGTTTAACACAGAGCTGTAGGACAGCATACGTCATAGATATAATATAATGAAATTAAAAAGCTTTTCTTTTTTTTCTTTTTTTTTCGCCTCGGAGCTATAAGAAAGTAAACTCTCTGTTTCTCTTTCAAAGCATTCAGATCCAAAAACGAAAACTTAGCTCACTGAAGTTTCTATTCAACCTTTAAGTATTGCTTTGACTGGCCCTGATTGGCATAAGAATACTAATTTCTTACACTTGAAGGACTGAGAAATATCCCTTCCTACGGTCGTTAAAAAAATTACAAAAAAACAATGATGGGCCTTGAGTTCCTCCCCAGGCTTCCCACAAGACGTGGTCCAACGCCAGTTGTCGTTTTCAGTAGACCACTAGCTTCCTACCTTTGGTTGTTTTCTGTGATCGTCAACGTTTTGACATTACTCGTATCATTTTATTTTATTTATTTATTTTTTTTTCCATTAATATTGACTTGGTTAACTTTACTTGCACACTTTTGAATTTATTATGGTGTTAAATTCATATCTTTGAAATTTGTCTTTACATTAATTAGGGATATTTCCATCTGTCAGGTTTTTTAACCGTTCTACCTGACTGTGTCGTTATTTTCTCCTCTGTTTCTTGCGGTTTTTTTCTTTTTCGGTTTGTCTAGCGAAATAAGGTCAAACTTTTTGTATTGTTTTTTCAAAAATTCTTGCCCTTTTAATTTCGTTTGTTTCCCGTGTGCGGCTGCTGAGGTCGGCCTTGATTTCCCTATTTCTTTAGCTACTATTTGGCCTGATTCACCATCAGACTCTTCGGAACTAGTTTCTGACGAATCCGGATTGGAACTTTTAGAGGTGGCACTTTTTGTGGTATCACCTGCCATTCCTTCGTAAATTTCTACTCCCCTGGAAGTAGAAGGTTTATTCCCTAAGTCCTCGCCTTGAGTTCTCAACTCGGGGGATTTGAAAGATTCTTGAGAGCTTTGGGAGGAATAAATAGTTTTTGCGGGGTTCCTCCGTTGTTTGAAGGCCATGTCTTCAGGGGGATGGGGTATTCTTTGCAATAGGGATTCCCTCCGTGAAGTCCACGTCCAGTCGTGTTTAGGTTTGACCTTGGACACAGTTATATCATGATATTGACCTTGCTGGTCATCCTTTGGAGTTTTATTCCCGGGCAATGTACTTTGACTCGTTTTTATGGGAAAATTTATTAAATCCATAGCTTCTCGCAGGTTTGTTTTAGTTAAATCTTTGGAGGAGTTTTTCTTTACAGTAATACCGGGGGTTTCTACAGCTCTGTTTAATTCTTCCTGTAAAGACAGGGGCCTTTCTATTGGTGTTGTAGGGGAAACCATATCGTCTGGAAATCTTTTGGGGGGACATGGGGTTGAGATTCTATCGGGGAAGAATTTGGGTTTTTGGAGATATTGTATAATCTAAATCTCCCGCGCTCGCCGATGAATAACTTTTTGGAGTTTTTGGCGTTCATATTCTTACTGGTATTGGGGATTTTTTCTCTGGAACAACTAGATTTTCCATAGCCAAAAATTCTTCGAAGTTTTGTTCATCACTTTCATTTTCAAAATAATCTTGTTTAAAATTGAAAGGTTTTAGCTCTGCCAATCTTGACCTAGGGGGCTCATTTTCCGAACCTGACGAATCAGTAGAGGAGGGCTGTGATACCCATCTCTCTGGAAATTTGGCTCTTTTTATTCGGCTAACATGCGCCTTGTAAGTTCTTCCACTATCGGGGTTTTCCATTTTAAAGGTATATTCATTATCGTACTTTTTGACTATTCTGTACGGCCCAGAATATTTGTTGGAAAGTTTTTTTCCTTCCGTTTTCGCCTCGTTCTTTAGGTAAACGAAGTCTCCTACTTTGAAATCTATATTCCCCTTAACTTTGGGTTGGTTTCTAGTTCTTGGTTTATTTTACATTTTTCCAACTCTTGCCTAACTATTTTATAAGTTTTCCTCATCCTATTTATGAATTCTTGTTTATAATCTTCTGAGTCGTTATAATACTGCCGAGACTCAATTATCTCATTATATGGGACTCTAAAATCTCGACCAAAAAGTAAATAAAATGGATTGTCTTTGGTTGCTTCGGATAAGCAGTGTTGATTACGTTAGTTAAGTAAGGTAAGAATTTATCCCAGTCGCTCTATTGTCTTTCGTATAAATACTTAGAACGTTCGAAAATATTTTGTCTGTTTTCTATTTTGCCATTAGCTTGTGGATGGTACGGCGCTGCCACCATTTTCTCTATATTAAGGAAACTCATTAAATCTTTTGTTACTTTTGCAACAAAATTGCTCCCGTTGTCACTCAAAATTTTATTAGGAATGCCAAATTGTAAAAAATAATTTTGCTAATGCCTTACTTGTGGCATAAGCACCTTGATTTTTTAATGCTTTTGCAAAAGTAAAACCGGAAAAATGATCTACAACCGAAAGAATACAAGTATGGCCTCTGCTAGAAACAGGTAAGCCTCCACTTGTCCCGTATAGGTCAAATGAGATAATATCGAAGGGGTACTTTGCTACTGGGACCCTTCCCATTGGAGGATTTGGATAAGCTGGGGGGATTTTTCTCAAATTACATGCTTCGCATGTACTTACAAATTCTTTAAGTTTTGTCAGTGCCGATTGTACGTAAAAGTATTGTTTTAACTTATGGAACGTTTTCATAACTCCTAAATGTCCACCTGTGTCCGAATGAAAATATTCAAATGCAGGCCCTATCAAGTTTGTGGTAACACAGGTATTATCGAGGTTTGGTTTCTATTTGTCTCAGTAGTCACAATCCTACACAGTATTTCTTCATCAAGGTCGTAGTAAAAATTATCTATCTCTTTTCTAAGAGTTTTGAATTTATCTGGTAACGCCTCATCATTCACAAAATAATCAATTAGTGTTACACACATTTCGTCCTTTTTTTGCTTTCTTTTTATATTTTCCAAAGACAAGGGACAATAGTTAATCTCATTTTCTTTTACTGCGTCTTTGACTTTGTTTTTCTTACATCCATGTTTGCTTTTAGCATTAATAGCATTAACTTCATTTTCTTCAGTTTCCGACGGACTATTTTCTGGATATCTACTCAAAAGTCGCAAGCTGCGTTTTGTTTTCCCTTTAAATGTTAATATTCATAATCTAGGTCTTGGATTTTCATAATCCATCTAGCTAGAATGCCCGTGGGGTTTTTAAATGTGCGCAGGTACTGCAAGCTTTTATGGTCTGATCGTAATATAAATTTTCTACCAATTAAATAATGTCTAAATTTGTCCAAGTGGTAGATAATAGATAGTAATTCTAAGTTTGTGGCGGAATAACTACTTTCGCCTTTTGATAAAGTTTTACTTGAATAGCATATAACTTTTTCTATTTGTTTAGGTGTTCCCTGTAGAGGGTTAGGGTTTTCTACTGGGATTGTTTGCGAAAGGATAGCGCCTATGCCCTTTGAGCTAGCATCAGTGGTAACGATGAATTTTCCGTTTTCGAAATCAGGGAGTGATAAAATTGGTTCAGAAGTGAGTGCCTTTTTGAGACGGTCTAGGGAAGTTTGAGCTTCCTGGGACCAGGTAACATTATGGGAGTTTCCTTTGGTTAATTCCGTGAGGGGTTTCGCAATTTGGGCATAATTGCGTACGAATTTTCTAAAGTAGCCAGTAAGTCCTAAAATTCCCTTAATTCTTTCATAGTTCTGGGGGGCTTGAGGTTTTCAAACACATCTTATTTTATCAGGGTCTGGGGATATCTCTCCCTGGGTCACTACTACTCCTAAAAATTTAATTTGGATTGAAATAAATTTACTTTCTCAGGCCGGCATTTTAAATTGCCTTGCCTTAACTTCTTGAACACCTTAGCTAAAGTTGCCAAGTGTTGCTCAGTGTTTTCCCCCACGCATATAATTTCATCAACAAAATGAATTATATTCCTTAATCCTCTCAACAGGTGCAATAGGGGTCTACATAACGCGCTTGAACTTGTTTTAAGCCCAAATGGTACTCTCAAGTATTCATAAGATCCATATTCGGATGCTGAAAATACAGTTTTATGGACATCCTTTTCGGCTATTTTCACTTGGTGGTAGCCTTGGGTAAGGTCCAAAGAAGTAAAAATTTTGTTTTTGCTTGAAATTGAGTCAAGAATTTCGTCTATTCTTGGTTAGAGGAAATTTATCGCTAACTACTTGTTTGTTGAGAGCCCTATAATCCACCACGAATCTAAGATCTCCATTCTTTTTTGGTACTAAGATCACTGGTGCACTATACGGACTTATACTTGGGCGTATGATTTCGTTTCTTTCTAATTCATGGATTTTATTTTTTAACCACTCTTTGTGCTTATATGGCACACGATATGGCTGTTTTGCTACGGGATTACCAGTCGTTAAAATTGAATGCTGATAAAATGGAATCAGCCCAATATCATTTTCAGATGCAGAAAATACATCCTTAAATTTCCATAATAATTCGCATAATTTTTTTCTTAAGTTCCATATCCGTAATATGATCCATTTTAAATTTGTTTAAAAATTGCGATTTAGTCAAAGGATATTCGTTATTTGAAGTTTTAATACCGTTAACTAGGTTTCTTTTAGAATTTTCCCATTTATTTAAATCATTTTCCGTTAAAACCTCGATTTGGACTAAACACGTCCCCTTTTTAATTGTAATTGTATCATTTTCATGGTTATTGGTTACCCAAATAAAAACCTTCCCCTTTGTCATAAGATATAATCTGTTCCTCGCATAACAGATTTTCAGGTATTTCAGACGGTGTCGCAAACCATATTTCTGATTTGCTAATTATTGGCTCGATCATTTGTGATATTTGGATTTTTTGCATCGTTTTGGGAGGGATTTTTGTTTTCCTTATCGCAAATCCGTAATATTTCTCTTCATTTTCATTGTTTATTAGATTCATACTGGCGCTATGCTGCGCCATTGCGGCATCTTGCGGCGTCACGTTGGGTTTTATTATGTTTTTCCACAATTCCACTATTTTCTTAATTTCATTTGATCTGTACTGTCGCATATCTCCTATTTTTATTTTCGCAGATTCAATGCTGTTATTATTTAAATTTACTTCATTTCTGCGATATCTCTCAGGATAATTGAACAAATTTCCAATTATGCCATGTCTTTGCGAGACATGGGGTTCAAAATACTTCGACATTATACCACTAGAAATTTTTGTTTACTGTTATGTTATCTTCGTAACCTCTGTTACGATTTCTTAAGGTAGAAATTTCTTCCCCCACCTTAGCTGGGTATACCAGCTTCTCGTTGGCCACGTCTAATAGTATTCTATTAGACCTTAGAAAATTTGCCACTATAATAGCTTCATATGGGAGATTATCACATACAATAAAATTTGTCATGAAGGTTCTGTTGTCTCTTCTTACGTTTAGGCAAATTGACCCTTTTGCATTTAATTTATGACCTGTAACACTTGTTAAATTGGGATTATTAGGGTTCTTTTGTCGCCTAATGTGCAGAGGCAACATATTAAATACGCAAGAGTTTTATGATATTTACAGTAGCTCCACTGTCAACTAAGGCCGTAAAGTAAACGTTTTCTACACAAAAATCATTAAATATAGGTAACTTGTTAATAATATCACTACAAGAAGGCACTAGTATTGTTTTGGACCTATTAAATATCCCTGGCACCCTCTGGGTCCAACTTATGTTTCTGAGGGGCCTGAAGCGTTTCCCTGAGAATTTATTTCATTTGTCGGTGCCTGTAATAGATATTCAGACGTATTAGGTTCCGTAGGCATATTTAAATGATTTACGTCTGCCTGTCTTCGCCATGTATTATTATGGTAACGTGGATGTCTCGTGTCAGTGCCGTTTGCTGGCGCTGTTTGCCAGTGCTGTTGGCTTGTAAAATTTTCATTTCTCATCGGCAAATTTTCGTTACTTTTATATTGCATTCTCGCATTATATTGGCCTTGGCGAGTATTTGGGTTTTCAAACCGGTAATTAATTTGCCTGTTGGGGAAAGGGCTATACAAATTTGGTTGGTACGCATTATAAGGTACTGATTGGCGCAATCCCCCCTGGCTATAGCCTACTGCACGACCGGTGCTAAAATTTGTTCTTCTGAACAAATGGTTACCGTAATTTTGCGTATTACCGACAGCATTTCTTGGTATGGGATTGGTGACGTAGTGGCACTCTCTTGCTATGTGGCCAACACGATTGCAGTTATAGCACCTTATTATTATAGGGTTAATGGGCTGAAAACGTACTGTTTTCTGCCTAGCGGGTTCTGGCGTTTTGTTTCTTTGTGCTACTGGGGAGTTATCCCTTGAAAAGAAATTGGGGGATGCTTGATCGCCCTTGAAGATTGGGTTCGCGTTTGAGTCGCCTATGCTATTTATTTTTGCATTACTATGATTAGCAACCATTTTATCAACTTCGATTAATCGTTCTACCTCTTGGACTGCAAGATCCAACGTCTGAATATTCTTGGATATTACTACTCTATATAGTTTGGGGGGTAGCCCTTGCAAAAAGGTATTTAGTATGACTTTTTCATACAGTTGCCCAGAACCACTTCCGTATTTTGCTTCTACAGAAATGCGTATATTATCTAGATATTCCCTTATATTTTGTGAAAAATCAAAGTTCACTACTCCATGTTTTAATTTATTTATAGAACTGGTTTCTATAAATCTCTCTTTGAATGCTTTTAACAAGTCATCAACCGTATTTATTGGCAAGTTGGCGTTATTTCCTATGGTATGTTCGACCTGTTTTAGAAAGGTTAAGGCCTGGCCTCTTAATCGTAGAAGCAGCATGTCTTTTAATGCTCCAACGTCTGTTTTTGTTAATTGTACAAACTGGGTCAATTGGATATTAAATTCGTCAATATCTGATTGACCATTGTATTCCGGGATAGATTTTGCAATCTCTATATTTTTTGCGACTAACTTTTGCACTAATAGTAATTCATTTAGATCGTTCATGTTTTTTTTGCGTTTATATCAACTTGAAATTTTACTTAACCTATTTTGGGGTAGGCTATTATCTCCTATGAGATATTCAAAAGGGTTTCCCTGTAGTAGCTTAGCGGCAATAGGCCTAATCACTTATTTATATGTCTGTATCTCTCCAACAATCAAATTTAAGTTACAAAGTTTCTATAGCCCAACTAGTTCGCAGTTTTCCTCCAATTTCCGACTCGCGCCATTTGTAGCGATGGAAAAATATTTGTAGCGATAAAAGAATTTATTGGCACACGATATGGCGAACTAATTAGCTATATAGGCTAAATATAGACATATAAAATGGAATAAACAGAGATAAAAAAGGACAATAGATTTATTGAACTTACATACTTAGTTGTACAGCAACGGGTCACTTCTATGATAAACGGTGGCCAAAATAATTTCGTACTAATCGTTTCAGAGCTGGACAGAGATTAAAATTAAAAAGGCACATTTACCCCACTCCCAAACGCAGTTCTTTTGTCCTGCGCCCTAGGGACTGCCTGCCATTGGCTCACGTGCCCCAAGGACGCGAATCCTCGTCCAATAATCTCTTAAAGATTTTTCAGATGATTCAGGAGTTCATACAGTTTTTTGCCTTTTAAACTTCCTTGGAAATTTTATGCATTGCATTTTTTTTGCTACAATTATCTTAGCGAAATTCGAACGACTAGCGCCGTTGTCTGACTGAAGCTAGAAATGTAATTTCTCTTTTTGCTGATTAAGGACTTTTCATTTTTGCGACTAGATTTAGCTTAATTATAAGAAATCGGAATTATCTTTAGAAAGGAACTTTATTTTGGTATTTCAAATACGTCGTGTTTTACTCCCGGTACACTTGCTCTGAAATGGTCTTTGAAAAGTATTTCTTGGTGTTGAGTATCCAAAAGCTGTAAAGTATAGTTGTTGGTGAAAAAGATAAGTACTTCAAGTTGCAAAATGGGTTTAGGAGGGGCATTAAGAATGTAACTTGCTCTGAAATGGTCTTTGAAAAGTATTTCTTGGTGTTGGGACAGTCAAAAAGCTGTAAAGTATAGTTGGGGGTGAAAAAGATAAGTACTTCAAGTTGGAAATGGGTTTAGGAGGGACATTAAGAAAGTAACTTGCTTGTCTTAGTCGATTATGTCATTCTATGCCCATAAATGGATTCCCGTCATGACCTTCTGATAGGTTCTACCGATTATGTAATCAATTTCTCAGAAATCCATTGTCCTAGTCGATTACGTCATTCTATGCCCATACATGGATTCCCGTCAGGACCTCCTGATAGGGTTCTACCGATTATGTAATCAATTTCTCAGAAATCCATTTGTCTTAGTTGATTACGTCATTCTATATCCATAAATGGATTCCCGTCATGACCTTCTGATAGGGTTCTACCGATTATGTAATCAATTTCTCAGAAATCCAATTGTCTTAGTCGATTACGTCATTCTATGCCCATAAATGGATTCCCGCCACGAGCTCCTTATAGGGTTCTACCGATTATGTAATCAATTTTTCGGGAATCTCTCTCTTCGATTACGCAATCAATATATCTCTTCCCACCTTCCCCTTAGAAACAACAAATTAATTCCTCTTTCTTGAATCAATAATTCCCCTTAGAAACAACAAATTATTTCCCCTTTTTTGAATCAATAATTCCCCTTAGAAACAACAAATTAATTCTCATTTCGTGACATATCAATCAATCTTGACATCACCTGTCAGACATTAATAAACTTCGCCTGGAAACAATTTTATTAATGATTGACAGTACCTGTCAGACATTATTAAACTTTGCCCGGAAACAATTTGATTAATGACTGACAGCACATGTGTTCCAAATTCCCAATCGCTTTAATTAACCACGTGTTCTCCCTAATGACTCTATGCACATGGCCAAAACAACAACAACACCAACATCAACCTTGGAAATTTAGGTCATTGACCCCATTAACCACGTGTTCTCCCTAATGACTCTATGCCCAAATTTGGTGTACTCGTGGGGAGCATTAAATAAATCGACCTTGACATTCGCTGAGAGCGTGCACTTACAACAACAACAACAAATACTCTTTCCTAGATCATAACATTCTTCCCTAGCGGGCAATTAGCCAAAAACAACAAATACTCTTTCCTAGATCATAACATTTCTCCCCTAGCAGGCAATTGGCCAAAAACAACAAATACTCTTTCCTAGATCATAACATTCTCCCATAGCGGACACTTGGCCAAAAACACACCTGGAGAAAGAGACCTTGGAGAAAGAGGTCATTGACACTGTCCCCATTAAACTATGTTAAAAGTTGTAGGTGGCAGCAGGGGTGAGGGGTGGGACCTCATGATGGGGTTCTACTTTCCAATCCGAAATTCTTTTTATTTGTCTTACTTTCTCTTTGCTGGCTTACTTTACATGTGCAAATGTTCTAGGAAAATCGTCCGGAGGAAATTTTCAAATAGGTTGGAATAGTCGGAGGAATTTTTCCTTGGGGGATATTTTCTGTGGGAGAAATTCTCAATGTGGAAGTTTTTTGCTGGAGCAAATCTCCATGGGGGAATTTTTTGCGGCATAAATTCTTCATAGGGTAATTTCCGCGGTAGAAAGTTCCCATTGTCATTGGTGTAGAGATTGTACAACATTGGTTTATTATTAATCCAGCAGACAGCCGATGACCATTTGGTTAAGGAATTGTGACATAAAATGTGACTGGATCATTTTGAACGTAGTTTTTCGCAAAAATCCTTGCTTGGTCAAATAATAATTTGAATGGAACAAAGCAATGCATACTTTTGACTGTGTCTACTAATCATAATCTTATTTTCGCACCAATTTTAACCTGCGTAATGTTGAAGAAGAAACATTTGAATAAATGCTAAAAGTAGACATAGGTACAATTTTATCTCCCAGCCTATGAAATGATCATAAAAAATCACCAACTATTCAGATAGAATATCCAAAATTATGAAGCTCTATATACATTTGTTTCGTTTGAAAAGCACTTTTCCGAAAGGTTTAGTATATACTTTTGATACCATTTTAATGGTATCAAAAGTATTTAATGGTATTTAGTACCTTCTGATCTACTACTACTAACAACTCATTGTAGAACCAAGCCACACAGATACCCACGCTCCTCCTCCATCCCAAACTGTCAAAAATAGAAGGTTTTTCAGTTGTCAAAGCTAAATACCTTTTTCCAGAAATAAACTTGATGAAGTACTTATTTAAATTAGGCATTACAAATGCTCTTGAGCTCAAGAAAAAACGCAAAAGTCCTAAGCAATTTTTTTCACCACGTAATTTGTTAAACGTAATCAAAATCAGCAACTTATATTGTGGCTGATGTTTAACACTGTAAAATGGTGTTGAACAATGCTGGGAAGTGAGTTCCTCGTTTTCAACTGGTGTGAAAGCAGCCAGTTTAAAATATACTGTTTAAAATATAATGATACATAAAAGAAATAATTTTTGGAACTTTGATCAGATTTTTGAATTTCCAATGCATTAACGACAAAATAAAAATTGTTTAAAATAGATCTTTTGTTTAATAAAGTCTAAATAGCACTCCATTACAGGCCATTACAGGATTAAGAGGTGGACGTCATACTTTTTGTGTGGAAAGTTCTCATCGTTTTAAGTTTTATTTGATGAATCAGTTTTAAGTTCTGTTTGTTTTAGTGCTTATTAACTCATTCACAATAATTTTTGCTCAATCCCATTTCAGCTTTTCGTAATTTCAATTCCCTCAGAGATTACTCTTAAGTTACGCATGGTTTAATAGGTAATATGTTTGCATATTATATACATACCAGAATGCAGGTATAAGAGAAGATAAAGTAGTTAACATGTTCCTATTTAGTTTTAAGAAAAAGATCAGGGTTAATTAAAGAGGCACAACTGTTAAGCATAGGTTTGTAAAAGACAAGTTTTAATAATTATAATTAGTTCTTAGGACAGTTATTAAAGAAATAATGATTTCTGACCAAACTTATGTTTAAAAATTATTCGAAAGTGAAGTACTATATGGTGATAACAAAAAAGTGACTTTTAATGCCTTTGCTACAGTACAGCTTATGGTAAAAACGATAGATTAGTCTTATGCCCGAGCCAGAGTAAAGTCACACTTCAGCTGAAGTAATTTAAGAGATATTATGTAATTTTTTGTTAAAAGTTTATTTATAGACCTAAACTTAAAATATTTTAACTTAAAATAAAATTGAACTATATATCATAAATTATAAATATGCTAAATTTATTTACACCCTTAAAAATAAAGCAAGACTTTTGATTTAGCTCAATCCGCTGTTTCAGTTTTTATTTGGTTGTTAAGATAAAATAAAAACAAAACCAAACCATCCTTACAAAAATAGTAAGTTCTTAAAGTTGCGTAAATTCTTAAATCCAAAAGTTTGCTGCGACAAATTGTAATTCTTATACTGTGAGATTTAATAGGCGACATTCTTCAACTATCTAACGACGTGATTATCTCTGCATGATATAATAATCTCTTGACATATTATACATTTCCCAAAATTTAAAGAAAGTACTTTACATCAAGTTTATTGCAAAATCGAAATTTTCCATGTAGCAGGTTTTCTTTTTAGAGAATCTGCAACAAAAAGTCTTCTGTTGCATTCAATCCTGCTGGTCTTTGGCAAATCTTGCAATTAATTTTCGTGCTTGATGCTCACAAAATATTTATGTATATTTTGTAGCAATTGAAAAACCTTTCAAAACCACTAACAGTTTAAGCCCTTTTATGTATTTGTGTCCCCTTGCCCCAGAGACTTATGGCAAAGTCAGAGACTAACTGTAAAGATGAACAAAGAAATTATTTGGCACGTTTCTGGATGGCCCATTCCTCCGGCCTTTTTTTTTCTTTTTGGTACATTAGGGCTTAATTGGCTCTGGGATATTTATGTAAATTCCCAGCAAATTTGAGACGAAACATTTTAGGCTAATGTGACTTGATTAATGTATAACCCTGTCTCCAACAAAATTTTCAGGTAAAAAAAAAAAAAAATGACCCAAAAAACCTATTGAAATTTTCAAGCCAATTGGCTTCTTTATATCCAAGCTTTTTTTGTATTTCTTGTATAATTATGAGGTTCACGCGAATTGTTGGGTAACAATTTTGATCTTGTCATCCTAGCAAAAAGTATCAGCTAACAATCAAACAGTGGACAAAGTCTTAAATTATAATTTCATGTTTTTCAATAGTCAGAATTTTCTAATTTATAGCGTGTGGTGCTCCCACTTTTATCTCAGACGCATCCTTGGAATTCATAGGACTGACAAGATCACAAACGCTTTCATGTGAAAAAAAAAACCAAACAGCCGCTCGTGACTGATAAAATAACAAATATTTGCTGGCGAAACTGGGATCACAAGGTGCGCATGGATAAGGGTTGCCTCCCTCACGAGGTGTTGTGCTATGTTCGTTTCGCTACCAGAAACCGTGAACGGCAAAAAGCTCAATGGTGGTCTTGGCCTTTCTTATGCTTGGGGTAAACCTTTTCAGGCAAAATTTCACTTATTTACAAAATAATCTTATATTTATTAATTTTGTTTAATTAATATTTCTAAAATTATTTTGTGTATATTATCTAAACTATTTAATTTTCTGCAACCTCTACTTTATTGTAATAGAAATAACATTTCAAAAATTACAAAGTTTTATAACCGTTAAATAATTTATTTAACATGTTGTACCCTAATGATTTCTTCACCCAGGGCAAGTGGTCTCTCCCTTAAAACCTCCCCTGAAAAAAAAAAAAAAAAAAAAAAAAAACAGTTGAACAATGGCTGCAGAAGGACGCTGCAGTGTTCAGGTCATCCATGAAAGATCTTTATTCAGAGTTAATGGTGTAAAGACCTTTTTTTTCATTTAAACCTTGATATATAGGCAAAATACTATAGTGTCTTCCTGACCTACGGCTATTATGTTGATAATATTTATTCCGATGACCAAGGACTATTATTTAAATAAGCGGATTATTTTAGTTTTGCTACTGGATTGAACATTCCCTTGGGTATTGTAGATTTTCTGTGGATATGTTTATATCTTGCAAACTTTGGAATACCAACCTCGATATGAAGATCATGTGCCCCGAATACAAAGAAAGTGCCGGCAGAGGAACAGTTCAATGTAGTAAATGCAATCAGTGGCCGCACCCCTTATTTGCTAAAATTACACTACAACAAAGGTTAGAAAATACTACTTGACACTGTTTGAACTGTTGCACCTTTTATCCCAGCTCTCTTCAAGTTTTACTACCAGTTAAAACAAGTCCCTACAAGCCCTTAACACCAGACTTTACTCAAGAGATTTCAAGTCTTACTATTTCCTCACCTTTAGCGAAATCCACCGAACGCAGGGATTCAACGAAATTGGAGGCGTCTCACTTACGCGACATCAATGAGCAAGAGAAAATCAGTGAACTTTACTCACCAATCAGGCTTTATTTTCCAGTAAGCAAAGAGCCTAACTCGCTTAATAGAACTTACACTCCTAAAGCAGCTCCTCTTTCCCGCTTTATGCTACCGACGAATGCTGCGCCTCAAACTGAAAAATAGAATGAAAAGCCTGCCTTTACGGAACCAAGCTCGGGCGAAAACTACCCTAGGTATGTTTATGAGCTCAATCAGATTAATGACCAATTAACCTGTCACAATCTTGAAATTGAGTTTCTGACTGAAAAGCCTAAAAGAATTGGCTAACAAAACCAATAAAGGGACATCTGATCTTAAGCTAGAAATAGACAACGTAATTGTCTGTATGAAACATGAACGTGAGAATATGTGTGTGCACGGCCTGCGCCGTGCACATACGCATGGTCAGTTTAAGTGTACTTGAATTAGTTTTAGGTCAATTTTTAATCATTTTCTGTCGTTTCGTTATTCGAACTTAGCGCCAATATTTCAAAATGAACACGGCGTAAAGGTGACCCTGGTTTTATAAAACTTTTCGCCAATCTTTCGAAACAAATACGATAAACAACAGTCCGTGCGTTTTGTTAATTCCTCTGTCTTTTTTAAAATTCTTTTTATTTTGTGCAAGTAGTAAGTACCTATGGAATTTACGGAGACATATAGGAATCTCTATGTTATTTGCGTATGCCTCTACACCTTTTCAAAGAGATTCAGAACTCCCTCACATGGCCTTATACTTCTGGTCCATCCTGTGCTAGTTGGGTTATTGACTTACCAAGGCCAACCAGACAGGTTTCTGGAGATATAGTCTGGTTTGGTGGGTATAGTCTGGTTTGGTGGGTATAGTCTGGTTTTGTGGGTATAGTCTGTTTTGGTGGGTATAATCTGGTTTGGTGGGTATAATCTGGTTTGGTGGGTATAGTCTGGTTTGGTGAGCATAGTCTGGTTTGATGGGTATAGTCTGGTTGATGGGTATAGTCTGATTCGGTTTTTCAAAGAGAGTGAGTATTACACTTTACTTTTTTGTTTTTGTTTGTTTTTGTTGTTTTTAAATCGAAAACTAGAGATTGTCAAATTGCGTATTTAGGAATTGTTTTGATTGACATTTTTGCAAAAAGGGATAAGGAATTCGCAAATTGGACACTATGAACGATATTAATTAATGTTTTGAATAATAGGAGTGTGAATGATTCTAATTAGTGATTGGATTGTATGAAGGTGGAGAAAAAAAAGGATTAAAACTGATTAGCAGTTAAGGTAACCCTGAAGGGGTTGTTAACTCAGGTAATTTGTTATAAATTTGAAACAACATCAGTCTATGAAAATGGCTAACGACGATAGAATGACATTGTGAGTTGACCTAGCTTTGCCTCTCCGATGTGGTCTGTATAATACACAAGTGATGTTTTAACAGTATTGTCAATTTAAAATAGGGTCTAACGTTTTAGTATACTAAAAAGTTGATACTAAGAGAGATGTAGATGGTAAGAAAAGAATTTTAATAATGAAATTCAGAACAAACCTTAGAAATCCTTGCAAATCAAGTAGTAAGGTGTATGTGAGTACGAACCATCAAGGATCATAAGCACCAACGACTCTAACTAGCAGAGACATCAACTCCCCAAAGGTCCCTTATCCCAAACTCGAAGGGCGCCCCCTCCCTCCAACTTTTTGGCCCCCCCCCTTTTTTTTAACATGATATATTTTTTTTTCAACTTTTTTTACATGTCTTCGAATCAGATGAAACAAACTTAAATTAATATTCTAGTTTTTCTAAACCAGTATTGCCTATAACTTAATATATATTCAAATATTTTTTGATAACTTGATTGGTGAGAACTATTTCCGTAAAATCTGAGCTAATAAGGGTTATTGACCGTAAACTCTAGTTTTTTGTAAGAAAATTATGGAAAATACAATTCTCTGCTTCAAATGTGAAACTTAAGTCCAGTTATGGATAGAAAAATAAACTATTTCTGTAAAATCTGAGCTAATAAGGGGTTTTGACCGTAAACTCTAGTTTTTTTGTAAGAAAATTATGGAAAATACAATTCTCTGGTTCAAATGTGAAACTTAAGTCTATTTTTGGATCGAAAAATAAAACTATTTCCGTAAAATCTGAGCTAATAAGGGTTTTTGACCGTAAACTCTAGTTTCTTGTATGAAAATTATGTAAAATACAATTATCTAGTTCAAATGTGAAACTTAAGTCCAGTTTTGGATACTCATAATGATGAGGACTGATGGTTCTAATTCAAATTTTTTCTCATAAAAACAAACTATTTTTTAAAACTTCGAAATTATTCAACTTTATTTTTTTTTTTATTTTTTTGTACGTATCTTAAAATGACAAAATATGCTTACGGCTCTAACAATTGTGCTCTATGATTGGTCAGAGACACGATGTGGCTTTCCCACTGGTATTCTATGTCCGGTTATCGACACTACCTAGTCTATTGCATGTATTAAATCAGTATTTTTTACGCAGTGGAACGATAAACACATAAGTCATATCTTAAAAAAAGTGAAGATGGAGTATTTTAATAAAGTGTGTTCACATAACAAGGTTATTGTAGCATTGAATGCCGACAAGGAGAAGTATTTGAACTATGAAACAAGTACAAGTGGTAGCACTATTGGAAATGTATGCATGCATTGTCATGACAGTAAGGAATTAAATTTCTTTGGAATACCGAAAAAATTCAACTCTTATGTTGGTGGTTATGCGAGATTGAGATCTCCAGAGATGATTGTACTAAAAGAGAATGCCAACATAAAAAAATAATCGTTGATGATAGAGGACAAACTCCTTGCTACTGTTGCAGGTAATACATTACCTACTGATATATTCAATCGTCAGCTTTCGGATATTAGCATTCAACGGAAGGTCAATAAAAGAAAGGCCTACTCTTCTACTAATATCGTAAACCATATCTTGTCTACGTACCGAAACTGTTACCTCTGTAAAAATAATGTGATAATAGACAGTGAAATTGCCAGAAAAATAAAAAGGGCATTGTCAGAAAATATCACTATGGAATATAAAAATGAATCGATGAAAAAAAAAAGCACCAGCAAACGTTACTTCCATTGATCAAACAGTCAATGAACCAAATAATATCAAAGACGAAAAGCATATTGAGCCTGTTGATGAGACACCAGTAAAAATTGTGTATGACTCAAAATGGAATAATGATTATTCTACTGATTACGAACTAAGAGAAGACAATAGCTACAATATCAAGAGAGAACATGGTGAACTATTTTATGGAACAGATTCAAAATGTCCAAAGTTAATCATTGATGTTAATAATGTATCATAATATATTTTTGTATTAATATTCTACATAGCATTATTTTCATTAAAAATATTACATTGTTATGTGTTCATTATTTTTAGAGTAAGCTAAGCTAGCATATTAAACGTTTAGAATCTCTATTAAAACATTGGAGATGTAAGAAAAGGAATTTGCATACATCTATTGTCAGACACATGGGATAACATTGATAAAATCTAGGTATCAGAATGAATAAATTCATTATCAACATCCTTTATCGGATATGTCGGATAAAAATTAACATAATCTAAGTATCAGAGTGACTAAATTCTATATCAACATCCTTTTCTCAGATCCATAGGATACAATTGATAAAATATAAGTGTCAGAGTGAATATTTTTTTTTATCAACATCCTTTGTCAGATACATCAAATAAAATTGACAAAATCTAAATTTCAGAATGAATAAATGCTTTAACAACATCCTTTATCGGATATGTCGGATAAAATTAACATAATCTAAGTATCAGAGTGACTAAATTCTATATCAACATCCTTTTCTCAGAAACATAGGATAAAATTGACAAATTCTAAGTGTTAGAGTGAATAAATTTTTTTATCAACATCCTTTGGCAGATACATCGGATAGAATTGACAAAATCTAAATTTCAGAATGAATAAATTCATTATCAACATCCTTTGTCGGATATGTTGGATAAAATTGACAAAATCTAAGTATCAGAGTGAATATTTTTTTAATAACATCCTTTGCCAGATACATCGAATAAAATTGATAAAATATAAGTGCCAGAGTGAATATTTTTTTTTTTACTATCAACATCCTTTGTAAGATACATCAAATAAAATTGACAAAATCTAAATTTCAGAATAAATAAATGCTTTAACAACATCCTTTATCGGATATGTCGGATAAAATTGACAAAATCTAAGTGTCAGAGTGAATAAATTTTTTTATCAACATCATTTTCTCGGATACATAGGATAAAATTGACAAAATCTGAATTTCAGAATGAATAAATTCGTTATCAACATCCTTTGTCGGATATGCCGGATAAAATTGACAAAATCTAAATTTCAGAATGAATAAATACTATAACAATATCCTTAATCGGATATGTCGGATAAAATTGACAAAATCTATGTATCAGAGTGACTAAATTCTATATCAACATCCTTTTCTCAGACACATAGGATAAAAATGACAAATTCTAAGTGTCAGTGTGAATACATTTTTTTTATCAACCTCCTTTGTCAGATACATAAAATAAAATTGACAAAATCTAAATTTCAGAGTGAATAAATTCATTATCAACATCCTTTATCGGATATGTCGGATAAAATTGACAAAACATAAGTGTCAGAGTGAATAATTTTTTTTTTATCAACATCCTTTGTCAGATACATCAAATAAAATTGACAAAATCTAAATTTTAGAATGAATAAATGCTTTAACAACATCCTTTATCGGATATGTAGGATAAAATTGACATAATCTAAGTATCAGAGTGACTAAATTCTATATCAACATCCTTTTCTCAGATACATAGGATAAAATTGACAAATTCTAAGTGTTAGAGTGAATAAATTTTCTTATCAACATCCTTTGGCAGATACATCGGATAAAATTGACAAAATCTAAATTTCAGAATGAATAAAATCATTATCAACATCCTTTGTCGGATATGTCGGATAAAATTGACAAAATCTAAGTATCAGAGTGAATATTTTTTTAACAACATCTTTTGTCAGATAAATCAAATAAAATTGACAAAATCTAAATTTCAGAATGAATAACTGCTTTAACAACATCCTTTATCGGATTTGTCGGATAAAATTGATATAATCTAAATTTCAGAATAAATAAATGCTTTAACAACATCCTTTATCGGAAATGTCGGATAAAATTGACAAAATCTAAGTGTCAGAGTGAATATTTTTTTTATAACATCCTTGGCCAGATACATTGAATAAAATTGATAAAATATAAGTGCCAGAGTGAATATTTTCTTTTACTATCAACATCCTTTGTCAGATACATCAAATAAAATTGACAAAATCTAAATTTCAGAATAAATAAATGCTTTAACAACATCCTTTATCGGATATGTCGGATAAAATTGACAAATTCTAAGTGTTAGAGTGAATAAATTTATTTATCAACATCCTTTGGCAGATACATCGGATAGAATTGACAAAATCTAAATTTCAGAATGAATAAATTCATTATCAACATCCTTTGTCGGATATGTTGGATAAAATTGACAAAATCTAAGTATCAGAGTGAATATTTTTTTATAACATCCTTAGCCAGATACATCGAATAAAATTGATAAAATATAAGTGCCAGAGTGAATATTTTTTTTTTACTATCAACATCCTTTGTCAGATACATAAAATAAAATTTACAAAATCTAAATTTCAGAATAAATAAATGCTTTAACAACATCCTTTATCGGATATGTCGGATAAAATTGACAAAATCTAAGTGTCAGAGTGAATAAATTTTTTTATCAACATCATTTTCTCGGATACATAGGATAAAATTGACAAAATCTGAATTTCAGAATGAATAGATTCATTATCAACATCCTTTGTCGGATATGTCGGATAAAATTGACAAAATCTAAATTTCAGAATGAATAAATGCTATAACAATATCCTTAATCGGATATGTCGAATAAAATTGACAAAATCTAAGTATCAGAGTGACTAAATTCTATATCAACATCCTTTTCTCAGACACATAGGATAAAATTGACAATTTCTAAGTGTCAGTGTGAATACATTTTTTTTTATCAACCTCCTTTGTCAGATACATCGAATAAAATTGACAAAATCTAAATTTCAGAGTGAATAAATTCATTATCAACATCTTTTATCGGATATGTCGGATAAAATTGACAAAACATAAGTGTCAGAGTGAATAATTTTTTTTTATCAACATCCTTTGTCAGATACATCAAATAAAATTGACAAAATCTAAATTTTAGAATGAATAAATGCTTTAACAGCATCCTTTATCGGATATGTAGGATAAAATTGACATAATCTAAGTATCAGAGTGACTAAATTCTATATCAACATCCTTTTCTCAGATACATAGGATAAAACTGACAAATTCTAAGTGTTAGAGTGAATAAATTTTTTTATCAACATCCTTTGGCAGATACATCGAATAAAATTGACAAAATCTAAATTTCAGAATGAATAAAATCATTATCAACATCCTTCGTCGGATATGTCAGATAAATTGACAAAATCTAAGTATCAGAGTGAATGTTTTTTTTTTAACAACATCCTTTGTCAGATAAATCAAATAAAATTGACAAAATCTAAATTTCAGAATGAATAACTGCTTTAACAACATCCTTTATCGGATTTGTCGGATAAAATTGACATAATCTAAATTTCAGAATAAATAAATGCTTTAACAACATCCTTTATCGGATATGTCGGATAAAATTGACAAAATCTAAGTGTCAGAGTGAATAATTTTTTTTTTATCAACATCCTTTGGCAGATACATCAAATAAAATTGACAAAATCTAAATTTCAGAATGAATAAATTCATTATCAACATCCTTTGTCGGATATGTCGGATAAAATTGACAAAATCTAAATTTCAGAATGAATAAATGCTATAACAATATCCTTTGCCAGATACTTCGAAAAAATTGATAAAATATAAGTGCCAGAGTGAATAATTTTTTTTATTATCAACATCCTTTGTCAGACACATCAAATAAAATTGACACAAATCTAAATTTTAATATAAATTTTATGCTTTAACAACATCCTTTATCGGATATGTCGGATAAAATTGACAAAATCTAAGTGACAGAGTGAATAATTTTTTTTATCAACATCCTTTTCTCGGTTACTTATCGGATATGTCGGATAAAATTGACAAAATCTAAGTATCAAAGTGACTAAATTCTATATCAACATCCTTTTCTCAGATACATAGGATAAAATTGACAAATTCTAAGTGTTAGAGTGAATATTTTTTTTTATCTACATCCTTTGGCAGATACATCAGATAAAATTGACAAAAATATAAATTTCAGAATGAATAAATTCATTATCAACATCCTTTGTCGGATATGTCAGATAAAATCGACAAAATCTAAGTATCAGAGTGAATATTTTTTTTTAACAACATCCTTTGCCAGATACATCAAATAAAATTGATAAAATATAAGTGCCAGAGTGAATAATTTTTTTTATCAACATCCTTTGTCAGACACATCAAATAAAATTGAAAAAATCTAAATTTCAAAATAAATAAATGCTTTAACAACATCCTTTATCGGATATGTCAGATAAAATTGACAAAATCTAAGTATCAGAGTGACTAAATTCTATATCAACAACCTTTTCTCGGATACATAGGATAAAATTGACAGAATATAAGTGTTAGAGGGAATTAATTTTTTTTATCAACATCCTTTTCTCGGATACATAGGATAAAATTGACGAAATCTGAATTTCAGAATGAATAAATTCATTATCAACATCCTTTGTCAGATATGTCAGATAAAATTGACAAATCTAAATTTCAGAATGAATAAATGCTATAACAATATCCTTTATTGGGTATGTCGGATTAAATTGACAAAATCTAAGTATCAGAGTGACTAAATTCTATATCAACATCCTTTTCTCGGATACATAGGATAAAATTGACAATTTCTAAGTGTTAGAGTGAATATTTTTTTTTTCAACATCCTTTGCCAGATACATCGGATAAAACTGACAAAATCTAAGTATCAGAGTGAATAAATTAATTATCAACATCCTTTGTCAGATATGTCGGATATAAAATTGACAAAATCTAATTTTCAGAATGAATAAATGCTATAACAATATCCTTTATCGGATATGTCGGATAAAGTTGACAAAATCTAAGTATCAGAGTGACTAAATTCTATATCAACATCCTTTTCTCGGATACTTAGGATAAAATTGACAAATTCTAAGTGTTAGCATGAATAAATTTTTTTATCAACATCCATTGCCAGATACATCGGGTAAAATTGACAAAATCTAAGTATCAGAGTGAATAAATTCATTATCAACATCCTTTGTCGGATATGTCGGATAAAATTGACAAAATCTAAGCATAAGAGGGAATAATTTTTTTTATCAACATCCTTTGTGAGATGCATCGAATAAAAATTGACAAAATTTAAATATCAGAATGAATAAATGCTTTAACAACATCCTTCATCGGATTCGTTGGTTAAAATTGACAAAATCTAAGTATCAGAGTGATTAAATTCTACATCAACATCCTTTTCTCGGATACATAGATGAAAATTAACAAAATCTAAATGTTAGAGTGAATATTTTTTTTATCAACTTCCTTTGCCAGTTACATCGGATAAAATTGACAAAATTTAAGTGTCAGAATGAATAAATTCATTATCAACATCTTTTGTCGGATATGTCGGATAAAATTGATAAATCTAAGTATCAGAGTGATTAAATTCCATATCAATATCATTTTCTTGGATACATGGGATACAATTGACAAAATCTAAGTATCAGAGTGAATAAATGCTTTATCAACATCCTTTAAATGCATTATCAACTTCATTTGTTGGCTATATCGGATAAAATTGACAAGAAAGAAATGGAGTGTACACCGCGACGGCGCATACATAGTGAGAGAGATATGCAAAGTCGACATAGCTTTATTTCATTTTTTAAGGTTAATCTAGACGAGGTTACGTGCACGCACGTAACCTCGTCACGTTATACGTTATCCGCGCACGTTATCCGACATATCCGACAAAGAATGCTGATAATGAATTTATTCACTCTGATATTTAGATTTTGTCAGTTTTATCCGATGTATCTGGCAAAGGATGTTGGAAAAAAAAATTATTCACTCTAACACTTAGAATTTGTCAATTTTATCCTATGTATCGAGAAAAGGATGTTGATATAGAATTTAGTCTCTCTGATACTTAGATTTTGTCAATTTTATCCGACATACCCGATAAAGGATATTGTTATAGCATTTATTCATTCTGAAATTTAGATTTTGTCAATTTTATCCGACATATCCGACAAAGGATGTTGATAATGAATTTATTCATTCTGAAATTCAGATTTCGTCAATTTTATCCTATGTATCCGAGAAAAGGATGTTGATAAAAAAAATTATTCCCTCTAACACTTAGATTCTGTCAATTTTATCCTATATATCCGAGAAAAAGGTTGTTGATATAGAATTTAGTCACTCTGATGCTTAGATTTTGTCAATTTTATCTGACATATCCGATATAGGATGTTGTAAAAGCATTTATGTATTCTGAAATTTAGATTTTTTCAATTTTATTTGATGTATCTGACAAAGGATGTTGATAAAAAAAATTATTCACTCTGGCACTTATATTTTATCAATTTTATTCGATATATCTGGCAAAGGATGTTGTTTAAAAAAAATATTCACTCTGATACTTAGATTTTGTCAATTATATCTGACATGTCCGACAAAGGATGTTGATAATGAATTTATTCATTCTTAAATTTATATTTTGTCAATTTTATCCGATGTATCTGCCAAAGGATGTTGATAAAAAAAAATTATTCACTCTAACACTTAGAATTTGTCAATTTTATCCTATGTATCTGAGAAAAGGATGTTGATATAGAATTTAGTCACTTTGATACTTAAATTTTGTCAATTTTATCCGACATATCCGATAAGTATCCGAGAAATTTATCTGACAAAGGAAGTTGATAATAAAAAAAAAATTATTCACTCTGGCACTTATATTTTATCAATTTTATTCGATGTATCTGGCAAAGGATATTGTTATAGCATTTATTCATTCTGAAATTTAGATTTTGTCAGTTTTATCCGACATATCCGACAAAGGATGTTGATAATGAATTTATTCATTCTGAAATTCAGATTTTGACAATTTTATCCGATGTATCTGCCAAAGGATGTTGATAAAAAAAAATTATTCACTCTGACACTTAGATTTTGTCAATTTTATCCGACATATCCGATAAAGGATGTTGTTAAAGTATTTATTTATTCTGAAATTTAGATTATGTCAATTTTATCCGACATATCCGATATAGGATGTTGTTAAAGCAGTTATTCATTCTGAAATTTAGATTTTGTCAATTTTATTTGATTTATCTGACAAAGGATGTTGTTAAAAAAAATATTCACTCTGATACTTAGATTTGTCAATTTTATCCGACATATCCGACAAAGGATGTTGATAATGAATTTATTCATTCTGAAATTTAGATTTTGTCAATTTTATCCGATGTATCTGCCAAAGAATGTTGATAAAAAAATTTATTCACTCTAACACTTAGAATTTGTCAATTTTATCCTATGTATCTGAGAAAAGGATGTTGATATAGAATTTAGTCACACTGATACTTAGATTATGTCAATTTTATCTGAAATATCCGATAAAGGATGTTGTTAAAGCATTTATTCACTCTGAAATTTAGATTTTGTCAATTTTATTTGATGTATCTGACAAAGGGTGTTGATAAAAAAAATATTTCACTCTGACACTTATATTTTGTCAATTTTATCCGACATATCCGATAAAGGATGTTGATAATGAATTTATTCACTCTGAAATTTAGATTTTTTCAATTTTATTTGATGTATCTGACAAAGGATGTTGATAAAAAAAATGTATTCACACTGACACTTAGAATTTGTCAATTTTATCCTATGTGTCTGAGAAAAGGATGTTGATATAGAATTTAGTCACTCTGATACTTAGATTTTGTCAATTTTATCCGACATATCCGATTAAGGATATTGTTATAGCATTTATTCATTCCGAACTTTAAATTTTGTCAATTTTATCCGACATATCCGACAAAGGATGTTGATAAATGAATTTATTCATTCTGAAATTCAGGTTTTGTCAATTTTATCCTATGTATCCGAGAAAAGGATGTTGATAAAAAATAATTATTCACTCTGACACTTAGATTTTGTCAATTTTATCCGACATATCCGATAAAGGATGTTGTTAAAGCATTTATTTATTCTGAAATTTAGATTTTGTCAATTTTATTTTTGATGTGTCTGACAAAGGATGTTGATAGTAAAAAAAAAATTATTCACTCTGGCACTTATATTTTATCAATTTTATTCGATGTATCTGGCAAAGGATGTTGTAAAAAAATATTCACTCTGATACTTAGATTTTGTCAATTTTATCTGACATATCCGACAAAGGATGCTGATAATGAATTTATTCATTCTGAAATTTAGATTTTGTCAATTTTATCCGATGTATCTGCCAAAGGATGTTGATAAAAAAAATTATTCACTCTAACACTTAGAATTTGTCAATTTTATCCTATGTATCTGGGAAAAGGATGTTGATATAGAATTTTGTCACTCTGATACTTAGATTATGTCAATTTTATCCGACATATCCGATAAAGGATGTTGTTAAAAAGCATTTATTCATTCTGAAATTTAGATTTTGTCAATTTTATTTGATGTATCTGACAAAGGAAGTTGATAATAAAAAAAAATTATTCACTCTGGCACTTATATTTTATCAATTTTATTCGATGTATCTGGCAAAGGATATTGTTATAGCATTTATTCATTCTGAAATTTAGATTTTGTCAGTTTTATCCGACATATCCGACAAAGGATGTTGATAATGAATTTATTCATTCTGAAATTCAGATTTTGACAATTTCATCCGATGTATCTGCCAAAGGATGTTGATAAAAAAAATTATTCACTCTGACACTTAGATTTTGTCAATTTTATCCGACATATCCGATAAAGGATGTTGTTAAAGTATTTATTTATTCTGAAATTTAGATTATGTCAATTTTATCCGACATATCCGATATAGGATGTTGTTAAAGCAGTTATTCATTCTGAAATTTAGATTTTGTCAATTTTATTTGATTTATCTGACAAAGGATGTTGTTAAAAAAATATTCACTCTGATACTTAGATTTTGTCAATTTTATCCGACATATCCGACAAAGGATGTTGATAATGAATTTATTCATTCTGAAATTTAGATTTTGTCAATTCTATCCGATGTATCTGCCAAAGAATGTTGATAAAAAAATTATTCACTCTAACACTTAGAATTTGTCAATTTTATCCTATGTATCTGAGAAAAGGATGTTGATATAGAATTTAGTCACACTGATACTTAGATTATGTCAATTTTATCTGAAATATCCGATAAAGGATGTTGTTAAAGCATTTATTCACTCTGAAATTTAGATTTTGTCAATTTTATTTGATGTATCTGACAAAGGGTGTTGATAAAAAAAAATTATTCACTCTGACACTTATATTTTGTCAATTTTATCCGACATATCCGATAAAGGATGTTGATAATGAATTTATTCACTCTGAAATTTAGATTTTTCAATTTTATTTGATGTATCTGACAAAGGATGTTGATAAAAAAAAATGTATTCACACTGACACTTAGAATTTGTCAATTTTATCCTATGTGTCTGAGAAAAAGGATGTTGATATAGAATTTAGTCACTCTGATGCTTAGATTTTGTCAATTTTATCCGACATATCCGATTAAGGATATTGTTATAGCATTTATTCATTCCGAAATTTAAATTTTGTCAATTTTATCCGACATATCCGACAAAGGATGTTGATAAATGAATTTATTCATTCTGAAATTCAGGTTTTGTCAATTTTATCCTATGTATCCGAGAAAAGGATGTTGATAAAAAAAATTTATTCACTCTGACACTTAGATTTTGTCAATTTTATCCGACATATCCGATAAAGGATGTTGTTAAAGCATTTATTTATTCTGAAATTTAGATTTTGTCAATTTTATTTGATGTATCTGACAAAGGATGTTGATAGTAAAAAAAATTATTCACTTCTGGCACTTATATTTATATCAATTTTATTCGATGTATCTGGCAAAGGATGTTGTAAAAAAATATTCACTCTGATACTTAGATTTTGTCAATTTTATCTGACATATCCGACAAAGGATGCTGATAATGAATTTATTCATTCTGAAATTTAGATTTTGTCAATTTTATCCGATGTATCTGCCAAAGGATGTTGATAAAAAAATTTATTCACTCTAACACTTAGAATTTGTCAATTTTATCCTATGTATCTGGGAAAAGGATGTTGATATAGAATTTAGTCACTCTGATACTTAGATTATGTCAATTTTATCCGACATATCCGATAAAGGATGTTGTTAAAGCATTTATTCATTCTGAAATTTAGATTTTGTCAATTTTATTTGATGTATCTGACAAAGGATGTTGATAAGAAAAAAATTATTCACTCTGACAATTATATTTTATCAATTTTATCCGACATATCCGATAAAGGATGTTGATAATGAATTTATTCATTCTGATACCTAGAGTTTGTCAATGTTATCCCGTGTGTCTGAAAATAGATGTATGCAAATTCCTTTTCTTACATCTCCAATGTTTTAATAGAGATTCTAAACGTTTGATATGCTAGCTTAGCTCACTCTAAAAATGATGAACACATAACAATGTAATATTTTTAATGAAATAATGCTATGTAGAATATTAATACAAAAATATATGATGATACATTATTAATATCAATGATTAACTTTGGACATTTTGAATCTGTTCCATAAAATAGTTCACCATGTTCTCTCTTGATATTGTAGCTATTGTCTTCTCTTAGTTCGTAATCAGTAGAATAATCATTATTCCATTTTGAGTCATACACAATTTTTACTGGTGTCTCATCAACAGGCTCAATATGCTTTTCGTCTTTGATATTATTTGGTTCATTGACTGTTTGATCAATGGCAGTAACGTTTACTGGTGCTTTGTTTTTCATCGATTAATGTTTATATTCTATAGTGATATTTTCTGACAATGCCCTTTTTATTTTTCTGGCAATTTCACTGTCTATTATCATATTATTTTTACACAGGTAACAGTTTCGGCACGTAGACAAGATATGGTTTACGATATTAGTAGAAGAGTAGGCCTTTCTTTTATTGACCTTCCGTTGAATGCTAATACCCGAAAGCTGACGATTGGATATATCAGTAGGTAATGTATTACCTGCAACAGTAGCAAGGAGTTGTCCTCTATCATCAACGATTATTTTTATGTTGGCATTCTCTTTGAGTACAATCATCTCTGGGGATCTCGATCTCGCATAACCACCAACATAAGAGTTGAATTGTTTCGGTGTTCCAAAGAAATTTAATTCCTTACTGTCATGACAATGCATGCATACATTTCCAATATTGCTACCACTTGTACTTGTTTCATAGTTCAAATACTTCTCCTTGTCGGCATTCAATGCTACAATAACCTTTTTATGTGAACACACTTTATTAAAATGCTCCATCACTTTTTTTTTTTTAAGATATGACTTATGTGTTTATCGTTCCACTGCGTAAAAAATACTGATTTAATACATGCAATAGACTAGGTAGTGTCGATAACCGGACATAGAATACCAGTGGGAAAGCCACATCGTGTCTCTGACCAATCATAGAGCACAATTGTTAGAGCCGTAAGCATATTTTGTCATTTTAAGATACGTACAAAAAAAATAAAAAAAAAATAAAGTTGAATAATTTCGAAGTTTTAAAAAAATAGTTTGTTTTTATGAAAAAAAAATATTGAATTAGAACCATCAGTCCTTATCATTATGAGTATCCAAAACTGGACTTAAGTTTCACATTTGAACTAGATAATTGTATTTTACATAATTTTCATACAAGAAACTAGAGTTTACGGTCAAAAACCCTTATTAGCTCAGATTTTACGGAAATAGTTTTATTTTTCGATCCAAAAATAGACTTAAGTTTCACATTTGAACCAGAGAATTGTATTTTCCATAATTTTCTTACAAAAAAAAACTAGAGTTTACGGTCAAAAACCCTTATTAGCTCAGATTTTACAGAAATGGTTTATTTTTCGATCCATAACTGGACTTAAAGTTTCACATTTGAAGCAGCGAATTGTATTTTCCATAATTTTCTTACAAGAAACTAGAGTTTACGGTCAAAAACCCCTTATTAGCTCAGATTTTACGGAAATAGTTCTCACCAATAAAGTTATCAAAAAATATTTGAATATATTAAGTTATAGGCAATACTGGTTTAGAAAAACTAGAATAGTAATTTAAGTTTGTTTCATCTGATTCGAAGACATGTAAAAAAAAAAGTTGAAAAAAATATATCATGTTAAAAAAAAAGGGGGGGCCAAAAAGTTGGAGGGAGGGGGGCGCCCTTCGAGTTTGGGGATAAGGGACCTCTGGGGAGTTGATGTCTCTGCTGGTTAGAGTCGTTGGTGCTTATGATCCTTGATGGTTCGTACTCACATACACCTTACACTTGATTTGCAAGGATTTCTAAGGTTTGTTCTGAATTTCATTATTAAAATTCTTTTCTTACCATCTACATTTCTCTTAGTATCTCCTTTTTAGTATACTAAAACGTTAGACCCTATTTTAAGTTGACAATACTGTTCAAACATCACTTGTGTATTATACAGACCACATTGGAGAGGTAAAGCTAGATCAACTCACAATGTCATTCTATCGTCGTTAGCCATTTTCATAGACTGATGTTGTTTCAAATTTATAACAAATTACCTGAGTTAACAACCCCTTCGGGGTTACCTTAACTGCTAATCAGTTTAATCCTTTTTTTCTCCACCTTCATACAATCCAATCACTAATTAGAATCATTCACACTCCTATTATTCAAAACATTAATTAATATCGTTCATAGTGTCCAATTTGCGAATTCCTTATCCCTTTTTGCAAAAATGTCAATCAAAACAATTCCTAAATACGCAATTTGACAATCTCTTGTTTTCGATTTAAAAAAAAACAAAATCAAACAAAAACAAAGAAGTAAAGTGTAATACTCACTCTCTTTGAAAAACCGAATCAGACTATACCCATCAAACCAGACAATGCCCATCAAACCAGACTATACTCACCAAACCAGACTATACCCACCAAACCAGATTATACCCACCTAACCAGATTACACCCACCAAACCAGACTATACCCACAAAACCAGACTATACCCACCAAACCAGACTATACCCACCAAACCAGACTATATCCTCCAGAAACCTGTCTGGTTGGCCTTGGTAAGTCAATAGCCCAACTAGCACAGGATGGACCAGAAGTATAAGGCCATGTGAGGGAGTTCTGAATCTCTTTGAAAAGGTGTAGAGGCGTACGCAAATAACATAGAGATTCCTATATGTCTCCGTAAATCCCATAGGTACTTACTACTTGTGCAAGACGAAAAAAAAAACATTGTAGCACGAGAGTCCTAACATTTGATCATCTGATGTAGCACATGTTGCACACTTCATATGATGAAATGGTGCTATAATAGCATTTTCGTGCTAAAAGTGGTAACCATGATTGGGAAGACCACGTTAGTTCAATTATCTAACAGGTTTGCATTTCTGTCCATAGCTTAGCTAAGTATTTAGGCTAATATGCTGATGATGAAAATCAGGGTGTCAATCTTCAATCAGTTCAGCATTTCAAAAATTGTTAAGTGATTTTCATTAAAATTAATGTTCGATACAGATTCCTAACTTACATTTATTGTTTTCATACAATGAACTTTTATACAAAAAATTTTATTTTGACTAATTTCTTGTTTTAAGTTAGAAAATAATTTTTAAATTGTTTCTCATTATGTTGTGTTGTGTAAAAGGTTTTTTCACGAGCGATTTTAACAATACAATTTGAATACTATCACTTAAGAGTTTTTTTTCAATTTAATGTTTTATACTTTGGATGTTTAAATGTTTTTGAATGCCGCTTTTTTAATGGGCCCATGCGTGATAAAAACAGGAGAAATGTTGATGATAAAAATTTCTTTACTACTTAAAAACATAAAAAAGATGTCACAGTAATTTGAAATGTCTCAAAATTATATGAAAACCATTGACAGGGTGTGTTTATTTTTTTATTATTTTTTTTTTAATTAATTTTTTTTATTTACAAACTAAAACTTGGTTCTGACGGTACTTACAAATTAATTTACGTAACGAACTCCTGTATTCGTATATTTTTGTTATGTATACTAGGGAGTTCATCTCCTAGTCAATACCTCGCTCTTTACGCTGAAGTTCAAATTTTGTTCCAATTCTTTAAGAATTGGAACAAAAAAAATAACGGCCTTTGATCACAAAGGCCGTTAACTAGAATAAATAGCTCTGATGAAAGCACAAAAAAAACTTTAGCGTAAAAAGCAAGGTAATGACTAGGGGGCGAATCCAGTCATATACGTAATAATTTCTGTTAGTTTCAAGTTTTGATGTGTTGCTCCTTACTTTCAGTTGAAAAATTGTTTTTTTTGTATTTAATTTCCGATCGTTTTTTTAAATAGTGCTGAAAATCCGACGCCCCCCCTTCATAGCAATGCCCTTCCCCCATGAGAGCTTCCTACATGGAAAGATCCTCCAATGTAACCTCCGACCCCCCCCCCCCCCACCCCAACTACCAGAGAAAAATCCCCCCTGAAAACTTCTGTATATTTTCCAATAACCAATTCTATACGTAAACATTGGGCAAAGTTCATAACTTCCCCTGGGGACCTGTGCAGACCTTCCCCTGGGGACTGTGAGTGATTAAGTTATACTCAAAGACACAGTTATTGTATTTTTCGACCATGATGAACAAAATGGCTATCTAAAAATTTTTGATTGGGTGACTTGAGTAAAAAATGAGTGTGGGAGGGGCCTAGTTGCCCTCCATTTGTTTTGGTCACTGTTAAAGGGCACTAGAAATTTTAATTTCCGTTCAAATGAGCCCTCTCGCGATATTTCAGGACAACTGGGTCGATACAATCACCCCTGGGAAAAAACAAAACAAATAAACCCGCATCTGTGATCTTTCTTCTGGCAAAAAATACAAAATTCCACATTTTCAAACAGTTCGTGGTAACGAACTGTAAGTAAGGAGCGACCCGGCTCAATGGTAACCGAAACTCTAGAAAAACGGGTTTTTGATACCAATAGATATATCAAAAGAATCAGATTTCAATGCTGATTTCAAATATATAACTTTCATCAAGTTTAGTGCTACCCATCAAAAGTTACGTGCCTGAGAAAATTTGGCTGATTTTCGAAAAAAGGGGGGAAAGACCCCTTAAAAGTTATAGAACCTTAATGAAAATCACACCATCATATTCAGCGTATCAGAGAACCCTACTGTAGAGGTTTCAAGCTCCTATCTACAAAAATGTGGAATTTTCCATTTTTTGCCAGAAGAAAGATCACGGATGCGTGTTTATTTGTTTGTTTGTGTTTTTTTTTTTTTTTTCCCCAGGGGTGATCGTATCGACCCAGTGGTCCTAGAATATCGTGGGAGGGCTCATTGGAACGGAAATTAAAAGTTCTAGTGCCTTTTTTAAGTGACCAAAAAAAATGGAGGGCAACTAGGCCCCCTCCCACGCTCATTTTTTTCCCAAAGTCTCCCGATCAAAATTTTGAGATAGCCATTTTGTTCAGCATGGTCGAAAATATGATAAAAATGTCTTTTAGGATGACTTGATCCCCCAAAGTCCCCAGGGGGATGGCTGAAAGTTATGAACTTTACTCAATGTTAACATATAGTATTGGTTATTGGGAAGTATACAGACTTTTTCAGAGGAGATTTTTTCTGGTAGGTGGGGGAAGGAGAGGGTCGGGGGCTCTATGGAAGGATCTTTCCATGAAGGAAGTTTTCATGGGGGAAGGGAAATTGCCATGAAGGGGGCGCCGGACTTGCCAGCATTATTTATTGGTTATTGGGAAGTATACAACCATTTTCAGGAAGGATTTTTTTCTGGAGCGGGGGGGGGGGGGCTAGAGGAGGGCGTTACTCTGGAGAATATTTCCGTGGAGGATGTTTTTGGGGTAAGGGACATTTCTATGAAGGGGGCGCCGGATTTCCAAGCATTATTTAAGAAACGATCAGAAATTAAATAAAAAAAAACAAGTTTTTTCAACTGAAATGTAAGAAGGAATGTTAGAACTTATAACGAACAGAAATTATAACGTATGAGAGGGGGTTCTCCCCCAAGTCAATACCTCGCTCTTTACGCTACAGTTTTTTTTAGTGCTTTCAAAAGAGCTATCTATTCTAATTAAACGGCCTTTGTGATTCAGGGGTTTGTGAATCAAATTTTTTTTTAACTTTTAACGTAAAGAGCGTGGTATTGACTAAGGGGAGAACCCCTTCATATAAGTAATAACATATACGTAATAAAAAAAAACAATAAAAAAAACAAGCGATACGGCTCAATAGTAATCGAAACTTTTAAAAACGAAATTTTGATGTCAATAAATGTATCAAAAGAATGTGTTTATAATGCTGATCCTAAATATATAAATTTTATTAAGTTTAGTATTACCTATCAAAGGCTACGAGCCTGAGAAAATTTACTCGATTTTTTAAAGAGGGGGGAAACATCCCCTACAAGTTGAAGAATTTTAATGAAAATCACACCGTCAGATTCAGCGTATCAGAAAACCCTATTACATAGGTTTCAAGCTCATATCTGCAAAAATCTGCAACTTTGTATTTTTTGCCAGAAGAAAAATATACGAATATAGAAGTTAGTTACGTAAGTTAATTTGTAAAGACATCCATTTAGCAAAAGAAAATTAAAATTTTTATGCAAATAAAAGCTGCATTAACTAAAAAACGATCAGAAATTAATAAAAAAAAAAAAGTTTTTTAAACTGAAAGTAAGGAGCGACATTAAAACTTAAAACACGAACAGAAATTATTCTGTATATGAAAGGGGCTGTCCCCTCCTCAACGCCTCGCTCTTTACGCTAAAGTTTGACTCTGTCTCACAACTTTATTTTTTAAAACAATAAAAAACTTTAGCGTAAAGAGCGAGGCGTTGAGGAGGGGGACAGCCCCTTTCATATACAGAATAATTTCTGTTCGTTTTTAAGTTTTAATGTCGCTCCTTACTTTCAGTTTAAAAAACTTGTTTTTTTTTATTTAATTGCAGATAGGAGCTTGAAACTTCAATAGTAGGGTTCTCTGAGACTCTGAATCTGATGGTGTGATTTTCATTAAATTTCTATGACTTTTAGGGGGGTTTTCTTCCTTTTTTTTTTTTTTTTTTTTTTTTTTTCGAAAATAAGGCAAATTTTCTCAGGCGCTCAACTTTAGATAGGTAAGACTGAACTTGATGCAACTTATATATTTGAGACCAACATAAGAATATGATTCTTTTGATGCATCTATTGGTATCAAAATTCCGTTTTTTAGAGTTTCGGTTACTATTGAGCGGGGTCGCTTCTTACTTACAGTTTGTTACCACGAAAACTATTTGATTCTGTTGTTAATTAGACTGAACGACCTCTGAGGCTATTTAACACAAATAGGATCTCTCCCTGGCACTAGTTAGCAATTAATATCGGACGTGGGGCTTTTTACTTAGCAATGGAGCCCTGAAAAATCATTAAAAATTAAATTGAACTGAAAATACAATAACGAATAAGACTTTAGTAGAACAGTGAGCATTGAAATGGAGTTTTTTTTTTTTTTTTTTTTTTTTTTTTTTTTTTTTTTTTTTTTTTTTTATCCCAATAATTCCGAATATTTCAGCGAATGAGAAAGAATCAGTTTAAACAAACACAGAAAAACTGACACAAACAGATAGCACAATCAGATTGATTAGAAAAAAAAAAACAGATGTCAAAAGATTAAAATACACAGTATACAAAAAAATCTAACTGGGTTCATATCTACAAACTATAGGCTGAATGTAAAGTATTATTTCAGCTCTCACTGCCTTAATAAAAGTTTAATGCGTTTTCAATATTTTCATTATATTTCTTATACAAACAATTGAATAAAGTTGAAAAATCGGACGAATGGTTGAAGATTAGCAGGGATGATGAAACTTAAACTAAATTCAGTTCACAAAGAGAAGAAAATAGTTGCAAAAGTGTTTCTCTTTTGTTTAAATGGAGCAAATTTTCTCAAGCTTATAACATTTGATAAGTAATTTAAATTTAACCAATTTTATATCTTTGGAATCAAACAGTTCGTGGTAACGAACTGTAACTAAGGAGCGACTCAGCTCAATAGTAACCGGAAATGTAAAAAACGTAATTTTGATGCCAATAGATAGGCAACATCAACAGAATTGGATTTTATGCTGGTTTCAAATATATAAGGTTTATCAAGTATAGTCTTGCTCATCAAATGTTAAGAGCCTGAGAAAATCAGCCTTATTTTCAAAAAAAGGAAGAAACATCCCCTAAAATTTATAGAATGTTAATGAAAATCACACCATCAGTAACAGTGTATAAGTGAACCGTACTGTAAAGGTTTCAACCTCCTATCTGCCAAAAATATGGAATTTTCTATTTCTTGCCAGTTTTCAGGGGGACTTTTTTTGATGGGGGAGGGGGTCGAGGAGAGGGATTACATGGAGGGATATTTCCATGGAGGATGTTTTCATGGGAGGAGGGACATTTCTATGACGGGGGTGTTGGATTTCCCAGCCTCATTTAAAAAATGATCTGAAATTAAATTAAAAACTAAGTTTTTTCAACTGAAAGTAAGAAGCAGCATTAAAACTTAAAACGAACATAAATTATTACGTATATGAGGGGGTTCACCCCCTAGAGAGTACCTCACTTTTTACGCTAAAGTTCTTTTTAGTACTTTCCAAAGAGCTATGTATTCTAATGAAACGGCCTTTTTGATTCAGGGGTCATTCTTAAAGAATTGGCACAAAATTCAAACTTTAGCGTGAAGAGTGAGGTATTGACTAGGGGGCGAACCCCTTCATATACGTAATAATTTCTGTTCGTTTTAAATTTTTATGTTGCTCCTTACTTTTAGTTGGAAAAACTTGTTTTTTTTATTTAAAAACCATGAAAAGCCGATTCCTTTTAACACATATACTGCCATCAAAAACTCTTTTTTTTTGTTTATTGTAAGCACGAGCCACACTGTGATTAAAATATGTTGTCAAAAAACTGTTTAATATGTCAAACCCAAACTCTGGTGTAAAAAGGTTCCCCGTCCACCACCCTCGGTCCTACTTTTATATATACCTAAATACTCATGGAAAGTTAAAAATGTGCGTGTAAAAATTCAATTTTTGAGGCATCAGGAGCCCCCTTTTACCACCACCGCAATGATCCCCTGGTCTTCTACATAATAGCTGATACCAAATTATATATCACTCTACATGCTTCCAATAATCATCAAGTGAATGTCAAATAAAGCTTTAAAATACGTTTCTTTTAAGTAGACCAGCTTTGCTCGGCGCAATCTGTTTGGCTACATAAAAAGGGCACTAGAACATTCAATTTTAATTCGAATGAGCCGTTTACCGATTTTCTAGAACCATTTTGTCGATACCATAACCCCTGGATAGAAAAACAACAAGAAATAAACAAGGGTTTTCTGATGTGCATAATTTGATTTCACAATTTTTATTATGATCACTTGCTCCCTTGGGGCCGTTTCTTCCTTTTTAAACCATCAGGCAAGTTTATTCAGGCTCGTAGCTTTTGATGTGTATGTTTAAATTGAGTGAATTTTATATATTTCGAATCATCATAAAAACATATTCTTTTGTATATATATTATTAACAAACCACCATTTTTAGTGTTTCGTTTAGGTTACTATTTACCCATGTCGCTCTTGACTTGCAAAATGAGATTTTGTCATTTTCCATAAGATTGTAAAATGAGATACATAACCGTGTAAATCTCGGCCATAAACGCTCCTGGCAGAGCTTGTCAGCACAACACCTCTTGAAATTTTCTGGTGACTCTAATGACCCCCCCCCCAGTGTTTTCAATTCAAGAAGAAATAGAGGGGCGAAATGCATTTCTAAAATATAGGGGTCAAGCTCGTCATCTTTTCAATATTTTTAATGAAAATTCTACCGAAAAAGAATATGTCATAATATAAAGGGGGATGCTGTGAATGTAACCTTTTATGGTACAGGAAAAAAATTTCCATAAGAAGAGAGCTATCAGCTCGCATCGGGTTCCGATGATTTTCCCCAGAGAAAACTCCCCCCGGTGATTCCCCCCCGGTGATTCCCCCCCCCCCCCCGGATGCTTCCCCAGTAGAAGATTTCTCCCCCAGAATTTCCCCCCTTAGGAGATTTCCCCGCCGGTGATTCCCCCTAGAAGATGTCTCCCCCCGCTGAAAATTCTCCCCTCCCCCCACTCGGAAATAATCGTCACCGGAGACTACCCTTGCCTTAGACTTATTTCCATAGGATGTCACCCATTGCTCGAAAATTGTTGCGAAAGTCTTCTCTTTCTCGGCGGCCTAAAATATAAGAGCGAGTGGAGTACACTTTTTAATTGTCAAGTAAATAATTGTTTGTACACGGTAATACTTACACGGTTAAAACGCTACACTTTAAAACTAATAATACTTGCAATAAGCCTCAGGTACTCCAGCGTCCCGACGTTCCCGTAGTTTTCCATCTGTCGTAGAAATCTGGCATTTAAATCCACATAATTTTTCTCAATTGGTTCACCGGATTGTCCCGCATTTGCTTGAATCACAACCGCTCTGTTAAGTGTTTGTTCGCGCTTGAGGATGTCCAAGAACTTCCAAAGGCTAGGGCTATGAGCCGAAACTGAAGACTGCAATCTTCTATGATAACCTCAACATTGTTGTTTTGTCCTGGGGAGTTCATCTTTCACTCTGTAGAACATATTCCAGACACGGGGCGGAAAGTTGCAAGGTACTCTCCTACTTCCACGCATTCTACTGATGTAGTTATCTTCAAAGTAGGTGATGATCGGCCAAACACATTGTCAGTAAGTTTTGCTACGACAGCTGTGAATGAAGAATGTATTTCCAAAATGGGCACGAATGCAAGAGCAGCTAGCATTTGAACGGAGCCTGCAAATTCATCACCGTCTCTATTCATTTGAGTGGCGCGAAAGCCTTTCCTGAAGGAATTCTGCACGCCCAACTCGAAATCAGACAAAACAGATGTTGGACCTCCATTCGTCAAATGAGACTTTAGATGGGTAAGAACTTTCGTATACGTGTCCTCTGACTTGTTAGGCAGCAGTGCGTAAACGCATGGAATCACCCGATCCTCTTACAGGCAGCGCACAACGTAAGGCTAGTAGAACAACTCGGGCACGGTCTTGAACGTTCCGTCGACGAATCAGTGGTAAGACGAATCGAGGAGCTGAACCAATGCTGATGCGTACTGATGCGTCTGGATTCTGTTTGAATCTCCATTGTCGCTGTCGTAAATTAGCACGGACCTTGTGGAGCTAGGAGCGTCAGAACTCTACGGGGGGGAAATCTCCTACGGGGGGAAATTTCCGGGGGGATATCTCCTAAAGGAGAAATTTCTGGGGGGGGGGGGGTTCTCGGGGGGAAATCTCCTAAAGCCGCTCGCATCACCTATAGTCCGCCTTAACCCAAATTAAGGGATATTTTGTATCCCTTTATAATAAATTTATAACATATAACTAATTCTCATTTCTTTATAACTTACAGCTTCATACTAATTTGTAACTACCGATTAACTTATAAATGCTCCCTTTCCCATAATCTTCTGTATATTATTTCTTAGACCACACTGCTTTTCCATTTTTATTTCTCTCTTAAATTTTATGTATACTTCTGTATTTACCTGAATGTTCACGGAAAGTTAGAAAATGAGCACTTTTGAGGCATCAGGCACTCTCTCCCACTTAAGCAGTGACCCATCGGTCAATAATGAGAAATTTTGGAAGACTGTAATTAATTTGATAAAACATCAAGCGAATAAGTTGGGCCAAATGGAGCTTTAAAATGAGTGTTTATAGCCTGATAAATCTTTATTTTATATGAACTACTTGACTGCTTAGGTACTTATGTGCCACCGTGTGGCATTACTGTCTCTCTTTTAACTGGGTACTAAATAAATATTCTTCAATGATTTATAGTTGATTCGCTATCTCAGATTTTTGAAGGGATAACAACTTTGCCCACTTTGGGTTAATATTGTTTTCTTTGGTGCTATAAAAAAGCAGAAAGCACCACTTTGCTGCGGCAAAATAGTTTTGGCAACTTCAAATGGGCATTAGAACTTTAATTTTCGTTCGAGTGAGCCCTAATCCGATATCCTAGGACCATTGGTACGATCTGATAACCCCTGGGAAAAATAAATGTTTAGGAACACTGTAAAAATTCGATATATTTTATGTGTATATTGTTATCAAAACTCCTTGCTTTAGAGTTTCGCCTACTATTAGCTCTTGTCGGTGCTTACTCACAATTCGCTACTGCAAAATGTTCAATCATATTTTTTACGAGAACACATTTTTTATTTTTTTTCAAACGGGATCAAGTTTTTATATTATGTTATTGGCTCCTTAATTCAATCCCATGTTATCTGTAATCGAAAATTCTAGTTTGTATTCATAGACTGACATATTGCTATTTTAATAACTTTTTTTTACTGTACGCCATCACTGCTATTGATCTACTCACAGCCATTTACTTGTAACCCATTTAAAAACCATCTCACTTTGACAATGTATAATATGAATTATAACTTTAAAGCATTGCTTTATTCACTCTTTATGCTGATTAAAGTGCAAAATATTTGCATAAGAGATTGGTCTAATAAGCTGTCCTATCGTAACGCAAGCTCCTGCTGAAGTCCTATTAATAGTGACATCTACCTCCTTGTTTTAAAAATTAGAATAAAAACTGTTTGGAAACATAATAGGTTTTTTGTGTTTACCTCTTGTCACTGTCATCCTGTCATCCTATTTAGGACTTTGTAACTGTCATTTTTTCTGTATACTTTTCAGCTTACGGAGCTGGTTGTAAGACAGCCCAAGAATGTGCAATACTACCTACTTCCTTCTGATTATCAATTTGTGTGATAAAGTTTTGTGAGTAGGGGTAAACGCGGTAGTGGAATCTCTTAAGAAGCTATTTTCACGAACAAGAACAGTCGCCAAGTTTGTCTGGCAACTGACTTTTTGTGGATCAAAAAACCCAGTATGTCGGCTAGTTTATAATAAAGCAAAAGAAAATTGTAAGGAATACGACATTGGACTTTGCAGTCCTTTCCAGCGTTGCTGATCTTTAGAGCTGGGTCGACTCTGGCTGAGCTTACAGAGACACACCACTGACCCCCGTTTGAAACCAAACAGCCAGCGACCCCAAGACTCGAATTCCTGTCCTCACGGACAAAGGATTCGAAGTCTATCGTGCATGTTTATACGTAAGTTATACTGACTTCAAAATGAAATAAACTTCAATTACTTGCACTTTTGTTACCCAAATTGCATTATATTCTTTACAAATGTTTACTTCTACTGTATCTCGTCATTTTACAAGCTAATAAATAAAACAAAAAATATCTAAAAATTTATAAGGGCAACAGCAAATGAAGAAAAATTAGGGCGTCTAGGCCAAGTCTTAATGTGTCTAGTTTACATTATTACCGCCAAGTGGCTTGAACTCACAACTTTTGAATTCGAAAGAGGTTCAGGGCTACTGGGATGCGGTAACTGATATTACAAAATATATTATTTAACATGTGATTAAAATTTAGCAATACACAAACTGGAGAAAGACTGACACTTCTTGCTTTTTTCTGCAGATAGTCTTTTCCTCAAGATGAAAATTTCCTCAATTAAAGCAGATATTCCGCAAAATTAAGTTTTCTAAAAATCTTAAAACTATTGCAGTTTTCAATAGCACAGTAATCTGTAAAAATTATCTCAATATTAGCATATTTTGGCTGACATGGCTGACACCCTGTACAGAGCGAGCAAATTTTTTGGCTAGGAATTTATCATAATATTGTAACGCTTTAACTGGAAAGCGGGTCCCACCCTGTTCGGTGTATCACTTTCAATTCAGGGATTCAGTTTCGAGCCCATTATCAACCAATATATAATCAATTAAACTAAAGCAAGGTCCAGAAACACAAGTGTACTCACCTAAGCTTCCATCTTCACCAAATCTCCCATTACCAATTTCCAATCCAGAACCTCCACAAGGTGCAAGCAGCTTCCTGCCCCATGAGTTAACTTTCCTTTTTAGATCTTGGCTCTTTCGTGGTATAAAATACATTGAAGGAATAATCTCGGCTACAGGGTCATCCTCATCATCGGAAAAAAAAATTCATATTTAGCTCTAATTGTTCAGCAGTGTAAGCGTTTGAATCACCTATTAATAAACACTGAATATCCTTTATACCACGATCTGATAAGAATCATTTCTTTCTCTAGTATTGACCAAGTATCCTCTTCACAATATGGACTACTCTCTGGTGAAATATGAACACACCCCAATATAAACCACTTCCCCAAAAAATTCAAACGAAACCAAACCAAATTCTCAGACTTGCTTGGCAGACGACATAAAGTGGAAAATTCCTGTTGCTTAACTAGCAATATTATTCTTCCATAGTTCCTGGAATTCCTTGATGTCCTTCTATCTACACGAAAAACAACATAACCAAACACTGATATATCCTCTTCTGGCAGTAACCATGTTTCAACTAAGCAAATATCTATGAATCCAAAAGTGAACTATTTAAACAACCATCTCTTTTACTATTTAGACTCTGTAAATTCAAGATTCAACAACTTTACTAAAAATGATTCATGCCGGCTTTACGACAGGTTACAGGTAAAGCACATATATGCTTGAAAAACGCAACCAGTACACATTTACTAAATTATAAAACTAACCAAATCATCACTGAAATAAACCAAATAAAGAACAATAAAAAAAGAGGTAATAATAATAATTACTGACTAATAAATTATGAGAAAAAAAAATAAAAATAATAAAAAGAGAAATAAATAAATAAAAAAAAATAATAAAAACGAATAAATTAATAACAGAACAAAAAAAAATACTTAATTTGTCCTCTCTCGTCTTCCAGCCCCATACTCACCAACCGCCAGCAAAGAGATGCTTCTTTAACCGGTTTTTAAATTGCGAGACACTTTCCGCTTCCCGAATTGAGTCTGGAAAAGTATTCCAGACCACCGGACCCGAGAGCCGGGCCACATGGCTAGAACGAACCGTACTTCTTAGCTCACTTACTAGGTCTCCAGCATTTCTCGTAGCATATCCATGATAAAATGAGTTAAAACGAAAAAAATTTCTAAAAACATCAGGCGCTAAGCCATTCAAACTCTGAAACACAAAAATACCCAATCTGAAAATCTCTAATCTGATCTACATTCAAAATCCTAAGTTTCCTAAAAATCGACTCTGTACTTAAAACTCCTGTATCATGCTTACCAATTAATCTCACTGCTTTATTTTGCTGATTCTGCACTCGTTTAAAATTGCACGTAAAATTACTAGCCCAATCATACATCCATAATTTATATACGGCGCAATCAAGAAATGGTATAAAAGAACTAAAATATGAGAAGGTAAAAAATGTTGAAAACGTCTTAAAATCCCAAGGCCACGGGCTACCTTACACGCAACCACATCACCGTGTCTTCTCCAGCTGAGGTTCTCATCGAGAATAAATCCTAGTTACCGCACTTCCTCAACCCGCTTTAGTACATCACCATTTATTGCTATTTAACTGGAAGAGTTGGGGATACACATTTCCGACTAAACAGAATATAGTTACTCTTTGCCGCGTTAATTCTAAGTAAGCTAATGCCTACAAAGTCACTCAACCCTTGCAGAGCTCTGATTGCTTTCTGGACCAGTTTTTCAAGAGTCTTCGCTGCCACAACAAGTGCTGTATCGTCGGCGAAAGATGTCATAGCCGCACCAGGAATATAAAACCGAATACTGTCAACATACACTAAATACAACAGGGTCCTAAGACGGAACCCTGGGGAACTCCACAAGAAACAGGTAAATACTTAGAAAACTTCTCCCCTAGATTTACCCTAACTGACCTAACATTTAAATACGAACTAAAACAATCCAAACATCTCCCTTTTACACCCAAATCCCTTAATCTATCCAATAAAATACTAAATTCGACGGTATCAAACGCTTTTTTAAAATCTATAAAAATACTAATACAAATTCACCCTTTTCAAAAGCTAAATTAATATTATCTAAAAGATGTTATACAGCATGCGAAGTCGAATGGCCCTTCCGGAATCCAAACTGCCCATCATACAATGGATGCAGGCTTGTGGGTGATCATAAAGTCTTCCATGGATAACTTTTTCATACACTTTCGAAAACACAGGCAAAATAGAAATAGGCCTCCAGTTTGATATATCCATTTGAGTGCCCCCTTTGTAGAGAGGGAGAATCTTTGCTGTTTTCAATAATTTTGGAAATATTCCCTTCTCCATTGATAAATTTATTAGGTGCACTAGCAAAGAAAGAATGTACACCAGAATTGATCGAATAGTCTTCAGGTTAACACCATCTAACCCGGCACTGTTGGATCCAATCGAGCTGACGATCTTTGTTAATTCATATAAGTCACAGGGACGAAATTCCATTTCCGTTCCCTCGCCCCTCCCATCAGCACACGAGTTGCTACCAACAAGAGCTTGGGAATTTCTAGTTTCCGCTTGTATCTTCGTTCCAATGTTACTAAAATAATCGCCAAACTTGTCACACAGCTCTTGTCTATCCTCTACAACCATTCCTTTGATTTCAATTTAAGGGTCTTGAGTTTTCCGATGCCCGCTAACCAGTTCATTAATAACTTTCCAAGTTCTTTCAGATCTGCTTTATTTTCCTCAAAAAGTGCCGAGTAATATTGTTTCTTTTTTTTTTTTCCTTTTCAGTGAGTTCGCCATATTTCGAAGCTGTTTTAAAATGAGCATTATCTTCCTCCTTTGAAGATCTCAGATAATCCTGAAACGCACTGTCACGCTGTTCAAATAAGTTAACTAGCTCTTCATCGGCCCATGTTTTTTTGGCATATTTGGTCTCTGTCTGAGTGTCTTTAGCGGACAAGTTTTGTCATATGCAGTAGTTATGATGCTACTAAATGCTCAAATGCATCACAGGGGTCATTCTGGTTCAATACAGATTCAAAACATGTTGCACTTATTTCTTCTTTAAACTTCCGAATATTTTCAGGCTTAATCTCTCGAACAATTCTTTTTGCTTTTTCTGGCGTGACACTTGTAAATCTAAACTAAATACTACTGGAAAATGATCAGATGCCGAATTCACTACAATATTAGAAAACGCCTTTCGGATATACTTTGAAGAGACAAACACATTGTCAATCAGGGTAGCATAGTGGTCCGTGATCCTAGTAGGGGGGGGGGGAATTGTTACAGTGGGAAAAAGATCATTAGAAACCATAAAATTTAAAAAATCTAAATTAAAACTACCTGTAGATAAAAGATCAAAATTAAAATCACCCATACATATTAACTCTTGCTGTGACTTCTGACCTATCATTAGAAGACTTTGGAAACCTTCTGTGAATTCCTCATACGACATACTTGAAGGTTTATAAACTACTGATAGGATACTTTTTCTCACACCAAGCGTCATACCAATCTCAATTTCAATAGAAAGTGTTTCTACCTTACCTTTTCTCCAGACATCAAGATCCTCCCTGGGCTTCCATTTAAGTGAATCACTTACTATCAAACCGAGTCCGCCGCGGTTCATTGAAGCTCTACTCCTCGTGGTAAGCTGATAGCCCGGAAAATTAAAAGACGAAAGAGGACTATCCTTACTCAAAAATGTTTCACAAAGGGCCATAACATGGAGATTCCTACATTTCAAAAAAAAAATCAAATATCTCAAAATACGAAGAAGTAAGGTGGCAGTTCCACGAACACGCATTAAAACCAACATTTTGCATAATTCCAAGATAAGAAGAATCACAATATTTACTAAACTGTAAAGGTTTATAACTCACTGTAGACTATTCATTCGCCAAATACGAAAGTAAATAACTATCAATATCAAACGGGTAAATTTCCAACTGCGAGCATGGTGTCTGTTGGGGGTTTTGCAAGAATTAGCCTACGATCAGACCAGACATTTCGCACTCCAAAACTATCCCTTGCCGCATTCAGAATGTCCCGACGGCGTTTTGTTAGGGCCTCAGAGACGAAAAATGCCAGACTTAGCAAGTTTAGTTTTGCTCTTGAAAACTTTCTTTGTCATTTCGCTGCTTCTCAATTTCACAAACACCGGTGCAACATCTCTTTGGCCTTGTGCAGTAGAATTATTTAAACGGTAGCGGTAAATACTCTGAATGTTATTTTGTGAAAAACCGGTGACTCCCATTTTCTGTATTATGATAATCATAGTTGTTAATTTTAAATCTTCACCCGGTAACTGCTTCACACCGTTGAAAACTAGGCTATCTTGAAGCTTTTTTGCTCATAATCATCTATTCTACTTTCCATCTGCTCCATGCGATTTTCCAACCCTGAACTTCTGCTTTCAAACTTTTGTATGACTGTAATATGCTCTGAAACTTTGGTGTAAACTCAAAGGGCACTGAGGTATATATGTCACTAATTATCATCTCGCATGATTGCTTTAGGGAATCCCCACTTTTCTGTTGTTTTTCCCCCACTTTTCTAAAACCTTCTCAGTAATTTATTCCATCATTGATTTTTGCGTTCTTGCAATTTCATCCTCGCTAGCAACAATTCTCTCCAACAGCTGAGATGACGAGCTCGCTGATTTCAAGCGCAGCGTACGATTTGCTTTGTTTGTAGATTTCGGGAGAATTTTTAGCTTCTTCAAACGCAAGCTTTGCTCCTTTTCCCGTTTTTTGCAACGCTTCCTTTATTATATCTTCATACGATACTAAACTTTTTTCAGTGAGCCTAATTTTCTTGTGATCTCCGTAGCAGAAAACAATGAAGTTTTTTTCGGCCTTTGCTATCTTTAACGATCCGCAGGACTCTGACTGACCATAACGGGAATCCTTGGAAATGAGCTAGGGCTAAATCAAACTTTTTAAAGGGCATCTTGAAGACACAAACGAGAAAAAAAATCCAAAATCACTTATCTTTTACTGAGCAGGCCCACGGATGGCATTGGCGATCACCTTTGTGGCTGGTGGCCCGATGGACCGTGGAGACCTGCAAACGTTTATTCCATCGTACTCTGGCATCCACAGCAACAGTTATAATATTATCCAACTATCCAAAGCAAATTATTCACTGCTGTATACAATATTGTACAAAATTTCACTTGTTGCGCAATGAAATAAATATCCAAACAATAATCCTCTTTGAAAACTGACTAAACAATATAAACTGGTTTAGATCTTAATAGGTCAAAGACTGAAGACTGGTCAAGACGAAAAGACTTAAAAATTCCACGTAATAGCTGATAGTTTCAGTATATAGCTATTTCCTTATCCTACGACAAATGGTGGTTGCTCTGCTGGAGTTCAGGCATATTTTTTAGGACTACGACTTTTTTTGTTTTTTTTTTCCGGTTTTGGTCTTTATTTGGTCTTACATTTCTTCGATCTTGCTTACGATCGTCAATTGGGCTTAAAATCATATCCTGATCCCCTTTTCCTTTAGGCCTATCACTTGTTGCGTGGTTTCCACAAAGAATGTTAGGATCAGGAACCACAACCGGCTTTTCTATGAGGGTTGTATCTGAATCGCTGTTTGAGACGCTATCAATTTCGGGATCTGAATCGCTATCGCTTTTATCGCATTTAAGACTTTCTCGGAATACGGTTTTTATTGGTACGGTACGGCCGTATTCCGACCGTATTGATACGGTCGGAATACGGTCAGTATTGATTCAGGCTTCGTGGTGTTAACACCAAAAATTTATCGGATATAACCCTGCTCAAGCTGTGAAATTTCCCTGTGGACTTTCATTTTGGATTTATTTTCATAAGCGCATTTTCGTTTTGCTGGCTATTTCAAATTCCCTTGGGACAGTAAATTTCCATTGCCAGTCTTCAGAGTGTAAACACCTGTTTTTGGACTTATTATTTCACTAACAAGAACTTAATTATTCAGTGACCTTCAGCAGTTATAAAAGATCACAATTGAGACCGGTATATCTCTTTTTTTTTTTACCGATGTGCTTCTTGATAGACTGATTGTCTATACAAGAGATGTTTACTATCGGAGATCTTGCCTTAGCAAAGCTTATTAACTACCCCCTTTGGCCAGTTAGAATACTTTGAAGAAATTTCACTAGAAATGGACTGAGTTATCTAGTATTCTGCTACGGTACTCATGATAAGCAGACAGTAGTGAAGATTGCTTAGTTTCTTATGCAGAGAATATTAATGAAGCAAAGAGATCGAAAACTAAAAGGGTAGGACAAGCATTCACAGAAGTAGCGACTTTCCCCAATATATACAAAGAGTTTGCAAGAACAGGGACGTCTGAAAATTCTTCTAGTTCGTCTATTTCTGGACTTTTTCAACAGTTAGCTGCGACCCAGGAAGAAGTTACGATAACTAAGACTAGGCTAGTGGCAGATATAGAAAAACGTGTTGCAGAAAAAATAGCGCAAAACATTGGAACTGGGTCTTCTGGTGCTGTACAGATAAATAGTCAAATTATCACTGCAGAAATTTATGATGCTATAGTGCTAGATTTTAATCCGAGGTTTGAGCGCATTGAAAACTTACCTAAAGGACTAAAGAGTCAAATTGAAGCACTAGAGAATCGTATTTTTACAATGGAGAACAAGCTTGACGATTTTGAACAGGAAGCTATGCAAGACTGTCTGATATTCTCAGGAATAAGACAGACACCTGGCTCAGATCTTGATTTGACTGTCCTAAATATTGTTAAGTCAACTATGGGAGTTTCGTCTATTACTAGGAAGCCTTTTGTGTCGATTCAGCGTTTCAGACTCAACTCTACGGAAGATTCTCGAAATTTAGCCCGCAGAAATCCAGATCCTGTGGCCCCAGTTTTAGTGAAGTTGGTATCAAAAGAACTTGCGTACAAAGTGTTTAAAAACTAAATCAAAATTAGCTGGATCCGGAATTATGTTAGTAAATTTCTTACAAAACGTAGAAAGGCAATATTAAATAGTGCACGGGACAAGTTCGGTGTGAAAAATGTTTGGACAGACAAAGGTCGCATTTTTCGCGAAATTATCCAGCCAAAGCGCACCGCGTCGGCTCTATAGCCTAGCTGATACTTACTGAATTTTTCATAGTTGATTTACTTAGAAGTGTCCTTTTTTTTTACCTCTGTTTTTGTTGTTTTCCTCTTCTTTTGTTGCTTTTTTTTATATATTTGAGTGGATGTTGTAAGGATAATGGGTGATATTTCTCACTTGAGTTTTCTAGAGAGTAATCCTTTTAGAGTGGGAGATGTTCTTTATGATGATTTACTTCCGGAAAGTATAAATGCTGATTTTTCCCCACAAAGAGATAGTTGTTATGTGGATGTGATTTCTTCAGGATTAGAGGTGAATGCAAGATCGTTTTGCCTGTGTCATTGGAATTGCCATGTAACTTCAACGTATTATGAAATTCTCCAGTTAACTGATAATGTGAATAGTAAATTTGATGTAATTTGCCTTTTTGAAACTTTTTTAACTTCTGAGCATGTTCTGTCGTTATATAATTTTCCAGGATACAGGCTTATTGTAAGGAATAGAGAGAGAATGGGACGTGGAGGTTTGGCATTTTTGGTTAAGGATCATTTTGTTGCTAAAATAAGGGAAGACCTATCAGTTTGGATAGAAGGTAAGGTGGAATCTCTTACTCTTGAGCTGGAAGTTGGTGGAAAAGATATATTGATTACTGAGGTTTATAAGCCGCCGAGTACAGTTTGGGAGGAGTTTGAAAATGGTTTTAGTAGTTTAATGGATGCAGTAGAATTGAGTAATCTGGAGTGCATTTGCATGGGGGATTTTAATTTTGATCTTTTAAGTTTATACAATGATAATTTGGATTTTTTAAACCTTTTCTCCAGTTATGATTTTTATCCATTAGTTGGGATTCCGACTCGTGTTACAGGACAGTCAGCTACACTTATTGACAATATTTTCATGCGATCCCGGGTATTACATAGCTGTTATGCTGACGTTATAGTAAATGAGGCTTCCGATCACTTTCCTATAGTAGCAGTGACTTCCTATCAATATGCGATAAAGCAGAACAGGACAAAGGTTAAAAGAAGGCAACTAAAAAAAGAGAACCTACAGAAGTTTAGAGAGGAACTAAGTATCGTGTCATGTAAATCAGTTTATGAAGAATCTGAAAGTGCTTCTGCGGCATTCGACAAGTTCATGGACATATTGCAGCCAATATTTGAGAGAACTTGCCCAGTAAAGAGCATAAAGGTGACGAAAAAGGATCCCCGGAAACCTTGGGTAACTATGGAGCTACTAGACTTAATTAGAAGGAGAAATACATTGTATTTGAGTTACTTAAATAGTAACCATAGTCAAGATCTAACTGAATTTAAATAAATCCGTAATAAAATAAATCGGCTAAGGCGGTCATGCATTCTCGAATATTATGGAGAGAAATTTAAGGAAAACAAAGGCAGGACGAAAAACGACTTGTAATATTATAAATGATATCGCAAATAAGAAGAAAGAGACCGAGATTCCTGCTAGTCTGATCTTTGATGGTAAATTTGTTGATGGAAATGAAGAGGTGGCTAATTTGTTTGGTGAATATTTTTCTAAGATTGGTGAATCAATAAGTGAGAATCCATACGATGAAAATAAGGAAATTAATGAGACGTTTAGTAATGAAAGGGGAGTTGGATTGGAAATGTCTGCAGATGAAACGAACTTTGAAGAATTAAAACAGATAATAGGATTGGTAAAATCAAGTTCTTCAGGGAATGATGGAATTAATCTGAAAACGTTCAAGCATGTTATGGTATATTTGTTGCCTTGTATTGTTTATTTGATTAACCTTTCTTGAAGAAAGGTGAATTTCCTACTCGGCTGAAAGAGGCTAAAGTTATTCCGCTTCACAAAGGGGGTTCAAAGACTGATCCGTCTAATTGAAGGCCGATTTCAATATTGCCCCTATTTGCTAAGCTGTATGAAAAAGTGATGCATCGACGACTTTATAACCATCTGACTACTTACGGTTTTCTTAGTGATACCCAGTTTGGATTCAGGAAAAACCACTCTGCAATAAATGCAGTCCAGCACCTAACAGATTTCATCAATGGTGCTCTCGAAAAAGTGTACTGGTGCTTTCAGTATTTATAGACTTTAGAAAGGCTTTTGACACGATGGTTCATAAAATTTTATTGTGTAGGCTAAGCCGTTTAGGGGGGATCTTAGGGTTTATTCTGAAATGGTTTGAATCTTATCTTAACCAGCGTATTATTCGAGTCTCTATTAAAAATTCTATTTCAAAAACTTTTATCGTTAATTCTGGTGTACCTCAGGGTCAGTGCTTGGCCCACTTATTTATCTAATTTACGTTGATACCATGCGTTTTTATATATCAGATGCACTTATAACGTCTTTCGCTGATGACACGGTGTTTACAATTACAGCTACTTGTCTGAACCAGTTAATTGAGAAGTCAAATAAGGCCCTCGCTGAATTGATAAGTTTTACAAATTCTAGTTATTTGGTAGTGAATATTTCAAAAACAAATTTCGTGACATTTTGTAGAAATGGAGTTTCATGTGTTTTAGATAATAAAATTGTTTTTAACGGTGAATTTTTAAAGCATGTAAATAGTGCTAAATACTTGGGATTTAGTCTTGATTTTAATTTAAGTTGGAAATCACATTGTGATCTTGTGGCAGCTAAGATTTCAAGAGGGTTGGGTTTGATAAGAAGACTGAAAAATCAACTACCGTCAAATGTTTTACTTTTACTTTATCATTCTATTGTTAGCCCTTATTTATCGTATGGTTGCATGCTATGGACTAGTAATTTTATTTCAAGTTTTAGAAAGGTTCAAATTTTACAGAATAGTTCGTATTTTAGGTAATTATATTCAGTTTGAAAATAGCACGTTGAATTGCTTTACAAGTTTGAAAATTTTAAATATTTCTCAGTTACGGGATTACCAGTTAGCAATTTTTATTTGTCAATGTTTGAATAAGTGTTCACACGGAGGTATTTTGGGAAATTTTTAAAGCTAACTCATCTTATCACTGTTATGAGACTAGAAATGCGAATGACCATGCATCGGAGCTCCAGAATACTCAACGTGCTGCGTGTAGCGGTGAATGAAAAATATTTGTGGCTATAAAAGAAAATTTAGCGATGAAAGAAAAAGGACTGGGCTAATTGTGGTCATAAATATTGACGCGTCAAATCTAATATCGTACCTTGAAGCTATGAACTTACACCTTATAAGTTCTCCGACAGCTCCACTTATAGCGCTAAAGATTGTGCCAACAAGGCCTACGCCACCCTCAATTAATGAGAGAAAATAAAATGTGTAGCCATATAAATGTGACCTCTTCTCTTCGAGCTATCAGGAGATCAGATTCCTCTGGGAACGTGCCTTTGGAGACATGCGAACTAATTAGCTATCATTAGGCTAGATACGGACATATAAAATGAAATAAACACAGGTAAAAAGCAATGGATTTATTGAGACTTACATATTTAGGTGAACAGCAGTAGGTCACTTCAAGTGACACAACGGTGACTGAGATACAACAATGAGAGAATTGCAAAGCTTGAACATCGAAAAAGTTCCATCTGAATGGTCCTGAATCTGCTTTACCAATCCTTCCAAATCTGATTTACGAATGCATCTGATTCAAATCTCAATAAATCTGATTTATTGAGACTTACATATTTAGGTGAACAGCAGTAGGTCACTTCAAATGACACAACGGTGACTGAGATACAACAATGAGAGAATTGCAAAGCTTGAACATCGAAAAAGTTCTATCTAAATGGTCCTGAATCTACTTTTCGAATCCTCCAAAAAGCAATTTTACCCCACTATCAAACATAGTTTTTTTTTGTCCTGCGCTGTAATAACTGGCTCACAATTGGCTCAGGTGGCCCAAGGATGCGAACCCTTCGTCCAATAATCTGTCTTAATTATTACTAATGATTCAAACGTTCACACGGCTCTTATAGTTTAAACTTCCTTAGAAATATTGTGCGTAGCATCTTTTTTGTTACTAATTATCTTAGCGAAATTCAAACCGACTAGCGTCGTTGTTTGACTGAAGCTAGAATGCAATTTCTCTTTTTGCTGATTAAGAATTTAGACTCTTGGAAGCGGTATTTGAACTCAATTAGGGGACGTTTAATTTCTGTCAGAATCATCTTTAGAAGGAAAGAATCTTTGTATTTTAAATATATCGCATTTTGCTCACGGTACATATTACCCGTCCCATTAATTAATGACGTCCCGTCATTCTGACTTGCTTGCCTTCTGGCTTTTGAAATGTTCGCATTTTATTAACTATTTCTTCTACATAATTATTTTATATTTATGTTATGGCTTAATCAGGAGTGCTAAAAATTTTCTCTATTACTTTTCTTATTTTATTCTACATCCCTATCTAAAATTCGTCTACCGGACTAAGATTATTCATGGTTCTAGGCTAGCTACTATACTAAAGATATTTTTTTTTCTACATCTAACACTGATTACTTTTACATTCCAACAAGGTTGGGGCTATTCTACCTTTACATAAGATTTTTTGAATTCACTTTTTACAAGGCTTTTTTTTTATTTTGCTGTCTATATGGCACACTACTTTCTATCTATGCTACATTAAATGAATAGCTCGACAACGCTACACATAACTATATCTGGACATCTAACACTACATACAAGAACGATTTAAAACACACAATATTTGGTTTACCATGTTCACTGGTAACATTAAAACACTTTCACTGGGAATGTTTGCTACGCAACGTTAACGATAGTATATTGGGATTTTCGAGTTATCAAAGTTATTAAGAGGTAACATATGTAAATTCACATCTATTTCATCACCATTCGAGTCCTTAACGTACTCAATCCTTCTGTTGTAAATTATTGTCCTTCACTCTTTTCGTCTTGGCAAAATTTTTAAAGCACTTACGTTATGGTTTCTTCATGGGACAGTTCAAGCACGATTGTGTTCACACGACAAGATTTCTCTGATTGTCAACTGGGAAATGATGCTTCAAATTACAGGTGTTGGAATATTCTATCAGAGTTCATTCTCACCTGCTTTTTGACAGTTCATAGGGTGCCTTATCATTAAGGGGTCGAACACTGGGAGTGCGTTTATTTTCTTCTCGGCATATCATTTTTGGGATATTTTGTTGAGGCACATAGAGAATGTATTCTCGCATAAAATTGTTCATTTGTGTCTCTTAGAAAATTTTTAGCTCATGGCTTTCGTCTATTAACCTTTGCGGTAATTCCTAGGTTAATCATGGGGGAATTGAATTTTGGGTTTGGAACAGGTCGGCATCAAACTATAGTGACTCCTTCAACATATTGTCTTTAACTTATGGGAGGGGTATATTGTCACTGAGGGGTTGGTCACTAGGGTTAATTTTGGTTTCCAGGTCCATTGTTCAGAAATAATCTCGTAACATTTATGGGATAACAGAGATATGAATTTCAACACAGAGGGGATAGGATGGGTTGCGATAGATGGTCGAAAGGTATTCGACGCGTGAGTCTGTGACACATAAATAGTTTTTGGGGTCATCAAGTATCATCACTATACGGTCATATGGTATATGGGTCCATAATGATTATCAAAGGCAATATTTATGTACTTATATCTTGTACTGGTCGATGGGTTTTCAGAATTTATGTGATTATATAGTTCGATAAAGCACTGGATACTGAGATTCAAATATAATATTACCTGATACGTAATATGGTTTGTGGTCGAAGAAACAATGATCAAAGGTAACTGTTGTTTTCGTAGGCGAAGCTGGGATGAAAATTGCCTGGAGTGTATGGTGAGTACTCTTCATTGGTTGAGGTATGATGAAAATAGATGCTACTAGGTGTATCTGCACTGGGCAACTCATTGTAATGCTCGATATCCAATGTGTCAATCTACTTCCTGTAATAAAAATAACGAGGCAGAATCACACGTTCTTTAAAGTAAATACTCATAGTACAAATAAGTCACGTATTGATCGGTTACATGAATTTTACGCTGCGAGACAGAGTTAAATAAATACAATAATATTAGTACAGAAAACAAAGTTTTTTATGGTGTTGGTTATAATAAAACGACATAATTCCCATTGGGAAATTCAATACATAGAAGTTTCTTCTAAGTTGTTATAGCCTAACGACGATATAAAAGATTAATTCTTTAACTTTGAGTGTGGTCTGTTATTATGCTTTCTAATATACACTACTACATACACTTTATTTTAACTTCTTTCAACACTTAGCTAATTTTACATTAGATTTAAAATAATCATTTAAACACAGTTTATGCTACATGATTAATTTGAGGTCTCATTTTACAACATATTTCATGCCTGCATTGTTCACGCACGTCCGTGCTGTTTAAGAAACGCATGTTGCAGCGTCATAACCACACGGTTTACGTAAACAACCTCACAATGAGGGAACAAGACATAGCAAGGACGAGTGGAGACCTCTATACCCACTCGTTTTTCTAATGTCTTCCCTATTTCTTGGCTTAGACGTTCTCATGGGGTTCCGGGTTTAACCTCTGCATATCAGCTGTTTCCCCGTGTTCTTCTCTTGGTTTTCGCCTTCTTAGTCTCAGGATTTTTCCGTAATTAAAAGTCAATAGGGTTCTTATGGTCAGGAAGTTGCGAATACGAAACATACAGCCAATAGTATGTTCCACCAGAAATTGGTTGAGAACAATCCGTATCTATTATCCACATACGTTAATCTCTGGTCTTCATTTGTAAATAGGGGAATCTGGGAATCTAATGCTTCTCTTATTTTTTGTAAGCCTTATTGTCCCTTTATTCTTTTCTATTTTTGACCATATCGAGGTTTTTATTTCCTCGTTTTATATATTGGGAATAGTGTACAACAGGTTAATTGCCTTGAAGTTGGTTGTTTTTGGGACTTATTATTTTTGTGCTCGTGGTAATTAACGGCGTTCGAACAGTTGACTCTTTAGTTACTAGTCGACACCCTTGTTTTATGGTTATCGTACCCACATTCTGTAACAGTAATTCTGTTTTGTAACTTGGGTCTATTCTTTCTGTATTATTGTAACAAGACAAAGTTCCAACAGTTTCTCTTGGGACAGAAAATAACCAAAGGTCATTTCTAAGGTGTATGAATATTTCTCGCTTAGTACTTCCTATTACGGCTTCGCATGAATTCGGTGTTTCTTCCTGTTGGGTGTCTTTCAAAAATATATCTAACATACAGGATCCAGACTTGACATTATAAATAGGTAACGTAAGTTGGCATACTAAGTTTTTGAATAGTACGCACTCTTTTAAGTCTTGTGGATTGGCTAGGGCGTATTTTTCGTCTATCTTGATCAACAAGCAAATACTCTGCTTCAGGCGTGATAGTCATAAATGAATTCGTCTTCTTTATGTTGGCCGGGAAGGTCGAAATTTTGTACAGGTCGTAAACGGATTGTTGATTTATCAATGGAATTGCTACTACAACAAATAGCTGTTCGTCGTTTTTTTTCGTGACGTGGACCTTTAATTTAGTATAGTAAAGGAATAAATTTGATACTTCTGGCTCTACGGGTAAATGTAAACCAAACGTTAGGTGCGTTTTTATTTTGTCTAACATATTTTTTAGGCTAGAAGGATCTACTAGGTCGTAGGACAAAGTTCCTCCCGTGAGGGCGAATAATGCGAACTCGAACTTGTTGACATCTGTCGCCAAATTTAGTAGTGACATGGTAATTGTATCGAGTGAAACCATGGTTAAGCTTGCGTCTATTACCACGCGGTCCACTTCGTTCCTTAAATAATTCATTACGTTTATAGTTTTTGAGATTCTCTTAGATATCATTTCAATTTTATCTCTCTGGTAGTCTGCAACACTGGCTTGTATCTCCTGAACATGTAATGTTACATTCATGGCATTATTCAACTTTCTTACACTTTCCCTCAGGCTATTTAGGTCTTCCTCTGTTGTCAAACCAAAAAGGCGGGAGGCGAGTTCTCCGATGATGGGAATTAGGCCTGTAGACCTACGGTATTTATTTCTTCGAAAGAATACTTCGAAAATCTTCGTGGTACTTTGTTTTAATTTTTGTATTTCCGTGTTGAATAACTCAAATAGGGCTTGTAATCTTTGTCTATATAGTATTAAGGAAGCTTGATGAGTTGAAATTTTTTGGACACTTTTCTCATTTAGATTGGGTAATGGTTGTTCGTCTATCATTGCGTAATTTCCATCGCAAGGTTTTCCTTTCCTTGTAGTCAGTAATTTAGGGTTTGTATCGATTTTGTTTTAGCAACGTCTCTCGCTAAGTATTCCATATTATCCGCCAGTCTTTTCCCTCTGTCTTCCTTAGTGCTTGTTCCCAAGTGCCGTGTCAATTTCTGTCCTTTTCTCATCAAAGTCATCTGTTACGAATTTTGATTTTTGTTTGGGTACAACTGAAGTTGGAAACTCTTTATTATCTTTATTATGCATTATTATACTGGCCTGTAGTCCTTTGTTCGATCTAAGGTATTGAAATATCGATTCTTTGAGTTCATTCGTGTTTTTTTCTAGTCTTGTTACTTGTTGGAACAAGGTCTCGAAAGGTTTGGGGTCAATTTCATAAAGATCTTCCATACGTCATGGCTAGCTAGCAATGAATTTTCATTCTTGAATATTACTCCATGTTTTACAATATCTTGGGCCACTGCGTGAACAACGAGGATTATGATGATATTCTTAGGCCTCATCTTATTGTTTGTTTCTAGAATTAATTTATTATTAATTTTACCCTTTTTTTTAAAAATTCGTTTGTTCACTACTTTGTTATTATTATATTTTTTTCAAGAGCACTTTAATTTTTAACTTAGGTTATCTCTTTATTATATAATCATTTTGTGGCATTGGCCAAAGAAAACTGATTTGTAGGCGTAAAACAGAATAAATATTTTAGGATTAGATAGGTTAGGAAAGTAAAGTTAGGACTTCCGACCTTTATTCTGGTCGTGATATACCTCTATGACAGGTTGAGATATAACTTTAAAGCTTAGCTAGTAATCGCTATACAATTTAATTTTACATTATATTTCTCGAGTGAGAAACACATGAATAAGCAAGCGTGCAGCACATAATGACACAGGTGTCCTATTTTATGTGTAGGCCTAAAATAATTATGATCTAAGGCAAAATAGTTTATATATATGAGATTAATTTCTTCCACAGTTACCTACTAATAGGTAGTTTTGAGTTTAGAATCTCTTCTATTAATTTTCTTGTTATTATTTTTATAGGCGTCTCTTTCTCTTTGGTAAGTTTTCATACGTTTCAGAAATAATTTACTACCAAGGGATTTAAAATTTGTCTTTACATTAATTAGGGATATTTCCATCTGTCAGGTTTTTTAACCGTTCTTCCTGACTGTGTCGTTATTTTCTCCTCTGTTTCTTGCGGTTTTTACTTTTTCGGTTCTGCCTGCGAAATAAGATCAAACTTTTTTTTGTATTCTTTTTTCAAAAAAAAGTTCTTGCCCTTTTAATTTCGTTTGTTTCGCGTGTGCGGTTGCTGAAGTCGGTCTTGATTTCCCTATTTCTTTAACTACTATATGGTCTGATTCGCTGTCAGATTCTATGGAACTAGTTCCCGACGAATCCGGATTAGAACTTTTAGAGGTGGCACTTTTTGAGATATCACCTGCCCTTCCTTCATAAATTTCTACTCCTCTGGAAGTAGAAGGTTTATTCTCTAAGTCCTCGCCTTGAGTTTTCAACTCGGGAGATTTGAAAGATTCTTGAGAGCTTTGGGAGGAGTCAATAGTTTTTGCGGGGTTCCTCCACTGTTTGAATGCCATGTCCTCAGGGGGATGGGGCATTTTTTGCACTAAGGTTTCCCTCCATGAGGTCCACTGTTTAGGCTTGACCTTTGACACAGTTATATCATGATATTGTCTTTGCTGGTCATCCTTGGGAGTTTTATTCTCGGGCAATGTACTTTGACTCGTTTTTATGGGAAAAATTTATTAAATCCATAGCTTCTCGCAGGTTTGTTTTAGTTGAATCTTTGGGGGGGGGAGTTTTCTTTACAGTAATACCGGGGTTTTCTACAGCTCTGTTTAATTCCTCCTGTAAAAACAGGGGCCTTTCTATCGGTGTTTGCAGGGGAAACCATGTCGTCTGGAAAATTTTTTGGGCGGACAAGAGGTCAAATTCTATCGGAGAAAAATTGGGTTTTTGGAGATATTGTATAATCCAATTCTCCCGCGCTCTCTCTGATGATGAACTTTTTGAGCCTTTTGGCGTTTTTATTCTTACTGGTATTAGGGATTTTTTCTTTGGAATAACTAGATTTTTCATAGCTAAAAATTCTTCGAAGTTTTTCTCATCGCTCTCATTCTCGAAATAGTATTGCTTTAAATTAAAGGGTTTTAGCTCTGCCAATCTTGATCTAGGGGGCTCATTTTCTGCATCTGACGAATCAGTAGAGGAGGGATGTGATACCCATCTCTCTGGAAATTTGGCTCTTTTTATTCGGCTAACATGAGCCTTGTAAGTTCTTCCACTACCAGGGTTTTCCATTTTAAAAGTATAATCGTTATCGTACTTTTTGACTATTCTGTACGGTCCAGAATATTTGTTGGAAAGTTTTTTGCCTTCCGTTTTTGCTTCGTTCTTTAGGTAGACGCAGTATCCTACTTTGAAATCTATATTTCCCTTTACTTTGGGCTGGTTTCTTAGCTCTTGGTTTCTTTAAATTTTTCCAACTCTTGCCTAACTATTTTATAAGTTTTCCTCATCCTATTTATGAATTCTTGTTTGTAATCCTCCGAGTTATTACAATACTGCCGACTCAATAATCTCATCATACGGGATTCTAAAATCACGACCAAAAATTAAATAACATGGATTATCTTTAGTTGTTTCTGAATAAGCAGTGTTGATTACGTTAGTTAAATAAGGTAAGAATTGACCCAGTCGTTCCTATTGTCTTTTGTATATATATACTTAATACGTTCGAAAAATATTTTATGCCTATTTTCTATTTTACCATTAGCTTGTGGATGGTACGGAGCTGTCACCATTTTCTCTATATTAAGAAAAACTCATTAAGTCTTTTGTTACTTTTGAAACAAAATTGCTCCCGTTGTCACTCAAAATTTTATTAGGAATGCCAAATTTTAAAAATAATTTTGCTAACGCCTTACTTGTGGCGTAAGCACCTTGGTTTTTCAATACTTTTGCAAAAGTAAATCCTGAAAAATGGTCTATAACTGAAAGAATACAAGTATGGCCTCTGCTGGAAACAGGCAAGCCTCCGCTCGTCCCGTATAAGTCAAATGAGATAATATCGAAGGGGTACTTTGCTACCGGGACTCTTCCCATTGGAGGGTTAGGATAAGCGTGGGGGATTTTTCTTAAGTTACATGCTTCGCATGTACTTACAAATTCTTTAAGTTTTGTCATTGCCGACGGCACGTAAAAATATTGTTTTAATTTATGGAAACTTTTCATTACTCCTAAATGTCCACCTATATCTGAATGAAAACATTCAAATGCAGGTGCTATTAAGTTTTGTGGTAATACAGGTATTATTGAAGTTTGGTTTCTATTTGTCTCAGCAGCCACGACTCTACATAGTATTTCTTCATCAAGATCATAGTAAAAATTATCTATTTCTTTTCTAAGAGTTTTGAATTTATCAGGTAACGCATCGTCATTCACAAAAAAATTAATAAGCGCCGAACACATTTCGTCCTTTTTTTGCTTTCTTTTTATTTTCTAAAGACAAGGGACACTAGTTAACCTTATTTTCCTTTACTGTGTCTTTGACTTTGTTTTTCTTACATTTATGTTTGCTCTTAGCATTGATAGCGTTGACTTCATTTTCCTCAGTTTCCGACGGAATATTTTCTGGGTATCTACTCAAAAAGTCACAAGCTGCGTTTTGTTTACCTTTTAAATGTTCAAATTCGTAATCTAGGTCTTGGATTTTCATAATCCATCTAGCTAGAATGCCCGTGGGGATTTTAAATGTGTGCAGGTACTGCAAGCTCTTATGGTCTGATCGCAGCATAAATTTTGTACCAATCAAATAGTGTCTAAATTTGTCCAAGTGGTGGATTATAGATGATAATTCTAAGTTTGTGGCGGAATAACTACTTTCGCCTTTTGATAAAGTTCTACTCGAATAGCATATAACTTTTTCTATTTTTTTTATTAGAAGGTCCTTGTAAAGGATCAGGGTTTCCTATGGGAATTATTTGCGAAAGAATAGCCCCAATGCCTTTTGAACTAGCATCGGTTGTGACCACAAATTTTCCGCTTTCGAAATCAGGAAGTGATAATATTGGTTCAGAAGTGAGTGCCTTTTTGAGACGGTCTAGGGAAGTTAGAGCTTCCTGGGACCAGGTAACATTTTGGGATTCCCTTTAGTTAATTCTGTGTGGGGTTTCGCAATTTGGGCGTAATTGCGTTCAAATTTCTAAAGTAGCCAGTAAGACCTAAAATTCCCCATAATTATTTCATGGTCTTAGGGGGTTTGAGGTTTTCAAAAACATTTTATTTTATCAGGGTCTGGGGACATCTCTCCTTGTGTCACTACTACTCCTAAAAATTTAATTTTAGGTTGAAATAGATTTACTTTCTCAGGCCGACATTTTAAATTGCCCTGTCTGAACTTCTCGAAGACCTTAGCTAATGTTGCTAAGTGTTGTTCAGTGTTTTCTCCCACGCATATGACATCATCAACAAAATAAATTATATTCTTTAATCCTCTTAACAGGTGTAATAGGGGTCTACATAGCGCACCTGAACTTGTTTTAAGTCCAAAAGGTACCCTTAAGTATTCATATGAACCACATTCACATGTTGAAAATGCAGTTTTATGGACATCTTTTTCGGCTATTTTCACTTGGTGGTAGCCTTGGGTAAGGTTCAAAGAAGTAAAAATTTTGTTTTTGCTTGAAATAGGGTCAAGAATTTCATCTATTCTTGGTAAAGGAAATTTATTGCTAACTACTTGTTTGTTGAGGGCTCTGTAGTCTACTACAAGTCTAAGGTCATCATTCTTCTTTGGTACTAAGATCACTGGTGCACTATACGGACTTATACTTGGACATATAATTTCATTTTTTTCTAATTCATGGATTTTATTTTTTTAACCGTTATTTGTGCTTATATGGCACACGATATGGCTGTTTTTGCTACGGGATTACCAGTCGTTAAAATTGAGTGTTCATAAAACGGTATTAGCCCGATGTCATCTTCAGATGCAGAGAATACATCCTTAAAATTCCATAATAATTCGCATAATTTGTTCTTAAAATCCTTGTCCGTAATATGATACATATTAAATTTGTTTAAAAATTGCGATTTAGTTAGAGGGTACCTGTTATTTGAGGTTTTAATGCCGTTAACTAGGTTTCTTTTAGAATTTTCCCATGTATTTAAATCATTCTCTGATAAAACTTGAATTTGAACTAAATACGTCCCCTTTTTTATTGTAATTGTATCATTTTCGTGGTTTATTTGTTACCCAAATAAAACCTTCTCCTTTGTCATAAGATATAATCTGTTCCTCACATAGCAGATTTTCAGGAATTTCGTTTGATGGTGTCGCAAACCATATTTTGGATTTGCTAACCACTGGTTCAATCATTTGTGATATTTTGAATTTTTTGCATCGTTTTGGGAGGGACTTTTGTTTTCCTTATCGCGAATCCGTAATATTTCTCTTTATTTTCATTGTTTATTAGATTCATACTGGCGCTATGCTGCGCCATTGCGGCATCTTGTGGCGTCACGTTGGGTTTTTACTATGTTTTTCCATAATTCCGCTATTTTCTTGGTTTCGTTCGACCTGTACTGTCGCATATCTCCTATTTTTATTTTTTGCGGATTCAATACTTTTATTATTTAAATTGCTTCATCTCTGCAATGTCTTTCAGAATAATTGGGCAAGTTTCTGATTATTCCTTTTCCTCCTTTCGAGACATGACGTTCAAAAGATTGTGACATTTTGCTGTCAGAAATTTTGTTTACTGTTACGTTGTCTTCGTAACCTCTGTTACGATTTCTTAAGGTAGAAATTTTTTCCCCTACCTTAGCTGGGTAGACAAGCCTCTCGTTTGCTAGGTCAAGAGTACTCTATAAGACCTTAGAAAATTTGCACCTATAATTGCTTCATACGGAAAGTTATCGCATATTATAAAATGTGTCGAAAATATCCTATTGTCCCTTTTTACGTTTAGGCAAATTGAACCTCTTGCATCCAATTTATGTCCTGTCAAACTAGTTAAATTGGGATTACTAAAATTTCTTTGTTGTCTAATATGGGGAGGCAACATATTAAATACGCAGAAGCTTATGATATTGACTGTAGCTCCGCTGTCAACTAAGGCTTTAAGTTAAATGTTTTCTACACAAAAATCATTAAATATAGGCAACCTATTATTATTATCACTACAAGACGGCACTACCATTGTTTTGGACCTATTAAATATTCTGGGCACCCTCTGGGTCGAATTTATATTTCTGAGGGGCCTGAAAACGTTTCCCTGAGGATTTATTTCATGTGTCGGTGCCTGTAATAGATATTCAGGCATATGAGGTTCCGTGGGCATATCTAATTGATTTACATCTGTCTGCCTTTGCCATATATTATTATGGTAACTTGGATGTCTTGTGTCAGTGCCGCTTTCTGGTGCAGACTGCCAATGCCGTTGGCTTGCAAAATTTTCATGTCCCGTCGGAAAGTTTTCGTGATTTCTATATAGCATTCTCTCATTATATTGGCTTTGGCGATTATTTGGGTTTTCAAATCGGTAATTAATTTGTCTGTTGGGGGGGGGGGGGTATAAAAATTTGGTTTGTATGCGTTGTAAGGTACTGATTGGCACAATCTTCCCTGGCTATAGCCTAGCGCCCCACCGGCGCTAAAATTTTTCTTCCGAACAAATGGTTGCCATAATTTTGCGTACTACCGTCAGCAATTCTCGGTATGCGATTGGGGACATAACGGCACTCTCTTACGATATGTCCAGGTCTATTACAAATATAGCACCTTATTATTGTAGGGTTATTTTTCGTAATCAGATTGTTTGACAGGCTGAACACGTACTGTTTTTTGCCTAGCGGGTTCTTGCGTTTTATTTCTTGGTGGCACTGGGGAGTTATCCCTTGAAAAGAAATTGGGAGACGCCTGATCGCCCTTGAAGATTGGGTTCACGTTTGAATCGCCTAGGCTATTTATTTTTGCCTTACTGTGATTAGCGACCATCGTATCAACTTCGATCAATCGCTCTACCTCCTGAACTGCAAGATCCAACGTCTGAATATTTTTGGATATTACCACTCTATATAGTTTTGGGGGTAGCCCTTGCAAAAAGGTATTTAGTATGACTTTTTCATACAGTTGCCCAGAACCTCTTCCGTATTTTGCCTCTACCGAAATGCGTATATTATCAAGATATTCTCTTATATTTTGTGAATAGTCAAAGCTCACCGTTCCGTGTTTTAATTTATTTATTGAACTGGTTTCGATAAATCTATCTTTAAATGCTTTTAATAATTTGTCCATCGTATTTATTGGCAAGTTTGTGTCATTGCCTATGGTATGTTCAATTTTTTTTAGAAAGGTTAAGGCCTGGCCTTTTAGTCGTAATAGGAGCATGTCGACTAACGCTTCTAGCTCTGTTTTTGTTAGTTGTACAAACTGGGCCAATTGGATATTAAATTCGTCAATATCTTATTGACCATTGTACTCCGGGATAGATTTTGCTATTTCTATATTTTTCACGACTAACTTCTGCACTATTAATAAGTCATTAAGGTCGTCCACCATTTTTTTTTTTTGAATCAATACAAAAATAAATTTATTTTTTCACTTAACCTATTTTTGGGAGGCTATTATCTCCTATGAGATATCTAAAGGGTTTCCCTGTAGTAGCTTAGCGGCAATAGGCCTAATCACTTTACTTATATGTCTGTATCTCCAATAATTAATTTAAATTACAAAGTTTTATAGTCTAATTAGTTCGCAAGTTTTTCTCCAATTTCCGACCGCGCCATTTGTAGCGGTGAATGAAAAATATTTGTGGCTATAAAAGAAAATTTAGCGATGAAAGAAAAAGGACTGGGCTAATTGTGGTCATAAATATTGACCGTGACAAACCTAATATCGTACAATGAAGCTGTGAACTTACACCTTATAAGTTCTCCGACAGCGCCGCTTATAGCGATAAAGATCGTGCCAACAAGGCCTACGCCACCCTCAATTAATGAGAGAAAATAAAATGTGTAGCCACATAAATGTGACCTCTTCTCTTCAGGCTATCTGGAGCTCAGATTCCTCTGGGAACGTGCCTTTGGAGAAATGCGAACTAATTAGCTATCATTAGGCTAGATACGGACATATAAAATGAAATAAACACAGGTAAAAAGCAATGGATTTATTGAGACTTACATATTTAGGTGAACAGCAGTAGGTCACTTCAAGTGACACAACGGTGACTGAGATACAACAATGAGAGAATTGCAAAGCTTGAACATCGAAAAAGTTCTATTTGAATGGTCCTGAATCTGCTTTACCCAATCCTTCCAAATCTGATTTACGAATGCATCTGATTCAAATCTCAATAAATCTGATTTATTGAGACTTACATATTTAGGTGAACAGCAGTAGGTCACTTCAAATGACACAACAGTGACTGAGATACAACAATAAGAGAATTGCAAAGCTTGAACATCGAAAAAGTTCTATCTGAATGGTCATGAATCTACTTTTCAAATCCTCCAAAAAGCACTTTTACCCCACTATCAAACAAGTTTTTTTATCCTGCGCTGTGAGAATTGGCTCACAATTGGCTCAGGTGGCCCAAGGATGCGAACCCTTCGTCCGATAATCTGTCTTAATTATTTCTGATGATTCAAACGTTCACACGGCTCTTATAGTTTAAACTTCCTTAGAAATATTGTGCGTAGCATCTTTTTTGTTACTAATTATTTTAGCGAAATTCAAACCGACTAGCGTTGTTGTTTGACTGAAGCTAGAATGCAATTTCTCTTTTCGCTGATTAAGAATTTTAGACTCTTGGAAGCGGTATTCGAACTCAATTAGGGGACGTTTAATTTCTGTCAGAATCATCTTTAGAAGGAAAGAATCTTTGTATTTTAAATATATCGCATTTTGCTCACGGTACATGCGTTTCTGCCTCGTTTTGCGGGACCGGGGGTGTGGAATTCCCTCCCGGATGCTATTAGACATGCTGATAATGTAAGCCAGCTCAAGAGTAGATTGAAGCGTTACCTTTTGGGTTATAATCTGAATGATTAGAATTTTGAATTTGATTAATGTTTGGTGTGAAAATTGTTTCGACAGATAAAGGTCACCATTTCCGCGAAATTACCCAGCCAAATCGCACGGAGTCGGCTCTATAGCCTAGCTGATACTTATTGATTTTGTCTTAGTTGATTTAGTTAGAAGTATCTCTTTTTTTTTTTTTTTTTTTTTTTTTTTTTTTTTTTTTTTTTTTTTTTTTTTTGAGTGGATGTTTTAAGGATGATATTGGATATTTCTCACTTGCGATTTCTAGAGTGTAATCCTTTTAGAGTAGGAGATGTTCTTTATTTTTCTCCGTAAAGAGATTTTGATCTCTTTGAGATTCTCCGTAAAGAGGTTTTTATGTGGATGTAGAGCTTTATAATAATGGATTTGCGCCATCGTAAACAAACCTTCGGGTTTTTGTAGATGCCCGCTGTAAATTTGTTTGTATCTTTTATGTTAAATAAATTAATTTGAATTTGATTTAAAAAAATCAATTTGATTTCGTGCTGCTATCTTTATTATCAGCTTGGTTCTCCATAGTCGGCTCCGCCATTTCCACCACTATTTTTCTCTCAAAGTCATAAACCAACATCTGATTGTCTATGGATAATCTACTTCCGTGTAGTTTCACAATTCTCTTTTCGCTCATAGCTTGGGATAATATAGGTCTTAGGGCCGCATAAGCCTCGCGTTCATCTGGCGTATAATCTGGCGCTACTTATATTCCCTTTTGCTTGAAAAGGTTCGCATTTCTCAACAGAGTGTCTCGCGTAACTTTGGAATTCAACTTTACTAAAATAGGGCGTGAGTTTTGCGGTCCCCTTAAACAAATAGCATCCTGAATTCCAACTTTGACACTTTTAAACTGGAACAATATATCACAGATCAGCATAATTATATCATCTAATAGGCTTGTATTTGACATAAGGGGCTGAGGAAAATTATAAAAAAACATCAAATTTGTCTGCTTCATTTCTTTCTCCAGTCGTATATTTCTCTTACATGATACTTCCAGCTCTGCTCGAATGGTTGTCTATTCTTGAGCTGTCTCTGTTTGTTTAACATTAAACTCTTTCATTTTTGCTTCAATACTTGTTAGGCTTAGTTTAACGTCATCGATACTCTTCGACAGGCTACAGATTTCAAACACTGCCTTTTTTATCTCTTCAAGCACAGATGCTATACCTTGTCCTTCCATCCTTTTTTCTGTTATAAAATAATTTTTTTTAGCTTAATTATCTACAAAACATGAAATGAAAGCATGAAACGGGAAAAAATTAGTGTTGGAGGGGGACTAGTTGCCCTCCAATTTTTTTGGTCACTTAAAAAGGGCACTAGAACTTTTAATTTCGGTTCGAATGCGCCCTCTTGCGATATTCATGGACTACGGGATCGATACGATCACCGCAGGAACAAAACAAACAAAAACAAATAAACACGCATCCGTGATCTTTCTTCTGGCAAAAAAATACAAAATTCCACAGTTTTGTAGGTAGGAGCTTGAAACCTCTACAGCAGGGTTTTCCGATACGCTGAATCAGATAATTTGATTTTTATTAACATTCTATCACTTTTAGGGAATTTTTTACCCTTTGTCGAAATAAGGCAATAAATCCAGGCTCATAACTTTTGATGGGTAGAAACAAACTTGATGAAACTTATATATTTGAAATCAGTGTAAAAAAAAATCGATTCTTTTGATGCATCTACTGTTACCAAAGCTCGATTTTTTAGAGTTTCGGTCACTATTGAGCCGGGTCACTCCATACTTACAGTTCGTACTAACAGTTCGAACCTTAAAGTTCGAATCTTACTAGCTTTTTTTTTATCAAAAGTGATCGGAATGTATCTACCCCCCCCCCCCCCCCCCCCCCCCCCACCCCACGCCTTTTCCCCAAATGCATCCGATAAAAAATTGTGAGACTGTCATTTTTTTTTCAAAGTAGTCCAAGATTCAAGTTACTAAAACTTAGGGATTGAGAAACCCATTTTCCGTAAATTTCCGTTTCGTGAGGAGCCTCAAGTTATTTACTAAGCCATCTCTCGGGCGTCCACAGTCGGTCCGAACAGAAAGACATAGCTTGGCCGAATTAAACGTATTCACTAGATCTCTGTTTTTTGACCAATCTTCTAGCTGAGACTTTTTACGAACACGTCGAAGAATAACGGCGCTTATTTCGGCACATTTCAGTGCGTGATTTACTTACGCCAAGTAGGAAGTGAGCCCAATTGAGAAGTTCTTTTATCTTTGTGGCAACAGAGTACAATCGCATAAAAGATTGAAAGGCACTTTGATTTTCCTCAGCATCTTGTCACAGACTTTACTGAAAGACTCACTTGACACATTTTTCCAATCTTGGTAGGAAAACCAATTTGATTCTTGAGTGACAATATTATATATGACAATATATATATATATATATATATATATATATATATATATATATATATATATATATATATATATATATATATATATATATATATATATATATATATATATATATTATATATATATATATATATATATATATATATATATATATATATATATATATATATATATATATATATATATAATATATATATATATATAATATATATATATATATATATATATATATATATATATATATATATATATATATATATATATATATATATATATATATATATATATATTATATATATATATATATATATATATATATATATATATATATATATATATTATTTTCATATATAAGCTTCTTGACAAGCTTTCTCTTGTCTTCTAACCGAAGTTTTTTTGTGGGTTTTTGACTCGTCGTGATGATCGTTGTAGCGTGCCTTCCAACCACATACTTGTATTTTGATTTGCGTGATTCTCGTTATCATACGTCTTCTAACTGCATATTTCTTTTGATTCATTTCCATTTTTAATACATTGCTATGCTTTCTGTAGCTTGTCTTCTAGCCGCACATTTCTTTTCATTCATTTTTCAGTCATTTATTTTTATTATTTACCCAGCTATCTCGATTGTTTATAGTTTTTATTTTTTGTTTATGTCCTTTAAAATTATATTTCTAGAAGGGAATATTGTTCGGTTCAGAGGAGAAATGAGGAGAGGCAGGCGAATTAGAAAGGAGCAAAAAAAAGGAGCTAGCAATTTTACCTCCTAGAATAAATTGCAATTGGTCACATGAACAATGGGTACTGGTCCATGAGAAATTAACTAACGACCTCATAGCGAAAGAAATAGACCATCTTAAGTATGAGGCCAAAATACCGAATGCCGACCCGGAAACACTAGGGAATAGGTTTTCACAAATATTAAGTGAATCACTGGCATCCGTAAAATCAGCTCAGAAAAAGAAAGATAGTTTTTATGACGAAGGATGTAAATTCAGTAGCGTTAATGTGGATAAAATATTACACAATGTAAAGAGTGCACCCGATGATGAATTAAAAATTAAGCCACTAACAAGATACCACGCTTAATACGTAAAGAGCACAAAAAATTAATAAAAAGGAAAATGTCTATGTCGATTTTCATTGATATTAGAAAAGCTTTCAATACCGTAGAATTCAAGATCTTGCTTGGCAGACTGAAGTGTATGGGAATTTGTGTCACATCCCTTCAGTAGTTGGATAGTTATCTTCACGGAAGATCCCTGCGTGCAGTGCTAAATGATGTGGCTTCGTCTTCTTATCCATTAAAATGTGGAGTACCGCAAGGTTCGGTTTCAGGTCCCCTACTTTATCTTGTGTACGTCGACGCGGTGCGCCTTTATCTTCAAGAAATAAGTGTTACTACGTTTGCTGATGATACAGATTTGACAGTGTGTGCAAAATTAGTTGGAGAGCTGGTGTTGAAAGCTATTAATGTGCTAAAGAGACTGGAGATTTTTATGAAACACAGCCCTTCCACAAAAACCTTATATTCTAATAAGGGGGATCTTGCAAAAGGTACAATCCTTGCCCTGGGGGCTAGGGAGGATTTTTCAACCCCTAAGTTACAGTAATCTGAGTTTTTGACTATTTTGAACAAAATCGCTTTTTCGAAATTTTGATAAGATGCATTTTGGGTAAAAACGGCACAAAATGGGGGGGGGGGGTTGTTACTTTTTAATCAATTTCGATTCTTAAGAAACTTACAACTTGCATAAGTTACAATTCTTGTTCCGAGTGGTATGGAGGATTTCTCGACCCCTAAGTTATAGCAACGTACATTTTGGACTATTTTGAACAAAATAACTGTCTCACAATTTTTATTGGATACATTTGGGGAAAAGGCTTGGGGGGTGGGGGAGGGGTATATTCATTCTGATCACTTTTGATCAGAAAGTTAGTAAGGTTCGAATAGTTATTACGAACTGTGAGTATGGAGTGACCTGGCTCAGTAGTAACCGAAACTCTAAAACAAGGATCTTTGATAACAGTAGATGCATCAAAAGAATCTAATTTTCATGCTGATTTGAAATATATAAGAGTCATCAAGTTTAGTTTTACCCATCAAAATTACGGGCCTGAAAAAAATTGCCTTATTTTCGAAAAAAGTTAAAACATCTACTAAAATTGATAGAATCTTTATGAAAATTAAATCATCAGATTGAGCGTATCGGAAACCCTACTCTAGAGGTTTCAAGCTCCTATTTACAAAAATCTGGAATTTTGTATTTTTTTCCCTTAAGAAAGATCACGGATGTGTGTTTCTTTGTTGTTGTTTTTTTTTTTCGGTGCTGATCGTATCAATCCAGAGGTCCAAGAATATCGCGACAGGGCTCATTCGAACCGAAATTAAAAGTTCTAGTGCCCTTTTTAAGTGACAAAAAAATTGGATTGTAACTAGGCCCACTCTCACACTCATTTTTTCCCCGAAGTCACCCGATAAAAATGTTGGTAATGCCATTTTGTTCAACATAGTTGAAAATCTAATAATTATGTCCTTGAGGAGAGCTTAATCCCCCAGAGTCACCAGGAGAAGGGCTGTAAGTTATGATCTTTGCCCATTGTTTACATATAGTATTGGTTATTGGGAAGTATACAGGCGTTTTCAGGAGGGATTTTTCTGGTGGGGAGAGGGTTTGGAGGAGGTGTTACGTGAAAGGATCTTTCCATGGAGGATGTTTTCATGGGGGAAGGGACATTTCCATGAAATGGGCGCTGGATTTCCCAGCATTATTTGAAAAGCGATCAGAAATCAAAGAAAAAATAACTTTTGAAAAGTTTTTTCAACTGAAAGCAAGGAGTAACATTAAAACTTAAAACGAACAGAAACTATTACGTTTATGAGGGGATTCGACTCCTAGTAAATACCTCTCTCTTTATGCTTATTTTTTTCAGTACTTTCAAAAGAGCTATCTATTTTAATTAAACGGCCTTTGGGATTCAGGGATCATTCTTAAAGAATTGGAACAAAATTCGAACTTCAGCATAAATAGCAAGGTATTGCCTAGGTGGCGAACCCCGTCAAATGCTTAACAATATTTGTTCATTTTAAGTTTTAATGTTGCTCCTTACTTTCAGTTGAAAAAACTTGTAATTTTTCTTTAGTGACTCTTACAAATGTAACTAGAACTTTCTATTTCCCATCATATTAGCCATCTCTGAAGTTTAAACGGCCAAAAAAACAAAACAATAACTATCTCAAAACATCATCTCGACAACACTATCTCGAACAAAATAACTATCTCAAAATTTTGATTTGACACATTTAGGGAAAAAAGGCCTAAGGGGAGGGGGGCTGCTATTTGCCCTCCGATCACATTTGACTCTTGAAAAGGGCACTAGAAATTCTAGTTTAAAATCGAAGGAGCCCCTCCAAAGTTTTCACGGCCATTCCTTCCATAAAAACCTTATATGCCCCCAGAGTACAATTTACAACCCTTGCTCCCAGATTCCAGGAGGTTGTTTTTATTACATTATCTTTGGTCTATTTTAAACAGAATGGCTATATAAAATTTTTTTTTGGACGCATTAGGGGGAAAAGGCTGGGAAGGCTGGTCTCCATCGGATCACTTTTACTCGTAAAAGGTGAGTTAGAACTTTCAATCTCCAATCATTTGAGTCCCCTCCTAAGAAAGTTTATATGACCACCTTTTCCATAAAAACCTTATATGTCCCGCGGTCTAAGTTATAACCCTTCCCGGGCTTGGGGGGGGGGGGGGGGTATCTTGACAACGAAGTTTTTGTTATTTGATAGTTGAACTATTTCAAACAAACTAACTATCTCAAAGTTTTCATTAAATGCATTTGGGAAAAGGAGCGTGTGTGTTTCAAGAAAGGGTGGGGGGGGGGGGGGGGTAGATGCCCTATGTTTACTTTTGACTCATAAAAAGGTACTAGAACTTTTGATGTCAATCAAATGAGCCACTATTGAAGTTTTTACGATAACCCCTTACATAAAAACCTTACACGCCTCCGGGGAATAGCTTAAAACACTTTCTCCCGGTTTTGGGGGTTTTTTCGACCCTGGGATTTTTTTTCTTATTTTTGAAATTTTTAAAAGAAATGGCTATCTCAAAATTTGTATTGGATAGGTTTGGGTAAAAAAGAGTTTCCCTCCGATCTCCTTTGACTCTTAAAAAGTGAGCTAGAACTTTCAATTTCCAATCAAGTGAGTCCTCTCTGGAGTTTATACGAGCATCTTTTCTATTAGAATCACATATACCCCAAGGGCATAACTTACAACGCCTTCCCCCGGGCCTTTGGGGGTTGTGTCGACACTACAGTTTTTGTTATCTGGCCTTTGAACTCTTTAAAAAAAATTACTATCTCAAAATATATATCGGATGGATCTGGGGGGAAAATAGCTTGAGGGGGGGGGGCTAGTTTCCCTTAGATCTCTTTTGGTTCTTAAAAAGTGAATTAGTACTTTCAATTTCCAATCAAATGAGCCCTCTTTAAAGTTTATACGAACATCCCTTCCATAAGAACCATATATGCTCCAGGGGCTTAACTTATAACATCTGCCCGCAAGCTCTTGGGGGTTTGTGTCCACACAAGAGTTTTGTTATCTGAGCTTTGAGCTATTTTAACAAAATTTTTGTCTCAAAATTTTGATCGTTGAACTATTTCAAACCAACTGGCTTTCTCAAAATTTTCATTGAACGCATTTGGGGAAAAAAGGCGTGGGCGGCACTAGTCTATTTTTACTCTTGAATGAAAAATGAACTAGAACTTTCAATTTTCATTCAAATGAGCCCTCTCTGAAGTTTATACGAGTATCCCTTCTTTAATAATCATATATACCCCCAGGGTATAACTTATGACGTCTGCCCCCGGGACCTGGGGAGTTGTGTCGACCCCTGAGTTTTCGTTATATGATCTTTGATTTTTTTTTAAGGCTATCTCAAAGTTCTTATTGGATGGGTTCGGGGAAAATAGGGGGGGGATAGCTGCCCTCCGATCTCCTTAGACTCTTTAAAAGTGAACTAGAGCTTATAATTTTCAATCAAATGAGCCCTCTCTGAAGTTTATACGAGCATCCTTTTCATAAAAACCACATATACCCCAGGGCATAACTTAAAACGTCTGCCTCTAGGCCCGGGGGGGTTTGTCGACACTGGAGTTATTGTTATATGATCTTTGTACTATTTTTAACAAAATAGCAATGTCCAAATTTTTAAAAAAAAAAAAAAAAAACCGGATGCATTTAGGAAAAAAAACAGTGTAGGGGAGATAGCCCTCCAACCACTTTTGACTGTTAAAAAAGGCGCTAGAACTTTCGATTTCCAATTGAATAAACCCCCTCCAAAGTTTATACGAGGACCCCTACCGTATGAAGTGCCTCTGGGACAAACTTAACTTTTTTCGGCCCCCATTTTTAGCTGCTAAGAGGGCAAACGATAGTGGTTTATAAACAGTGCCCTTTGCGCAAGATTTTCAAATCTAAACATCATTGACGCCAATATTCAACTGCAATTTATGAACAGTTGCATGATTGATCTTTACTTAGTTCTTTTGATTGTCCTGTTGAAGAGAAGGAAACGATTGAGGGTAGAAACACCTCAGGAAGAGCATTTTTTTTCACATTTTTCTTTTTTGAAGATCACAATGAAATTCGGTGCCGTTTTGAGAATCGGAACCAAAAATTGGAAAACATTTCTAGTTTGAATCGCTGCCGTTTTTTTGCAATTCGGTGCCGATTTGGCATATCGGTGCCAAAAAGAACCATGTGTATCCGGCCCTTACGACAAACAATATCAATATATGGAAATATATCTGTCAACTACTTCGTTTACATGGTTGCACAACAAACCTAATAAATTATAGTGATAGAATCACAAACCCTTGTAAAATATCGTGACATCTTCAATACCAGAATTTTTATGTGAAAGTAAATTTGGTGTGCCCATCTTGATAGTTATTTGGCAGTTTGTCTTTCTTTATTGAATCACATATTTCAAAAGAAATGTTTTGATTGTAGACATCACTATATTTTCCCACCATTGTCAGTGGCCATGTTTTTCTTTGTCAAACATATAAAGATACGCGAAGAGATAGCTTATCAAAAGTCTTTGCTACCTGCCTGTTGGCAATTATAGAAAAACGATGTTACATTTTTTTTTCAAAGGCTGAGTTTTTGGCTGGTAGATGATATATAGCTATACAGGATACTAAAGCTGCAGTATACTGTGTGTAACTCAACCTTCATTTAACTCATTCCGGTTCAACTTAACCTATTTAACTCAACCCTCATTCAATTCAGCCCCCTTCAAACTAACTTAACCTAACCTGACTGGTTGCAGGGGTCGAACTGAATGGGGTCGAGTTAAAGGGGGGTCTAGAAAAATGTAGTAGAGTTAAATTACGAATCAATTGCACAGGGGTAGAGTTAAATGATGGTTGGGTTGAATAAGGGTTGCTTCAATTACCTGGCAGTATTATCAGTGAAGATAGTGGATGCAGTGAATGTGTAAAAAGTAGAATAGCAAAGTCCTAGGGGGTTGTTTACAGTTGAAAAAAGATTGGAAAATATGATGTCTGCGAACCAAGATCCTAATATTGCAGGCTGCGGTAATTAAAGAGGTCAATCATGTTTCTGAACTTTGGATGCTTCAGAAAGCAGAGGAGGAATTGTTAAAACTTTTGCAAATTAATTTTTTCTGGATAGTTTTAGGTACCCGTTAGACTTTCTAGGACTTCAATAAAAAAAAATGAGATGGGTGTGATGCGTTTCACAGATCAAGGATGGCAGATTGCCAAGGATTGTTTTAATTGGTCATCCAGCTGGGGCAAAACGAAAAGTAGATCCTCCCCAAATGGAAAGGAGCCAAAAGAAAGGATCTGAAGGAAAATATTGTAGTGGAAAAAAAGCATGTGAAGCTGTATTAAACTCAGGCAGCTGGATGGTGCATTGAGTTCTTACCAGTAGTAGTAGTAGTAAAAACTCCTTAAGAATTCCTGACTAACACACACATGCTTTATTATAAACATTAAAAAAATATATATATAATTTAGACTGCAATGGTTTGATAATACCCTGCAAGTGTTATACAGTATTGCCATAAAAAACTTAACTTACGCTTAAAATAGTTTTGCCAATTTTTCTTTATTCTTTGAATGAGGACCTTCATAAGGATGTGCCTACGTTTTTGGGATTTTCATCATTTAATTATTTTCCATTAGTTTTACCCTTAGGCAAGTATCTACACCCTTTTCCAGCCTCAACGGGAGGAGATCGCCGCAGAGCAAATCAGAGGAACGATTGGCGGCTCTTTATTGATGTCCTAAGTGATAAGATAAACTAATGTTTAAGAAACATTAGATAAACTAATGTTTAAGAATTCAATGTTTTTTACAAAAAAAAGTGTTTAAATTTGCATTAAAAAAGTGTTAAAATTTACGGCTTGTGAAATTTTGAATTTATTCTTAATTGTTTATAAATTTTGCCGTGAAAGGCTGTTGTCTTTTTAAACCAATTTTTCTGCATGTAATTTATAAAGTACTCTTGGCTAAGCCCCAAGCAGGGCCGTCACGTATGGGGGAACTTCCCCCTCCAATGTTTTTTGGTCAGTTGGTAAAAAACAATTGGTAAAATTGTGGTGCTTTGCGCCACGATTTTTCAAACACACCGCTAAAATTCTTTGTTTGGTTCAATAAAGACCACAAAAATTCTAACATGTCATCTACAGAAATTTTGAACTTGATCGGTAAACGCAGCAGTTTTACTGACTCCTGCCGTGATTATACAGATGATGCCACAACTTTCTAATTGGTTAAATAATCAGCATTAAAATATTGACATGATATGTACCAAAATCTAAACCTCGGTTGGTAAATGCAGTGGTTTTTACCGACTCCTGCAGTGATTTTACGTATTGTATACAAGACGGATATTATGGTAATTATTTTGACTAAAAACAATCGGTAAAAATGGCCAGCCAGTCGGTAAAATCTCTTGCTCCCCTGCCCCCCCCCCCAAAGATTTTGGCTAGTAACGGCACTGGCCCAAATTGCTCATATTCAGCAAAATATTGGTGCATAAAACTTTCTAATACACACACATTTTTTTTGGCTAATAAGCTTGAACATGTTAAGAATCCTTAAAAAAGTTATTAGAGGCAACGCTATAGTGTTGCCTATAGTAAAGGACATACAGGTCCAATGCTATTTTGTTTTTTTCGAGAGATACTTCATATAGTAGGGGCCGTCACATAGACTTTGGAAGGGGCTCATTCAATAGGAAATCGAGAGTTCTTATGCCCTTTTTAAGAGTCAAAAGTGATTGGAGGCAACTAGCCCCCCCCCCACTCTTCTTTACCCAAATACATGTGATAAAAATTTTGAGATAGCCGTTTTGTTAAAAATAGTTTAAAGAAAATAGAACAAAAACTCCGGTGTCAACAAAACCCCCCCAGGGCCCTGGGGCAGGGCGTTGTAGGTTATGCCATGGGAGCATTTATGGCTCTTATGGAAGGGATGCTCGTATAAACTTCAAAGAGGGCTCATTTAATTGGAAATTGAAAGACATAATTCACTTGTTAAGAGTCAAAACAGAGTGGAATGCAACTAGCACTCCCCCTCTACGCTTTTTTTCCTCATACCCATCTGATAAGAAATTTGATATAACCATTTTTTAAAAACGGCCCAAAATCATATAATACATACTTTGAGGTTTATACACCCTCCCCTCCCCAGGGCTCGGGGGGGAGATAACCCCCCCCCCCCCCAAGGGATGCTCGTAAGAACTTTAAAGAGGACAAATTTGATTGGAAATTGAAAGTTCTAGTTCATTTTTGAGAGTCAAATGAGATTGGAGGGCAACTAGCACCCCTCTTCCCAATGCCCCTTTTTCCCCGAATGCATCCGATAAAAATTTTGGGATTGCCATTATGTTAAAAATAGTTCAAAAGTCATTTAACAAGAACTCAGGTGTCGATACAAACCCCAGGGCCTTGCAGTAGGTGTTTTAAGTTACGCCCTGAGGAATATATGGTTCTTTTGAAAGGGATGCTTGTATAAACTTCAAAGAGGGCTCATTTTATTGGAATTTGAAAAATCGAGTTCCCATTTTAAGAGTCAAAAGAGATCCAAGGGCAAATAGCCCCTCTCCTCCCCTCCCACGCCTTTTTTTTTCCCAAAATCGTCAGATGAAAGTTTTGATACCCATTATTAAAAATAGTTCAAAGGTCGGATGAGAAAAACTCCGGTGTCGATACGATCCCCCCCGACCCGGGGACAGGCGTTCTAAGTTATGCCCTGAGGGCATGTAAGATTCTTATGAAGGGGATGCTCGTATAAACTTCATTTGATTGGACATTGAAAGTTCTAGTTCACTTTTTAAGAGTCAAAAGAGATCCAAGGGCAACTAACCTTCCCCCCCCCCCGCCTTTTTTCCAAAGCCATCCGATGAAAATTTTGAGATACCCCTTTTAATAAAAATAGCTCAAAGGTCGGATAAGAAAAACTCAGGTGTCGATAAGACCCCCCAGCACCCAGGGGCAGGTGTTCTAATTTACCTCCTGAGGGCATGTATGATCTTACGAAAGGGACGCTCGGATTAACTTCTTTTGATTGGAAATTGAAGGTTCTAGCTCCCTTTTTAAGAGTCAAGAGATCGGGGGCAACTGCCCCCCTCACCACACCCTTTTTCCCCAAACCCATCTGCTACAAATTTTGAGATAGCCATTTTTACAAAAATAGCTTAAAAATTAGATAACAGAAATTTTGGTCTCGACACAACCCCCAGGGCCTGGGGGTAGAAGTTTTAACTGTTGTCTTGGGGGCGTACATGGTTCATATGAAAGAAATGCCCCCAAGTAGTGCTCTGGGGGCATATATAGCTCTTATGGAAGGGATACTCGGATAAACTTCGGAGAGGGCTCATTTGATTGTAAATTGAAATTTATCATTCACTTTTTCACTTAGAATCAAAATAGATCGGAGGGTAAATAGCCCCCCCCCCCTCCACGTCCTATTTTCCTCAAACTCATCTGATAAAAACTTTCAGAGAACCATTTTTTTCAAAAGGGCTCAAAGATCATATAACGAAAACTCCGGGGTCGATACAATCCTTCAGGTACCGGGGTAGGCGTTGTAAGTTATGCCTGGGGGGCATATATAGCAATTATGGAAAGGATGCTCGAATAAACTTCAGAGCGGCCTCATTTGATTGGAAATTGAAAGTTCTAATTCAGTTTATAAGACTCAAAACAGACCAGAGGGCAACTATTCCCACCCCCTACTCATGTTTTCCCCCAAAGGCATCCGATAAAAATTTGAGATTGGCATTTTGTTAAAAATATTTCAATGGTCATAGAAATAAAATTTCGGTGTGACCCAACCCCCTAGGGCCCGGGGGCAAGCGTTGCAAATTGTGCTCTAGGAGCATATACGGTTTCTTATGGAAGGAATTGTCGTATAAACTCCAGAGAGGGGATCATGTGATTTGGAAATTGAAGGTTCTAGTTAACTTTTAAAGAGTCAAAAGAGATTGGAGGGCAACTAATCCCCCTTCACGCCCTTTTTTCCTCAAACCCATCCAATAACAACTTTGAGATAGACATTTTTTTAATAGCTCAAAGATCATATAACGTGAACTCCTGGGTCAAAACAACCCCCTAGGGCCCGGGGGCAGGTGTTGTAAGTTATGCCTTGGGGGAAATATATGGTTCTTATGAAAGGGATGCTCGTTTGAACTTCAGAGAAGGCTTATTTGATTAGAAATTGAAATTTTGAGTTCCCTTTTTAAGGGACAAAAGAGATCCGAGGTCAACTAGCCCCCCCCCCCCCTCCCAAGCCATTTTTTTTTTCAAACCCATCCGATGAAAATTTTGAGATAACCATTCTATTAAAAATATTTCAAAGGGCAAATAAGAAAAACTCTGGTGTCGATACAACTCCTCAGGGCCCGGGAGCAGGCGCTCTAAGTTATGCCCTGAATGCATGTAAGGTTCTTATAAAAGAAAACCTCGTATAAACTTAGTAGAGAGCTCATTTGACTGGAAATTCAAATATCTAGTTCAGTTTTTAAGAGTCAAGAGATCAGGGCCATTCCCCCCTCCATGTCTTTTTCTTCCCCAAACCCATCTGATAAATATTTTGAGGTTACCATTTTGTTAAAAATAGTTCAAACATCAGATATTAAAACTCCAGGGTGATACAACCCCCCTTGGCCCGGGAAAGGCGTTGTGAATTAGGCCCTGGCGGCATATATGGTTCTTATAGAAGGGATGCTCGTATAAACTTCAGAGAGGGCTCATTTGATTGAAAATGGAAAGTTCTAGTTCAATTTTAAAGAGTCAAAAGGGATTGAAGGGTAATTATCCCCCCCCCCCACCATGCCCTTTTAATCTGCAATTTTTTCGTTCGTGTTTTCCCCCCCAAAAAACAAAAATTAATTAAAAAACTTTCAAAAACAGAAATTTTTCAAAGAAAAGTAAAGGCCATTTTAAACTTAAGATCAGCAGATACAAATACCTGTTAAAATTTAAACTCAAAACGACCAGATTCTACTGTTAAAGAATAAATGAAATCCAAAACGTAAAGAAAGTAAATAAACAATCATAGCAAAATATATGCAACAACTAATAATATAAATGAATAAATAAATCTTAAAGTAAGTAATGCTTAAATTTATATGTAAATCAAGCTTAAAACGAAAAAAAAAATCTTTTGCTATTGAAGTATAGATGAAACCCAAAACGAAGAGAAATTGAATAAGCAATCAGTGAAAACAAACTTACAATAGATACTAATGTAAATGAATAAATAAATCTTAAAAAGAGTGAAGCTTAAATTGAATATACAAATCAAGCTTGAAACGAACAAAAATCACTCAAACAAGAGTTTGGGTATCACCTTCTTCTCTCACTGTAAAAGTCTAAAACCTAATGCATCATTGGCGCTTTACTGAAAGCGATTTGTGTCTTGAACAGTATTGGAAAGTATAAACAAAATCAAATTGAATATTTGATATATAATGATATTAATTGTTGAAAGATCCATCACTTCAAGATTTTATTTCACTGTAATTTTATTTTCATTTTCAATAATGTAAGAACCGAAAAAAAAAACATTTTTAATATAATTTGTTTTCAGTGAAGCACCAATGACGCAGCAGGCCTTAGGTTTGTACAGTTAAGGAAGAGGCAGTATCCAAACTCTTGTTTGTGGTGAAACTATATAGTCTTGAACAATCTTAGAAAGAACTATTAAGTTAAACTTAATATTTGATGTATAATGATATTAATTGCTGTAATCTTAATATTTAGTTTCAATATATGAGAACAAAAGAAAATATTTATAATAAAATTCGTTTTCAGTAAAAAGCCAATACGCAGTAGGTTTTAGAATTTTAGAGTGAGAGAAGGAGGCGATACCCTAACTCTTGTTTGTGGTGGTTTTTATTCGTTTAAAGCTTGATTTGCATATTCAAGCTAAGTTTCAGTCTTGTTAACATTTATTTATTCATTTACATTAGTATCTATTATATTTTCGTTTGCATTGATTGTTTATTTAATTTATCTTCGTTTTGGGTTTGATTTATACTTCAATGGTAGAATAATTTTTTCGTTTTAAGCTTTATTTGCATATTAAATTTAAGCATTATTCACGTTAAGATTTATTTGTTCATTTATATTATTACTTGTATATTTTTTTTTATGATTGCTGATTTAATTTCTGTTCGTTTTGGGTTTCATTAGTTCTTTAATAGTAATTTCTGGTCATTTTGTGTTTGAATTTTAACAGGTATTTGTATCTGCTGATCTTAAGTTTAATATGGCCTTTACTTTTCTTTGAAAAACTTCTTTTTCAGAAAGTTTTTTTAAATTAATCACAGCTAGAGAACATCCAATTTAGAATATCATCCCACCTTAATAGTGTCTTACCCTATGCCATTAAATGACAATAAAATTTTTCTCTAAATACTAAAACCAGGCCATGCATATATAAACCGGTTTTTGGCAGTAATTATTGGAGCATTTGAGTGTGTGGTAAGTGCCTAAAGTCGTAAATAATGAGATAACACGGCGTAAAGATGGGAGCAACTTGATGTGTTTACATTTTTTCGAATTGGCGTGGTGCTTATTTAGTATCCCATAATGCGCGAAATTTTTATGGAATCTATTAAATTAGAATAGACATTTAAAAAAAGAAAAGGCATTCGTGGCGTTGCAATGGTATGTTGCATGTCTGTGAAATAGGTGTTCATAAGATGATACGAGATGAAGATAAGGATAATAGGGCAAATCAAATTTGGTCTATATTTCTTCCTTTGAAATTAAAGCAAATGAACAAAAACAGAGTAAATATAGAAGATGCGAATAGTTAAATCGTATTAAAAGGTGCGCTTAGAAAGTCAGTATATACAAAGAGTTTTTTCTTCGGGGATCTAGGAAACCATTTTTGGGCTGGTTTGGGGGCTTAAAAAACAGAAAAGATTTTTTTTTTGTTTCATAGTATTAAGCCGAGAAGCTAGTATGCATGAAGAAGATGGATCTACAGTATTAAATTTTCCGATTTTCCATAATTTCGTGTTTTGCCTTTACATAATTATCCTTCTTGATTTTTCTCTTATGTTCTAGTGCATTGATTTACCCATCACCCCCCTCTAAATACATCCACACACACAAATAGAATCCTGCGTTCATGGGTTTTACTAAATAGTAATAAGAATTGGAAGGCAACTAAGATTAAAAACTATTCATGTGGTAACAGATTGAAGGACGGTGCTTTTTTTCTGGCGTTTTTGTAAATGGTAACCTTGCCTTTAATCAGGGTATAGGAAGGTATTTTGTTTCAGACAGATAACGAGGAAGGGATGCGTGTCAAGATTGAATTACTCTAGCAACTGAATTTGAAGGGGTGTTTAGAGATGCTTAGCAACTCAATTCGATATTTTTATACGTAAGTGAATATAGCTTGCTTTAATAGGAGCCATAACCTTTAAATATTCCGCTGTGTCTATGACAGATTATGAGTTTTATATTTTTTTTCAACAATTTCATAAGATACCCTATTTTCAGTTTGGAAAATGGAGATACAGCGTTGTTTGAGCAGGTCGAGCCACCACTAGAACAGATGATGAAGCATACGTTGATCGATTGGTCTTTGATGCATTACCAAAGATGAAACTGTACTTGTGTCTTTGCGGCAACAAACATTTTGGTTACAGCTTTCGGGAAACAAGCGTACGAGTCTTATCATTGCCGATCAATGACGCTGGTATTTATCTGTTCGCCCCGGTAGTGCAGGGTCTCTACATCCAGAGGTAACAGCCTTAGGCTCCATAGATTATACCTTAAACCTGATTAATGTGTTACATACGATACATGTAGGCCATATTCAAACTGGGACACACAATTTCCATATTCGAGTCACACTATATAAGGTAAACCAGCACAATGGAAGTTGAAATACCTGTTTTTTTTTTACAGGAATGATTTTTATAAAAGTGGATTAAAAATGGTACATTTCTGTCACTATTGAACCGAACTTCAATAATGAATAGACAAACTCAAGTTAAGACTTGTTTTGTAAGTAATTTCGAATTCATAATTGATTAGAGTTATAATTATTACCTTATAACATATACTGTAAGGAATTCCAGATTTTTTCACTGTATTCAGCATTAAATTCAGAATTGAAGTGCAATTTGTTTTTATCTTCTTTGAGAACATTCAGAACTGAAGTGGAACTTATTCTCTTCTTTGGAGAAACTCAGAACTGAAGTGTAACTTTATTTTTCTGTGAAAAAATTCAGAACAGATGACTTTTTTTTCTCTTCTTTGAGAAAATTCAGAATTAAAATGGAACTTTTTTTCTTATTTGAAAAAATTCAGAATCAAATTGTAACTTTTTCTCTTCTTTCAGAAAATTTAGAACTGAAATTTAACTTTTTACTCTCCTTTGAGAACATTCAGAACTGAAGCGGAGCTTTTATTCTCTTCTTCGGAAAAAATTCAGAGTCGAAGTGTAACATTTTTGTCTTCTATGGAAAAATTCAGAACAGAACTTGAACTTTTGTTCTCTACTTTAAAAAAGATCAGAAACTGAAGTGGATCTTTTTTTTTCTTTGAAGAATTCAGAACTGGAGTGTAACATTTTTCTCTTCTTTGAGAAAATTTAGAACTGAAGTAGTACTTTTTCTTGTCTTTGGAAAAATTCAGAATCGAAGTGTAACTTTTTTTTTCTCTTCTTTGAGAAAATTAAAAACTTAATTGGAACTTTTTCTCTTCTTAGGGGAAACTCAGAACTGAAGTGTACCTTTTTTCTCTTCTATGGAAAAATTCAGAACAGAACTTGAACTTTTTTCTCCTCTTTGAAAAATTTCAGAACTGAAGTGGAACTTTTTCTCTTCTTTGGAAAATTCAGAATCGAAGCAATTTTTTTTCTCTTCTTTAAGAAAATTCAGAACTGAAGTGGAATTTTTTTTTTCTTCTTTGAGAAAACTCAAAAGTGAAGTGAAACTTTTTATCCTCTTATTTAGAAATACTTCAGAATCAAATTGTAACTATTTTCCCTTCTACAGAAAAATATAGAGCAGAACTTGAACTTTTTTCTTTTTTATGGAAAAAATTAGAACAGAACTACAAATTTTTTCCCCAAAATAATTCTAAGTCGAAAATAATTCTAAATCACAAAATATTCTAGGTTCCTAAACAAAAATAGCAATAAAATCAATAATCAGTAATCGATCATCAATAATCAATAATTGATAATCGATAATAAATAATAAAAAATCAAAAAATCGATAATGGATAATTCATAATCGATAATTAATAATCGATAATCAATAATCGATAATAAATAATCGATAAAAAATATCCATAATGAATAATCGACAATCGATAATAAATATTCAACAATCAATAATTTATAATCAATATTAGATAATAAATAATTGATAATCAATATCCATAATCAATAATCGATAATCAATTGAAGTTAAAACAAAATGAGGGGGTATCGGGTCCCAGGAGGAGAAATCATGGTCCTGGAGGGTATATGTGGTTCTGAAGGGGTACATGGTGCCCTGGACTCATGCGTAAGCCCGGTAATGGAAAACTGATGTGCTCAGAACCCTTACAATGCAAAAATGATATCTAACCGTTTGTAGTAATTACAATTTTCGGAGATCGAAACAAGTCTCATTAAATATCAAAATAATATGTCTGTACAGCAAGTATCTCAAATCACCGTGGTAAGCATGTTCTCGAAATGACATCAAAAATGTACCCGGAAACAAATCAATGATTGCATTTACAATCTATTCAATTTAGAAATCGATTGTGCAAATAAATTGCTACGATGTAGTGACGCTTAAGATCAATTGGCAAGCGCCCCAAAAACAATACATTGATTGCCTATAATGTATTTCTAAGAACAGAATTTCGTCAATGGCTTGTTAGCTCGGTCGAGTAACGGGTTGTGCTTTTTGCATAGGAAATAATGGGTCTCGTGTTCGGTTCAAACATTGGACATATTATTTTTTTATTTTATTACATAAATTAGCGCGCTAAATGACCTTAAGTAAACCTAACTTTTTTGCATGTCCCTCACACTATAGCCGTGTGTCTGAGTGACTGTGCTGCCATCTATAGCTATAGGTGTGAATATGGCATCAGTAGTCTCTCGATTCTGTTTTTTTCCTTTTCTTACATCTCTGACTTTTTAATAAACATTCTAAACGTATGACTTGCTAACGTACCCTAAAAATAATGGTAATTTAACAAAGTAATGCATATAATATTTTTATTGAAATAACATCATGTAGAACGTTAACATATAAATATGTTACAACATTACTTTATATTATTAATATCATAGAACAACTTTGGAAATTTTTAATCTGTACCAAAAAAAAATTCATTTTGTTCTCTTTTGATACTGTAGCCACTCTCTTTTCTTACTTCGTAACCAGTAGAATAATCATTAATCTGTTTTGAGTCATAGACGATTTTTAGTGGGATGTCACCTACAGGTTCAAAATACATTTCATCTTTGGTATTATTAGGTTCATTGGGTATAAGATTATTATTAGTAACAATGTTCACTTGTTCCTTATTTTCCATCAATTTATCTTTGCATTCATTAGTGACATTGTCTGCCAATGTTCTTTTTATTTTGCTGGCGACTTCACTATCTATTCTCACATTGTGTTTACACAGGTAACAGTTCTGGCACGTAGACAAGATATAATTTATTACATTAGTGCAGCAGTTGGCTTTTCTATTCCCCTTTCCTTTCATTTGAATAGTAATACCGGAAGGATGGGAATAGGATCTATTAATAGGTAACGTGTTACCAGGACCATTAGCATGAAGTTGCCCATCTTCATCAACTATTATTATTTATGTTGGGATTCTCTTTTAGCACAATCGTCTGTGGTGGTCTCACTCTCACATATCCACCTTGAGCAATGTTAAGTGGTTTTGCTAGTCCAATGAAATTTAGCTTTTCGCTGCCATGACAGCGCACACATACATTTCCAATAAGATCCCCATTAATGCTTGTTTCATATTTCAAATATCGATCTTTGTCGGCATTCAACACAACGATGATTTTATCGTGTGTACACACTTTCTTAGAATAATTCATTTTGACTTTTTTTTCTAAATATGATGCAAAGTGTTTATCTTGCCAATGTGTGAAAATTACTGATTTAATACATTTATTTAACTAGGTAGTGCCGATAACCTGTCATAGAGCATCACTGAGACAGCCGCATAGTGTCTATGAGCAACCATAGAGTATCATTGATACAGCCACATTAATAAATATAAATAAATAAATAGAAACCTGTTTCTATTTGTATATAGATCAATTTCTCAGACCCCATCTTATTATTTATAGCCTACAAAAGATGTTGATATAGAATTTAATCATTTTGATACTTAGATTTTGTCAACTTTATCCTACGTAACCGACAAAGATAATGATAAAGAATTAAACACTCTAATACTTAGATTATGTCAATGTTACCCTGTGTAACCATGAAGAGATGTTGATAACGAGTGTGTCTGGGTGGGTGTTTGCTTTTCCCAATGCCTGTCTTTGTCGGTTTGTATGTCCGAATCTATGTATTTGTATGTGTTTCTCACTCTGTTTGCTTGTTTGTCTTGGATTGGCGTGTCAGTTTGTATGTTTGTATTTCAGAATCTATGTATTAGTATGTGTTTTTTTGTCTCTCTCACTCTCTTTGCCTATGTGCCTGGGCTGGTGTTTGCATGTTACAGTGCCTGTCTCTATAGGTTTGTATAACTGAACCTATATATTTGTATGTGTTCTTTTGTCTCTCTCACTCTCTTTGCTGATGTGTCTGGGCAAGTGTTTGCTTATCCCAATGTCTGTCTTTCAGGATTTGCATGTATGAATCTATGTGTTTGTATGCATTTTTTGTCTCTCTCACTCTCTTTGTCTGTGTGTCTTGGCAGGTGTTTTCCTGTTACATTGCCATTCTTTGTCAGTTAGTATGTCTAAATCTATGTATTTGTATGTGTTTTTTATCTCTCTCACTCTCTTTGCCTGTGTGTCTGGGTGGGTGTTTGCTCATCCTAATGCTTGTCTTTCTCGGTTTGTATGTCTGAATCTATGTGTTTTTATACATTTTTTTTGTCTCTCATTCTCATTGCCTGCGTGTCTGGACGGCTGTTTGCTTCTCCCCATTGCCTGTCTTTGCTGGTTTGTATGTCTGAATCCATATATCTGTATGTGTTTCTCACTATATTTGCCTGTTTGTCTGGGTGGGTGTTTGCATATCCCAATGCTGGTCCTTCTAGGTTTTTATGTCTGAATCTATGTGCTTTTATGCCTTTTTTGTCTCTTACTCTCTGTGTTTGTGTGTCTGAGCAGGTGTTTGCTTGTCCCACTGCCTGTCTTTGTCGGTTTGTAAGTCTGAATACTTGTATTTGTGTGTGTTTCTCACTCTCTCTGTCTGTTTGTATGGGTTGGTGGGTTAGTTTGTATGTTTTTATGGCGAAGTATATGTATTTGTATGCGTTTTTGTCTCTCCCATTCTCTCTGCCCATGTGTCAGGGCTGGTGTTTGCACGTCAAAGTGCCTGTCTCTGTTGGTTTGTATGTCTGAATCCATATATTTGTATGTGTTTTTTTGTCTCTCTCACTCTCGTTTGCCTGTTTGTCTGGGCATGTGTTCTGAATCTATGTGTTTGTAGGCATTTTTGTCTTTCACTCTCTTTGCCTGTGTGTCTAGGTGGGTTTTCTCTGAATCTATGCATCTGTATGTGTTTCTTACTCTCTTTGCCTGTTTGTATGGGTTTTTGTGTCAGTTGTATATGTTTGTATGTCGGAATCTATGTGTTTGTATGTGTTTTTTTGTCTCTCTCACTCTCTTTGCATATATATCTGGGCTTATGTTTGCATGCAACAGTGCCTGTCTCTGTCGGTTTGTATGTCTGAATCTATATATTTGTATATGTTTTTTGTCTCTCTCACTCTCTTCGCCTATGTTTCAGGGTTGGTATGTCACTTTGTATGTTTGTGGGTCGGAATCTATGTATTTGTATATGTTTTTGTCTCTCTCACTCTCTTTGCATATGTGTCTGAGCTGGTGTTTGCATGTCACAGTGCCTAGTGTCTGCGTGTGTGTCTGTGTTTGTGTGTCTCTGTGTGTGTGTCTGTGTGTGTGTTTGTGTGTGTGTATGTGTGTGTGTGAGTGTGTGTGTGTGTGTGTGTGTGTGTGTGGTGTGTTGTGTGTGTGTGTGTGTGTGTGTGTGTGTGTGTGTGTGTGTGTGTGTGTGTGTGTGTGTGTGTGTGTGTGTGTGTGTGTGTGTTGTGTGTGTGTGTGTGCGTGTGTGTGTGTGTGTGTGTGTGTGTGTGCGTGTGTGTGTGTGTGTGTGTGTGTGTGTGTGTGTGTTGTGTGTGTGTGTGTGTGTGTGTGTGTGTGTGTGTGTGTGTGTGTGTGTGTGTGTGTGTGTGTGTGTGTTGTGTGTGTGTGTGTGTGTGTGTGTGTTGAGTGTTTGTGTGTGTGTGTGTTGTGGTGTGTGTATGTCTGTGTATGTGTCTGTGTGGCTGTGTGTTTGCGATGGATTATCTTAAATATAACTTACATGTATGCATTCTTAAGATGTTTCGGATACCTTAATAAAATAAATTAAAAAACGACAACTTGTAACAAAAATAAATACATTAAAATATACATTAAGAATTATCCTAAATATTATTACATGTATTTATTTTAAAGATGCTTCAGATACCTTAATAAAATAAATTAAAAAAACGACTACTTGCAACAAAAAATAAATGCAGTAAAATACAATCGAAGAATTATCTTAAATATTACTCAACTGTATCTATTCTAAAGAAAAATGGGAAAAATAAGGCCTTTTGGGCATTATTTATAAGTCTAGACTCATCAAATCACTAGACACAGCTACTAAATTTGTCTAACATTTCGTCTAAATTTGTCCAACATTATTTTGTCCTCCCCATAAGAGCGAAATCTCTCATCACCCTAAATTTTTAGGAGTGGAAAAATAAGACCTTTGAGCATTATTTGTAAGTCTAAACTCATCAAGTCAGGATAGATTGTAGCAGGGGTGTGCTCAGGTGTATCGCGTTTGTTACTAGGCTTAGCTATCAGTAGCTATCAGTACTATTTGAATAAAATCAGAGTCGAAAGAAAGATAAAAATAGGCTCAAAAGAAAATATGCAATAAATAGGAGCTGATTAGACTGTAGCAGGGGTGTGCTCAGGTGTATCGTATTTCTTACTAGGCAATATTTTAAGCCTTCATCTCTTTTAGATAATCAGTTTCAGAAATTTAAAATAATTATTCTCAAGACATACCTCCAAATAAAAAAATAATATATGTATATATATCTTAATGAAGTTAGCATTCCCTGAGATTTATATCTCATAGTTGATAAGCAATTAATATTTATGCCTTCATCTCTTTAAGATAATCAGTTTCAGAAATTTAAAATAATTATTCTTAATATATACCTCAAAATAAAAAAATAATACATATCTCTTAATGGAGTTAGCATTCCCTGAGATTTAT